>PVKU01000522.1:0-462634 GCA_004027475.1 Anoura caudifer
TTTGTTTGTTTGTTTGTTTTGTCTAGTCGCGGCTGTTATGCAGTGAGGGGTGGAGCCTCAGGTGTTCCCCAGGGCAGGACAGCCCAGTCGCTGGGTAGTGACGCTGTAGGTGGGGGCGGGGTCTGAGAGGAGATAATGGCAGTTGCTTTACTCTCTCTCAGATTCCAGTTCCTTTCACCACTTCCCCTTTGCCTGGATTATCTGCACGTGAATGTGGGACCACCTGGTCTGCCAGCTGCCTTGCGCGGCCTCACTGGTTCTGCACAGTTGCCGCCCCGTGCCCGGGGTCTGCTAGTTGCCGCCTGTGCACCTGGGGGCTGCCAGCTGCTGCTGCCTGCGTGCCCGGTCCGCACCTCCGCTTTTTCCTGCCGCGACTCTGCCCCTCTTACCGGTCTGGATGAATCGTTGTTGGACTTCCAAACAGTTTGATTTTCTGAGTTCTGGTTGTTTTCTTCTTTCTAAATCTTTGTTGTCCTTAATTTTGGTTGTGAGAAGAGGCACAGTGCTTCTGCCTACGCCTCCATCTTGGCCGGAAGTCCCTGGTGTTGAGTTTTGTAAATAATTTATAAATTTTGACTATTAATTCCTTATCAGATCTGTCAACAAATATATTCTCCCATTTTTTTTTGGTTGTCTTTTTATTTTGTTGATGATTTCCTTTGCTGTGCAAACATTTTTTAGTTTGATGTAAACCCATTCATTTATTACTTATTTTGTTTCCCTTGCCTGGGTAGATATATCTGATAAAAATTGCTGCAAGCATTCTCAGATTTTGCTGCTTATGTTTTCTTCTTTGATTTTTATGATTTGGGGTCTAACATTTAAGTCTTTGATCAATTTTGAATTTATTCTTGTGTGTCATGTAAGAAGGTGATCTAGTTTCATTTTTCTACATGTATCTGTCCAATTTTCCCAACACCATTTATTGAATAAACTATTTTTAGCTCATTATATGTGCTTGTTTCCTCTGTCAAATATTAATTGACTATAAATATGTGGGCTTATTTCTGGGCTCTCTATTCTGTTCCATGGATCTGTGTTTCTGTTTTTATGCCAGTAACATGATGATTCGATTACTATGGCCTTATTGTATAGTTTGATATTAGGTCATGTGATTCCTCCAACTTCATTCTTCTTTCTCAAGATTGCTGTTGCTATGCAGGGCCTTTTGTGGTTCCATATACATTTTTGAAATATTTGTTCTGTGAAGTATGTCACTGTAATCTTGATAGGAATTGCATTAAATGTATAATTTGCTTTTGGTAGCATGGATATTTTAATGATGTTAATTCTTCCTATGTATCAATAATTATACTTATTTGTATCTTCTTCAATTTCTTTCTTCAATATCATATAATTTTCCAAATATAGGTCTTTTACATTGTTGGTGAGGTTTATTCCTGGGTATCTTATTATTTTTGAAGAAATTATGAATGGTATTATTTTCTTAATTTCCCTTTTGTTAGTTTGTTATGGACATATAAAAATGCAACTCATTTCTGAATATTAATTTTGTTTCCTTTGACTTTGCTGAATTCAGTTATTAGTTCCACTAGTTTCTTGGTGGTATCTTTTGGGTTCTCTACATACAATATCATGTCATCTGCAAATAATGATAGTTTTACTTCTTCCTTCCCAATTAGGATGTGATGCCTTTTGTTTCTTCTTCTTGTCTCATTGCTTTGGCTAGGACTTCTAGTACTATGTTGAATAAGAGAGTTGAAAGAAGACTCCCTGTCTTGTTCCTGATTTGAAGGGGGACACTTGTAATTTTTGCCTGTTGAGTATGATTCTGTCCTTGGCTTTGTCATACATGGCCTTTATTGTGTTTAGGTATGTTCCCTCTATTCCCATTTTGCTGAGAGTTTTTGTCATAAATGGGTGGATTTTATGAAATACTTTTTTAAATGTATTGACATGATCATTTGGTTTTTATCCTGCAATTTTTTATGTTGAGAATTAAATGTATTGATTTGTGAATGTTGTACCAACCTTGCATTTCCTGAAAAAATCCCACTTGATCATGGTGTGTGATCTTCTTGATGCATTGCCATTCTAGAAAATGTTCCATGTGAACTTAGAAAGTATGTATATTCTGCTGCTTTGGCTCTGAAGATATCAATTAAATCCATTTGATCTAGGGGGTCGTTTAAGGCCACTGTTTCCTTGTTGATTTTTCTGCATGGAAGTTTTATCCATGGAAGTCAGCGGGCTGTTACAATCCATGACTATGACTGTGTTTCTGTTGATTTTTCCATTTATGTCCATCAAGATTTGCCGTACCTACAGGGAACAATGCTTTTTACTCTGCTCTTGTCCCACTTTTGCTCACGTCCCTTGTTTCCCACAAGCAGATTGTGCCCTTTCAGGGTGCTAATACACAGGTGGGTGAGTTTGTGTATATTTTAGGACCCTGTAGGCCTCTACAACAAACTCTTCTGTGAGGTTGGGAATTTCTCCTGCTGCTGCAACTCCCACAAATTTTTTACGGCCAGAGGTTTTGGGTCTTTAGCTTCTCATGCTGAAATCCCGAGTTTCATAGCCTGTCTCGCTCCTCTTTTGGTCCTCGCAGCTTATCTGCATGCAAATGTTGGGATCACCACTGCAGTCTGACACCTTGCCTTGCCTTGAGTCCTCTTCACCCTGGCAGCTTGTCTCTGCCCCTCCTACCAGTCTGGATGAATGTTTCTTTAACTACTTGATTGTTGAAATTCCATGCAAATGATTATGTGGCAGTTCTGGTTGATCTTTTTTTTTTTTTAAATTGTACCTTATTCTTCTTTTGGTTGTCTGAGAAAGTGAAACATTTCTGCCCATAGCTCCATCTTGGCTGGAAGCCAGATTGTCCCAAAGAAATTGGACCCAAGGAAGAACACACCAAGACACATTCTAATGAAGTTACCCAAGATTGAAGATAAGGAGAGAATCTTAAAAGCAGCAAGAGGTAAGGAGAGAGTTACCTACAAAGGAGTTCAAATAAGGCAATCAGCTTATTTCTCAATGGGGGAGGGGGAGATTGTGAGGAAAAGGTACAGAGAATAAGAAGCATAATAGGTAAGTAGGTATAAAATAGACAGGGGGAGGTTAGGAATAGTATAGGAAATGGAGATGACAGAGAACTTACATGTATAACCCATGGACATGAACTAAGAGGGGAGGGAATGCTGAATGGTGGGGTGGGCAGTGCAGGGAGGAGGGGGATAAAGGAGAGAAAAAAATGGGATGACTCTAATAGCATAATCAATAAAATATACTTAAAGGGAGAAAGATTTGCTTTACATATTTAGGAGCTCTATATTGGGTTCATAAATGTTTACTAGGGTTATATTACCTTGTTGGATTGTTCCCTTTATCATTATTTAGTGTCCTTCTTTGTCTCCTACTTTAACCTTGGTTATAAAGTCTATTTTGTCAGATATAAGTATGGTTACCCCAGCTTTTTGTCCTCCTTTCCATGCACATGAAATATCTTTTTCCATTCCTTTACTTTTAGTCTGTGTTTATCTTTTGATCTGAGATGTGTCTCTTGGAGACAACCTATAGATTGCTCTAGTTTTCTTATCCGTTCAACTGCCATATGTCTATGGTCAGAGCATTTACACCATTTACATTTAAGGTGATTATTGATAGGTGCGTATTTAATGCCATTTTATTGTTAGACTGCTTTCCTTTGTTTTTTTCCCCATTCTCTTTTTCTTCTTGTTTTTAAAGTAAGCCCTTTAACATTTGTTGCAGTGCTGATTTGGTGTTAACAAACTCACTTAACTTTCCTTTTCTGGGAAGCTCCTTATTTCTCCTTCATTTTAAATGATAGCCTTAGTGAGGAAAGCAACCTTGGTTGTCGGTCCTTGCTTTTCATCATCTTGAATATTTTACACCACTGCCTTCTGGCCTGAAATGTTGCTTTTGAGTAATCAGATGCCCATCTCATTGATGCTCCCTTGTATGTAACTACTTGCTTTTTACTTGTGCCTCTCCTTGTATTGAAGCCTTGTCATTTTAATGAGAAGGTTCTTATTGTAGGCCTCTTTGGGTCCAACTTATTTGGGATTCTCTAAGCTTCCTGCACATGTGTGTCTTTTTCTTTTACTGTGTTAGAGAAGTGTTTGGTTATTATTTCTTCAAATAGGCTCTCAAGTCCTTGTTCACTCTTTTTCTTTCTGGTATTCCCATGATGTGTATGTTCTTAAGCTTCGCGATGTCTCAATTTTTCTTAAACTCTCCTCTTTTTTTAAAAAAAATTCTCTTTTCATTTGCTGCTCTGCCTTGGTGCTTTTTTATTTTAACTTGATCTTTAAATCCCTGATTTGGTCCTCTGCTTCATCTAACCTACTGTTTATTCCTTCCAGTGTATTATTTATTTCAGATATTGCAATCTTTATTTTTGACTGCTCTTATTTTATAGTTTCAATGTCTTTTTTCATGCTGTTGAGTATTCTCATAATCATTACTCTAAACTCTCTATCTATTAAATTGCTTTCCTCCACTTCATCTAGTTATTCTTTTGGAGAATTATCTTGTTCTTTCATTTGGGGTTTGTATCTTTGTCTTCCCATTTTGGCTGTTTCTTTGTATTTTCTTTTTTAGTTGTTAAAACTAATGCACCATTAAACTGATCTGTTCTCAAACTAATTAGGCTATAATCAGCTTAAGCATCATAAGGTAGGTCAGAGCAATTCCTGTGGGTGGGGCTATTGCTTTCCCTCATGCTGATGCCATTTGGAGAGGAGCGTTCTCCCTGAGAAAGATGGCCCCTGCAGTATGGGGAGTGAGTCACTACAGGACCCTGATGGCTGTTCCTTCAGTTTTCTCCCCAGAGCCACCCCAGACTCTTTTCAAGTATCTGTAGTCCACTATGCCCTCCTTCTGCCAGAGCTCATGGTAAGTGGCTTCGAATGAATTTTTTTGCATTGGCCTTTAAGAGGCTCTTTGAGACTCCAGCTGGCTTTCCCTGGCAGAAACCCTGCTGCTTTACACAGCTGGATGGTATCTGAGTTCCTTTCTGTCCCTCATGCTATAAGCTTGGGAGCCCAGCTCAGCAAGAACCCCTCAGCCACTGAAATATCCCTCTGGAACTTCAGCTGTCACTGGTGGGAGCCCAGCCAGCCCTCTTGCACTTCCTCTGCACTCCCTACCACTATGGTGAAGTGGTTTCTTCTGTCTGTCCGTGGTTATAGAACTTCTTTTCAGCTAGTGTTCAGTTGCTATTCTTCTTTTGTAAAGCTATGACGTCAATGGAAACATAATCCAGGTCATAATTCCATGATGCCTTAGAATGAGAAAAGAATTTGATATTCTTATCACTCAAAAAACAAGATCTTAAATACAAGAAGCATTCTAGCAGATGATCACTAAGTCAAAATTACAATTCCATGATTTTTCTTTCATTTTCAGTGGCAAGTCATGGTGGTTCTATACTTTAGAGCAGGATTCATATCTCACTATAGTTGGAACCTTGACATTGCTCAACACCCGTTGACATCACTCATTGATATTTCTCAGCCTGACTGACTGACTGAAGTTAGACTCTGATATGAATCTTCTTTGTATTGCTGGCCATAGTTCTTTAGGGAGTTTGTTAATAGCTAACCAGTCTTTTAAATTATTTTATCCTAGGGCATTAATGGCTAGTAGCAGTTTAGGAAAAGCTGTCTCTGATAATAACAGCATTTTAACAGCAATAGAGGATCTGAGGATTTGAGGCAATGTGGCAAAAAGACTTAGGCACAGGTTTGTTTTAAGTTGCAGCTTTCCATGATTCTCCAGAATCTCTTGGCAAGTTTGATGCCTGCTTACTTTTCTCTTAACTACTGATGTTATAAAAATATTTTTTTTTTGTAAATAAACAGCAGAAAATTCTCTTAGATACATACTAATTGACAGTATGATTTTTAGAACTGTGAAGAAGTTGAATCTACTAAATTGTTTTGGTAGCAAAAGGAAAGTACCACATAGTTTTTTCCATGTCTAATTTATAAACATGCTTTCAGATTTAAGGACTGGACATAGGGAGATATTGCCCTACATATTTTTATATGCCATTACTTTTCTTTTACACTTTGCAAAAAATTATCTAACATTTATTCAGTACACTTATTAATATGTAATGCTGTTATAACTTCTTAATATTTGATTCTAGTTTATGATTAATTTTCCTATATACTGCATGGCATAATGAAATAAATTAAAATATATATTTGCTTTATCTTATTTGCCAAATGATTTACTACATTTCATTATTCTAAGATGATATCAACTGTCAGATGCACCATTATTATGTATCACTAATAAAAAACTTCTCTAGTGATGAAATTCACTGATTGTAAGTTTTGTGAAAATATAAAACATACTAAAATATGAAAATTTGTGCATTTTTGGAGTCAATGAAATGTAATGATAGGACTATCCTAAATAGTTCTGAAACATGTGTTTAAAACATCCCAAATAGGCCCTGGCTGGTGTGGCTCAGTGGATTGAATCTAGCCTGTGAACTAAAGGGTCACTGGTTCAATTCCCAGTCAGGGCACATGGCTTGGGTTGTGGGCCAGGTCTCTAGTTGGGGTGCATGAGAGGCAATCACACATCGATGTTTCTCTCCCTCTCTTTCCCTTCCCTTCTCTTTAAGAATAAATAAATAAAATCCTACTTAAAAAAGTCATCCCAAATACTATTAAACATATGATTTCATTTATTTTTATAAAATATTTATAATATACATTAGGATAAAACTCACATTTCCTTTTTGGGGGTAATGGGGAAATTACGAAAACTTGTAAAACAGAAAGAGAAAAAACCCTTTATATATATGTATTAGTAATATGAACTAGAAATCTTTCAAACTGCAATTTCTTACATTTTCTTAATTACTGTTGGTAGAGCATTGGTAATGTTTGAAATCAGATTCTATACTGGAAATATTTTCAATTTCAGCTTTGGTTATACTGAGGCAGGAATATTTTTATGTATTATATGCAAGTGAGAATTTATTTCATTTGGACTTACATATATTTATAGTGGTAAATATACCTATTAAGATTTCATTTAGGATTATTTATTTGGCCCTGTACTATGTTATATATTATTGTATATTAAATTTGAGAGGTTCTGTGTGAGATACTAATGATATTAGTATTAGTATTGATTTACAATGAATGACTCTGTTGCTGCAGTTTACTTTTATATTCATATTAATACATAGCTCCCAAACTAGAGACAAGAATTTAGTGACATAGAACAAATATTTGTAAAGGGAATCTAAATATGGAGAAAAGTATTTCCCAACATTTTGAAATGTGAATTATTACAAAAATGAATTCCCCTCTGGAGTAAATGATATTTGATTTTCATATTAGCATACTACTTCAATAGCTGCACAAAGCTTCTCAAATAAAAATAAAAAGATGGTTTCAGATATAAATTTTAGTTTCAGATTAACAGGTGTGGATGATCCCAGGAAATACTCTTTTTGGAGGAAACATTTTGTTTGGGATACATATCTATTAGATTTGCTATACTAAAACTTTTACAAATATAAGGCTTTCACATATGTTAGATTAAAGTTACTAAGAGGGAAAAAACCTAGTCCTTGCTATGGGGCATTATGAGTCCTTCTAACAGGCAATTCACTGGACCAATAAGCCTATCAGACAGGTGATCCAGGGGCTTTCAATGCAGGATTTCGCATTTCTACATTGTGAGTGTGTTTTAAAGAAAACTTCATTGTTGAAGTTGTTTATTTTAAAGAAGAAAGCTTTAGTGAATGTTCTGATTGCTGTGTAGAGGAGAATAGAACCAATTGGGGCATATAAATGATTTATCTCTGAAGTTAAGAATTTCTTCTTGAATTCGACTACTGATTCTTGGCTTCTCTAAAATGTAGTATAGTACAATACATATAAATAGTATTGTGTGTGTCATTTGTTACTAAGGATCATTGTTTGGAGTATATACAATAACACAATATAATGGTGAAACAATAATCTCTTACATACAATACAGTGAAGTTAATTTTAAATGGCACAAAATGAGTCAATAGCTTTAACGATTTAAGTTAGTTTTTTCCTGTGCTTATCTATAAATGCTTATATTTTTGTGATTATTTAAGGAAGGTCTATTTAGAAGTTTATGAATTATGTGAAACTTTGGTTTCATTCTGGCTGCGTTTTTGTGTTTTGCTTCTTAAAAGTTAACAAAGGTGACCAAGAAAAACGTGAAACAGTCTCCTGAATTAGTTGACTCTAGCTCCCTACACTGACCAACAATTTGATAAGAGTTTGAGGTAAGGGTCTTTTTTCTGTGCCATATCACCTTGTTTCTCTCTGTTTGGCACCATTGTTAACTAATCTATTCTTTCATTTTCTCACTTATCTTTTTGAAAAATACCAGATAACGTTACATGTCAGCCACTGTGCTTGACTTAAAGAATAAAGAAATGAACAAGGTGTTAGAGTAGGCAGCTCATTAGACATGAGCAAGGGAAATTGGGAAGCAACAGAACAAGACTTCTAACTAGACCAATAAAAAGCGTTGTGGTCACTCTGGGGAGTAACTTATATCGTCTGCTATCCTGACAGGCGTGGGCAAAAACTGTGGACCTCCAGAGACTGGGGGGAGTAGGGGCAGAGAGAAATGTCTACTGTTAGCACTTGCACGGACCCATACACAAGTCACCTCAAAGGGACCACTTCTCAATTATACTCTGTTTATAATAAAGTAGCATTGCGGTTTTGAACCCTCTCCCACACCATCAGCAAACCTAGATAATTGTGGATAAAGAGCCGAAGTAGCAGGACAACACCCAAAGGCAATCAGAGATCAGATCAGATTGGATAGTTTAAAAGTGACCCCACTGTTTTCAGGGATTGAATAGTTCAGAATAAACCTGCTCTTTTCCTAGCCCAAAAGAATATAAGAAAGCTCACAAAAAGATCTCAGAGATATCGGGGCAGTTGCTCTTGGAGCCTCCGGGCTCACCCTCTCTCCCTCTGAGAGTGTACTTTGGCTTTAATAAATCTTGTCACTGCTGCTTGAACTTTTCCCGTGCGTGTCCCTGAATTCAGGGTAATGGGGAGGCTGGAATGCGAACAGAAACCATATACAATAGTGTAGAGTTTTTAAAAAATAAAACAATAAACAGTCTCCTCCACACAAATATACACATACAAAATAAACAGATGTGAAAGAGAAGCTTCACTCCACCTCCCCTGGCTCAAGGGCTGCTTGGGAGAGGGGGCTGGGTGGCTTTGCCCCACTTCTCCCAGCCAGGATTATCCAAAAGCTAAATGGCAAAGGCAGACATGCTTTCATGGACATTTTGTTTTGTGGAGAAGAGAGATGACTAAATCATTTAATTCCAGAGTATGGGAGACATGCAGTGAGAAGGGATTATGCTTCACTGTAGGAATACATAACAAAAGCTAAATTTGGACAGTTGGGGAAAAGCTTTAGTTTATGTTCATCCCTAATCATTTGATTATTCATCCCCAAATTATTTGATCCTCAGTAAGCTTCTGTTCAGTTAGACATTGTGATTGTATTAGATTCCTATGGCTGCTATAACGAATTACCACTAATTTATTGGCTTAAAATAACAGAAGTATAGTCTTTTATATTTCTGGAGGCAAGAGTTCAAAAATGGGCCAACCAAGGCATCAGTAAGGTCCATACTCCCTAAGGAGCTCTATGGGAGAGCCTGTTTTTGCCTTTTCTCAATAGCGTCTAGAAATGCATCCCTTGCATTCCTTGGATCATGGCTCCTTCTTCTGTCTCCAAAGCCAGCAGCGTAGTTGCAGTACCTTCTCTTCTTCCGTAAACTCCCGCTGCCTCCTTCTGTGACACTGAGGGTTACATTTAGGGTCTGTTTGGATGATTCAAGATAATCTCCCTAACCTAAGATACACATTCACATATGAAATAATATTCATAGGTTCCAGGGATTAGGACATGGGTATTTGGGGGGACCTATTATTCTGTCTACCACACTGATGTAATATTCATAAATAATTATCTGAATGTGTGTTATAAGAGAACCCTTATGAATTATATGATCAGATATTTTATACTCAATTTTGGAAGAGAAGAACATTCCTTTTGAGGTATTAAATCTTTATGGTTCAAATAATAAAATTATATTTTACAGTATTGTAAAGTGTTTTGTATATAACTCAAGAAAGCTGGCCTACATTTATAGCTATTTTGGGTATAGTGATAGTTATGTAGACAGGATTTGAGCCTCTGAACCTCCTATTTGTCTGATACAGCAGTTGCAGCTGTCCTTGCCCATTGTGACCCGTCTTGCACAGATATATAATTTCATGAAAATAAAAATAATTAGTTACTCATTTGTCTTTGAAATGCTGTGGGTCCCGCCCTTTGAAGATCAAACCTGTACTTCATACATTCCATGAGGACTGTCTTGACCAGGCCTTAGCAGTTTGCTTTTTGGTTACATTTTCCTAGGTTCTTCCTCTAGGGCTGTGGGTATGGAGAATAATTTTTTTCCCAACAGGGAAGAGAGTCTGCCAGCCACAAGGAATTATAAGGAAAGTATTTCAAGAGAAAAGTGATTCAAGAGAGCAAATAGTGTGTTTAGTTGGTTTCAGCTATCTTTCATATTTCTTTATTCTTCCTGACAGAAGCTGTACCTTTTAGTGAAAAAGTCTAATCATGTTTATTCCATTGGCCATTGTTAGGGTTTTTTGCCCCTAGATCTAGAAGAGTGGAATGAGATGCTGGGGAGAGAAGATCTTAAGGACTTTCGAATGATAGGGTATATAGTAAAATTTTGTGAACACCTAAGGGTAAAGTAGAATATAAAGAAATTAAAATTCAAATTATGAGGGAACCCAAAGTTTTTGAGTAGCAGCTGATAGCATACACAATTAGAAAGTGATGATAACGCATAAAGGGAGATGAGTAAACCAACAATTATTGCGTACTCATCTTCCGGGACAGGTGCTGGATCCTTTTCCTTCAGTGGCTCTGTTTGGGTAGTGAATTCTCTTTGCTATGGAAAGAGCTGAGGTTCAGAAAAGTTAACTGATTTTCCAGGGTAATTCATGTAGTGAATGGCAGTGCTTGCATTTATGTGTAGTTTGTCTGAATCCAAAATCCATTGCTTTTTTGATATCCCACCCCCTGTCCAGGGTGCCCAAGTTTTTTATTGTATCACAGAATTACATGGAAGAGAGTGGAAAGATAACTCTTAAGATGTCATATTATTCTCCTACAAAGAATTTTGACACAGCTGTGGAAATATGGCTTTCTGGTGTATGATTGACAGAATGTGAACCAGATCCATGGAAAATACATCTTGAGTCTGCTGTTTATTTTCCCCCTGCTGAGTCTCTAGTAGAAATGAATGTCTATTGCTTTTTGGTTGATATTCATGGTGCTTCCCCCCATAAGATCATCTCATATAAATGATATTTATTTCAAATTTCGGGTAAATTTTTATAGGATTAGTTACAAAAGGGTTTACTCTTCTAACTAACAACCTGAGTAGGTATAGGTTAAATTAGTTTGCTGCTACCAAAATATGAGCAGCTATTAATGAGCGGTCTGCAGATTTTGTTGTTTTAACTGAAAGATTGATTTTCTCATTCTCTTTGTGAAAATTAGAAAGGCTCTTCTGATTTCATTTATAGGTTGAGGTTTTCTATTATGACTTGTATTCAGTTTAGCATGCTAAAATATGAGGCAAATCTGTTCCTTTAATCTGCTGATGCCTGAGCCAATATCTCTGCAGCAAGAGATAGCGTACCTTCATGTGTGCATATGCTCGAGAGCAATTGTTTGACTATAGCTCTTATTAATGTAAATCAACATCTACAAAGAAAGCCTCCTCTATTCCTGAAATTCATATTTATATAAATAGAAGAGTAATGGATTTTGAAAAGGGTCCAATAGGTTTGAGCTTCTAGAATTATCCCAGGAGTATAGATGGGATTGGAATATATCAAGGTGTTTTGGACTGGGGCATTGATAAAGTATTTTCATGTTTGCTGAGTGTCTCTGAGCTGGTGGATTAATAATAAATGCAGGAGCCAGGAATAGTTATAATACGCTTAATTAACTCTAAGCTTATTTAATGCCATGGTCCAGATGAACTCTAGATAGGGAGACATAATACATATAGCTCATTAAAAAATAATTTGGACTTCTCTAATCTATATTTGCATAAAGTTCAGGTCCTTGTCCTGAAGGTATTAATTATTTTCTAATATTGTTGTTGAGAAATGGATGCCCATTTAAAAAATGGTAATTAGAGGAATGCTGGCTAATATAATTCAATTTTACATAACATACTCATGCCAATGATACTATGAGATTTCTTTGTCTTGAGGAAACATACTTTTAATAAAAAACATTAGAATAAATGATATCTTGGCTCAGAATCATTAAAAAACAATAAATATAATTAACCTATTTGTTTCTGTTTATATAAATTGGAAAGGTACTTGCTAGAACCTTTGTGTTTCCATGGGGAACAGTTTATTATTCCTTTGATCATATTTTAGAACTCATTTTCTTAAGAATAGTATGTGTTATTTTGAGAAAATGTATTCAAAGAATTATAAGAATCTGATTAACTCTTATATTTGATGAAATCTCATATGACATCCTTCTGGAATTTTATGTGAATTGCTAACAGTGAACAATTCTAGAAATCAGCATTTTAGCACAGAATTTATAATAGTATCCTCAGTAAGAAATGGCAACTTGAGCTGAATGTGCTATGGGAGCTTTTTCTTCTAATTTTATGTTTGGTAAATAAAATATTTCCTTTATTCTATATGTATATATCATGTCTATTTTTATATTTTTATCTTTATTGTCTTTTTTTCCATTACCATTTAGTTCCCTTCAGTTCACAGGCTGGCACTCAATCCACTGAGCCACACCAGCCAGGGCCCCATTTAGTCCCCTTATACCGCCCTCCCCCCAGCAATCACTGCACTGCTGTGCATGTCCATGAGTCCTTTTGCCTTTTTTCTCAGTCCTTCCACTCCCTCCCCTCTCCCCCTTGGTGTCAGAAATACATTCTTTCAAAATTTATTTAGTGCATGTTGTTTAGAGACATTTCACTTTAGCTCAGGACATTACTGCCATTTTTAGGTTAGGTAGATCTATACCCAACTTTCAGAGAGCACTGGACAGTATAGAGGGAGTAGAGTTTGGTCATCTGAGAGTTAATACTGTGACAGGTGTGTGCTAAGACAGAGAAAATGTACAAAGAAAATATCTAAGGTCAACGCTGTTTGTGCTTAAAGTCATGAAAGTGGGAAGCAAAGAGAGGTACCGTTCTGAGTAATACGAGGCTTCTGAGACAAGCCGGGAGGTTGTTGTCTGTAAAGTTTAGATAAGCGGCTAATCAATATGGCAAAGGGTAGCTTATTAATAGTAACAGATAGGATTTTTGCTGGACAGTGACACATACAAGACTGTCAATAGTGATGAATATGAGCCAATGCATGTGGAGCACAGACAAAGCTCCAGACAAGGTCTCCTTGGCAACAGTTGAAATGAGGTCCTTTATCCAGAGTATTGAAGGCTGTTTTTGTTTGCATGTTTGTTTCTTGCCCACCTCCATTCACTGAAAACAAACTTATCTGAAGAAAGTGCTACCTGGACCTTTTAAAAATAAACTCTATACATCCTCTGAGGAGGTACTTCAGGTTAAGCATATGCATTTTCTACACCCAGAAATCAAATGAAGTCATATAATAATGAAAATATATTTACCAAGTGAGGATTTTAGGAGCTGAGGGCCCAGAATAGAAGTTGCTTCTCCCACGAGGGAAATCAGGAGGTCGACAATAACCTTATTGCAAGTAAAATTTTAAAACTCTTTTTATATGTAGTAACATCCTCTCATCTGTTTTTCACCCAAAAGAAGGAATAAACCTCTATGTTTTGTATACTGCCTCTCAGAACTAGAAATATGTCAAAGCTTGCTTAGAAAATAAGATGTGTGAAAATATCCACTTGTGCCAAGTATGGGATAGAGAGAGCATGGAAGATTTTTTTGTAAATGTATTCGTGCTTGTATTCCAATTTTGGAGACTAATTGAAACATGGAGACAACCATATCTCCCATTCTACGTGCTTTCCTGACGTGTGATTTTGCCACGCTCCTCAAGAGGTGGAGTCTCTTTCTCTACTTTGAACCTAAACAGGCGTAATAACTGCTTTGGCCAATAGTACAAGGTGGAAAGGACGCTGTGCATCATTGTTGGTCAATTACTCTGTGCTCAGCCCTGTAGAAGATAATTCTGGGAGAAGTGAAAAAATCATGTCTTTGAACATTCTAGATGTTTTCAAGGCAGAATATATCAATTGGTTAAAGTCTAATAGTTAACAGAAAAGCAAATACTGGTTGGATAAAGTATATTACAGAGAGACAATCTTATTTCATTTATGTTTTTGTTTAGACATTGGTTTCTATGGTTAGTGGTATAATACACTTCTCTGACTTATATTAATGAACTAAGAGGATCTTTGCATACCTAGGAGAGATGATATTATTTTAATAAGTCACACTTTTCTGGTAAGCTAAATAATACTTGAACATATTGGCCCATGATGGGGAAAAATAAGAATGAACAGTGTATTAACAGTAAGATGAAAGAGCTAGAGCAGATAGATGTGATTCTGGGGGTTAAGAGCTCAGAGCTTTGATCCTAGTTGGATTCCAGAGAAAAATAGACTTGTAAACTCTTTCTGTCACAAACATGTGTATCTTCTGTATGCTTTCTCACTGCATTATTAAGGTACTTCCGGGTGGTAAAAAACAAATATGTTTGTGTCTATACTTATGAGGGGAGTTCATCGTAGGTTTGTAGGGGAAGAAAGAAAGCCCAGAAACTGCTTCAGCAATCAAATATCTAGGCCTCAAGAAGTCTGTATGTGTTCCCAGAAATTTTTAGTTGCCTCACCAGAGGCAAAGGTCCATTGCCCATCTTTCTGGGCACTTTACTGTTCCATGTATTTCTTTGTTTCTATTTGTGTTCATTTGTTTTTTTTTATTTTTATCTCATAGCTTCTGATAACTCATGCCTTTTGTCTCATAGCTGTTCTTTATTTATTTACTTCTGTGCTTCTCTTAAATTCCTCTATTCTCTGTTTTTTCCTCTAATTGTGTTGAAGAGTCACTACCAATTTAGTATGATTGTATAAGTTTAGAATAGTCAATCCAAGACACCATCTACTCTGCTGGTCAGTTTCTGACAACTTCATTTGAGCAGGAGACAATGGGTATAGATAAAAGTGAGGGTTGTAGTCAGTTCTCCAGAACAGTTCATTGTTAAATGTTCTCAGATGATATATTCTGATCTTAACATGTGATAAAGGAGTATCTACTACGTCACAGGAAAGATAGGAGGGAAACAAACCATTCAAAGAGGTGAAATTCCAAAGACACGATATCACCTTCTTCTGTTTTGCTTAGGAGTCTGGCCACTCTTACTCAGAGACCCTGGATTGTATCTGAAGTATAATTAAGTCAATGAATAGTTAATATAATATATTGTGTCTATTAAAATGTATTTTAAATTTCTCACTTTCTTTTTGGTGTGTTTCCTCATTGTGAATAATATCATTGAGGAATCAAAAGGATTATCTCTAAGGTTAGAATAAAATTTTTAATGATTGGCCAGTACTCCTCAAGGAAATAATACTCTTACTTTAGCACTTGGCCCATTCATTATAAATTGTGAATTTGAAAGAATCAGGGTACAACAGGGTAGAGTGGTCATTCTTTCTTTCTTTTTTTTTTGGTTCATCAAGTATAAGAAAATTTAGTACAGCATTAACACTTCCATGCTATCATTATCAATAAATTCCACATCATTTGGAGAGCTGGCTTTGGCAGATACTCTGTAAGACTTGCTACCCTAAATCCTTTTATACATCT
Source organism: Anoura caudifer (assembly GCA_004027475.1). NCBI lineage: Eukaryota > Metazoa > Chordata > Mammalia > Chiroptera > Phyllostomidae > Anoura > Anoura caudifer. The sequence goes on from PVKU01000522.1 coordinate 15,914, forward strand.
GGGTAGAGCTCTAAGAAGAAATTATTGATTGAAAAGGAGTGTGTGACATATTTTCTGGAATATTTTTAATAGGGTTGAGAAGAGTTAAACCTTATTCTACTTAATATTAAGAGAATATATTATATGCATGGAGGGTATATGTGTAATAAAGTTTTCTTTTCACCTGGAAACTTTTTATACTACCTGTTTGTGAGCTAATTTATACATGAAATCTACTATCACATGTTACAATTTAAAAGATGAGTAAGTCTCTAAATAAGGTGAGAATAGTCTAAAAACGGGAGACAGATGTAAATCAATAAATGCACTGATGAGTTACACATGTTATGATAAAGATCTACATAGACTGTAGTGGAGGTATAAAGACCGGAGTGAAAAAGGGACTCCAGGCTATTTAGGAGGGATTTCAGACAGGAGATACTTTTTGAACTGAAACCTAACATATATGTGGCCAAAACTGAGAATTCATTGATATTTATTATTATTCGTATGTAAGTATAGTCAGTATACAATATTACATTAGTTTCAGATGTACAATTCAAGACTTTATATACCTCACAATATTATTACCACACTAAGACTAGCAATTGTCTATCACTGTGCAAACTTAAAACAATATTATTTGCTGTATGCAGTTTTACTTTCTCATCTGTCCTTCCACCCCTCCCCTTAACAATGATCAATTTGATGTTTGTTTCTATAAGTTGGTTTTATTTGTTTACTTTGTCCTTTAGATTCCACATGTGAGTGAAATTATGTGATATTTCTTTCTCTAACTTGATGGGGATCCCAGCTTGTCGGGTCCGCCACATTGTGGATGAGGCATGAGACATTCACACAGACTACTGAGTCCAGTGGAGGAAGAGGGACAGCGTGGCTTTTCTCTCAAGGGGAGCAAAAGCCCTGGCCCTTGCAGTGACTGGCATTTATTGGGCTTCTCGTCACCTTACATTATGGTCCTTATTTACTATGTACAGGTTCGCTTTAGGTGGTTACTTTTTACAGACAGCAAAGGTGATGATGCCGCTAATCACATCACAGAAGAAAGATATTTGCAAATGAAAAGGGAAAAGTGGTTGGACCAGTTACACTGGTCCTTGCAAGGTTTAGCATGGATTTTAGGAAGTTACAGTAAGCACTTGCTGTCTCAATTCAGCGTGAGGGAGTTTTAGCAAAAGCAAGTCTCAAAGCAGCCTAGGCACACTGCAGGCTTGATTCCCCATGGGAGAACCTATCTGTGGGCGTGGGTCCTATGCATCTTTGAGTGGGAGCTGGGCCCATGCCATGCAAAATGGTCTCCTTCACTAATTAACTTCACTTCGTGTAATAACCTCTGGGTTCATCCATGTTGTTGCAAATATCAAGACTTCTTTTTTATTGCCAGGTGATACTCCATCGTATATGTGTACCACATCTGCTTTATTCATCTATTGATGAGCACCTAGTTTACTTCCCTACTGTGGCTTTGTAAGTAATGCTGCAATGAACATAGAGGTGTTTGAGAATTTATTAAATGCTATGTACCAGACTAAAAGTGTCTAATATACTGCTTTCATTACACCACATCACAAGTCCTAGGTGCTGGTATAAGTATATTTTACAAATAGATTATTATTCGGTTAGTGTGATATGTGATGTTAAATAGTTAAGCTCACATGCATAAATTTTTACACAGCTAGTAAGGGATGTAGGTAGGATTTAAACTCGGCTCTTCCTCTTTTCAGATTCTGTGCTTTTAATGATCACACTACATACCAACTGGTGTGTGTGTGCCAGCATGTGTGTGTTTAAGTGTGTGTGATTTGTGTGCATATACAAAACATTCAGATAAAATGAGGTATATGGGTGCAATTAGTCAGGCTTGTGAAAACAAGACCAATTATTCTAGATTAGTATTACTATAAATTAGGGGTAACTGATGGGGAGAAGAAGAGGTTATTTCATGAAGGGCTTATAACACATTTTATTTTCTATTGGCGTTGGAATATCACTGAAGATGTTTAAGCTAGGATGTCCTGTGACAATATTTGTTTAAGAAAGATAATTTTGGGACAGATTAGAATGAAAAAGGAAATAAACAGTATCAGTACAGGCAGATAAGTGAAGTGTGAACTAAGATTGAGCTGGTCGGAATAGATATATAAGAAGATATACATAAGAAAAATATTGAAGAAATGTTAATGGTAGCAATTATAGGACATAAAAATTTGGAAGTGTAGGGATAGCATGGACAGGAAGAGAGCTCACTTTCTCTGGCTTAGTTGATCTGGTGCATGTTGGGATGAGTTATAGTGTAAAGAGGATAAGGAATATAGAAGAAATTGATTAGTAATGGTGTGGTGGAGAATGAGGAAATTAGTCATGGAAATGTTCAGTTTGAGAAAGCTGAGAAACATTTAGGCAGCTAAGCAGAGTTCAGGGTGGGTGAGGAAGTGAACTGGATGAAGGTGGTTGGTAATGATCAATATATGGATATTCCGATTAGACCAGGTACAGAAGCCTCCAGAGACCTGTGAAGTTATTTATCTAAGAATGTCCATGGTATATCTATACAAGAGAGTGTACTAGAGGTTAGTTAATGTATATAGAAATTAGCTTACTTTCACAGGATAGCTAAATACTTAGAAATAAAAAAGCTGCGCCTCGCTTCGTGCTAGTGAGACATTCAGACAAGAAGATTGCACAAACAGGCCTAATTCTGTCTCCCTTTCTACATGCACATCCCTTTGCCGTGTGACTTTAAAGTTACTGGTACTTTTATTTAAAAGGTCAAGTTTATTCTTTATTTCAATGTCTCTGGTTGTATTTTGCTTGCTTGCTTGTTTTGTTGATTAAGTTCCACTTTTCAGTGAGATCATATGGTATTTCTCTTTCACTGCCTGGCTTGTTTCACTTAGCCAGAGAGGAGCGGGGAGAGGGATAATAGGGGAAGGGCCATCAAGGAACATGTATAAAGGACATGTGGACAAAGCCAAAGGGGGATATGATTGAGGGTGGGAGATGGGGATGGGTGCAGCAGGGGGTGTGGTGGGGTAAAAATGGAGACAATTGTGCTTGAACAACAATAAAAAAAGGTTGAGTATATTGCTCACTCCTCTGCCTTTGCCATGATAACACAGTCAGTTTAGCCTGCTGGAGGGAGGTGAGAGATGCAGGAAGCACAGCTGAGTTGCTCCAGCCAACACCCAGATACTTATACACAGTATCCAGATGTGTAAGTCCCAAGCTGGCACCCAGCAGAGCCTCAGATGTGCAGGTGTTTACACTGACAGACTACATTTGGGAGACTACAGGAGTTATCTAGTTGAGCCCAGGCTAACCCACCAAACTTGCAAACCTGTGAACTGAATAAACGTTTACTGCTATAAGTCACTGAAACTTCCTGCTTACTTGTTTCACAATATTATTGTGGCAACTGATAATTGATATGAATAGGAAAATGCTGAAACTGCTCTGTCATTAGATTTGTGGGGTCCACAGTATCTTGGCAAACACTAATTCTCCACTTTTCTCAATTTGACATAGTCATAGCCAAGAGTCATGATTGAGAGAAGAGTCATCACCAAATTTTAATGTTTTTGGATATCTAAACAGAGTCAATATAGACTACGAGATAGTTTTGTTTAAACAAACTAACAATTTTTACTTAAGAAAGCCACATTGCCACACTCAGATGCAAAGGTGATTATGATTTGGGTGTTTTTTCAAGAAACATGGTCAAATGACTTGCAATGATTGTACGGATTGATACCAGGTATATTCTCAATTATGTTGATCATGTTTTCTCTCAGCATAGATAATACTTTTTGGAAACCAAAGCACCTGTGTTGTACCCACAGCTAGATATATCCCCAAGTTCATATGCAATTTACTGCCTAAATATGGGCGTGGAAATGGTAGGAAGTTCAGGACAGATAGAAAGATAACAACATGGTAGGTAGTGTCAAGTGGGGACTGTTATGCTTGGATGTAGGTTGGTAAGCACTTTCTTTTTTCCATATCGACTGCCTATTTACGTATGTATGTATGTATGTATGCATGCATGCATTCATTCATTCAGTCATTCATTCATTTCCCTGATTGAGGGTTGGGCATATTCAACAGTCTTTGCTGTGGAAACCACACATTTTTTATATATTTTTCTCAAAAATAAGTACACACATTACAATAGTGGATATTGTACATCAAGGTGACATCTCATACATCTAGGTCTGTGATAGTCTCACATCTTTCTTCTTATTTTCCTGTATTGTTTATTTTTTCTCTTTTAACAAAAAGTCAGAAATGGTGCAAAGCAGAAGCTAGATGCCTCCTCCTTTCTCTATTATAGTTATCCTCCTCCTTTTTCATTCTTCCTTTTCCCCAAGTACACAACATAATCACAATTCAAATGTCTAACTGCTCATTGAAAACCTCACTGGGAAGTTTATAGGTATTATTATATTCTTGCTGCACTTCACCTTTTCCTCTACTCTGAACTTCTGGGTTCCACAGTCATACATTATTAACTTGGTATATGTTCATCCTGTTCAGTTTTTCTCCTTTCACCTTTTCCTAGGTTCCTCATATAAATCTTCATGATGTCAAGTACATTAATGTGAAAGGATAGTGTTCCAGAGGTAGAAAACTGGACTCCTAGAGAGAGTATCACTAGTTCATTAGCAAACCATTTTATAAACTTAATTATTATGCTGTTTCTCTGAAAATAAGAGTAACAATAACTATACTTAAGGGCTTGGTGATGATGAACTCCTTTAACTTGACCTTATCTGAGAAGCACTTTATCTTCCCTTCCATTCTAAATGAGAGCTTCGCTGGATAGAGCAATCTTGGATATAGGTCCTTGACTTTCATGACTTGGAATACTTCTTTACAGCCCCTTCTTGCCTGGAAGGCCTCTTTTGAGAAATAAGTTGAAAGTCTGATGGGAACCCCTTTGAGGGTGACTGTGCCCTTATCCCTTGCTGCTTCTAGAATTCTCTCCTTCATTTTAATCTTGGCTAATGTAATTATGATGTGCCTTGGTGTGTTCCTCCTTGGGTCCACCTTCTTTGGGACTCTCTGAGCTTCCTGGACTTCCTGGAAGTCTATTTCCCTTGCCAGATTGGGGAAGTTCTCTTTTATTATTTGTTCAAATAAGTTTACCACTTGTTGCTCTTCTTCTTCCCCTCTGGTACCCCTATAATTTGGATGTTGGGACGTTTAAAGGTGTCCTGAAGGTTCCTAAGCCTCTCCTCATTTTTTTTGAATTCCTGTTTCTTCTTTCTTTTCTGTTTGTTTGCTTCTCTCTTCCTTCTGGTCCACTCCATTGATTTGAGTCCCAGTTTTCCTACCATCACAATTAGTTCTCTGTGTGTGTTCCTTCATTTCACTTAGTGTAGCCTTCATTTGTTCATCTGATTTGCAACCAAAATCAGCCAATTCTGTGGACATCCTGATCACCAGTGTTTTGAATGTGCATCTGATAGGCTGTCTATCTCTTGGTTGCTTAGAGGAATTGGCTCTGGGGCTTTGATCTGTTCTCCCCTTTGAGCCTTTTTTTGTCTGGTTTTTTTTTTTTTTTTTTTTTTTTTTTTTTTTTTTTTTTTTTTGTCTAGTTGGGCCTGTTTTGGATGAGGGGTGGAGCCTTAGGTGTTCCCCAAGGTAGGGCAGCCCAGTTGCTGGGTTGTGAGGCTGTATGTGGGGGCGGGTCCCAGAGGGAACAATGGTGCTTACTCTGCTCTCTTCCGTACTTCAGTCCTCTCCACTGCTTCCTACAAGCAAATTGGACCCTTTTGGTGCTGATTTTGGTGTAGGTGGGCTTGTGCACATTCTAGGACCCTGTGGGTCTCTCCAACAAACTCTCCTGTGGGGCTGGGAGTCTCTTCTGGCACCTCAAGCCCCACAAGTGTTTTCAGTAGGTATTTTTAGGTTTTATTTCCTGGCACTGGGGCCCTGGGTTGCGAGGCCTGTCTCACTCCCTGTTTTGGACTGGATTATCTGCCCACAAATGTGGGATCACCTGGTCAGCCAGCCACCTTGCCTGGCCTCACTGGGTGTGCCCATTGCCACCCGGCGCCCAGGTCCGCCAGCCGCTGCCTCCTCCTGCCACTACTCCACCCCTTTTACCAGTCTTCTTGAATGGTTGTTGGACCTCCATACAGTTCAACTTCCTGTCAGTTCTCGTTGTTTTCTTGTGTCTAAATCCTTGTTGTCCTTAATTTTGGTTGTGCAAGGAGGTACAGTGTGTCCACCTATGCCTCCATCTTGGCCAAAAGTCCCTGTTTGATAATTCTGAACACCGAAGTAAGGCAGAATGGATATTACACTTACCTGTCCATCCGACTTACTCCCTTAATATAAATGAGGAAAGCAAGCCTGAAGTAGTTTAAATGATTATTAATTGACAAAATTAGGTCCACATTTTTATATTATCTCTGTCCCAGACCCCTCCTTTTCATAATGACTTAATGCCTTTTCAATTTAAATATGAAAATTTGAAAAATATTATAGATACTCTTCTTCAGAACCTAGGTTATATTATCAAAGATGGATAAAATAGCACTTGAGATCTCCTAGCTTTTTCCCACTGGTCAAAATAAAAATAGGTTGGATGTGCAAATATATGTAGGAAGCAATATCCATTGAAGATGGGTGAAAAGTCTTTTGAAACTCAAACAGTTGCTATTGATATCTGTATATGCACGTGTTGGGGGAGTAGGGGCTATAGTTATATATGGATGATCATATCATCTAAAGTGGGATAATTTTTAGAATCAGAGGGGATGCTAACTAGGCATGATACTGAGAAATAATAGGCATAAATTGGGACAGTCCTGGGCAAACTGGAACATATGGTTATTCTAGGGTTTGGAATTAGGGCATATCAGAAAAGCGCTAATGGTTTATAGCAGTTGGTAAGCCTTAGGCTAATAATTGGCATTTAACTTGCCCTTTCTTCTCAAGCTCCCCACACATCTTCTGGGAGAGATTCCGGATGTTGCTATCGGTTACTGCTGAAGTTTATACCACGCACTTTCTCTTCTCTCAAGTAGGTTATGAAAGAACGTATTTCCAGCAGAATGACCCTTTCATTCTTACAGTATAAAACCATGCCATAAATTTGGTAATTATACAGCCAATATAAGAATTACTTTTATTGGTTACACAATTTCTTTGTGCTTTTGCAAATTTATTATATTTTCTGGATGACTAAAATCCTTAGTCTTTATCATCCATAAAAATGAATCTTAGTATTTTTCATAAAGGAACTTGGACTTCTAGTCTCCGAAGCTGTGAGAAGGTAACACTTGTTGTTTAAGTCACCCGCTCTATGGCATTTTATTGTAGCAGCTCTAGCAAACTAATCCACTACTTACTATGTTACCAGTATTTTGCCAATTTGTGTTGTGCTCTTTCTTTTCATTTCTATAGATTCACAGCTCCTTTTTAGTCTATTTGTTACTAAAAATTCATTTTTTTAGAACAAAAACATTTAATGGTAGATGTTATCATACTTGTATACATACAATAGACAGACTGCTTGTGTACATACATGAAGTAAAGGGTAAATTTTACAAGAAAAGTTTTTAGAACTGAAAGACATGCATTTCCAAACTGAAAAAAATATGCAAGGAATGCCTAAAAAATGATCAATAAAAACCAACCCATGTTTATCCTTCTGATGCTATTAATGCATTTCCTGAAATGAAAGCTATAAACAATAGTTCCTAAATGCTTATATGGACAAGGTGCTTCTCAAGCACTATGACAAATCCCAAGATATAATATGACTTAAACCATTTAAAATAGGAATATCTATTTATAAGTCTGTATAAATATTACAACTGTTTCTTTTTTACACCATTACTTAGCAAATGATATTAATTTTTATGACACTTAATTTTAAGAGGGAAAAGCCCATGTATTTAAAGTAACACTTATTTTAAAGTTTGATTTTATAAAAATGTTTTGAAATATGTTTTCTTTAAATATAGGAATTACCAAATTTATTTTGACTCTTAGATATAAGAATGAGTCTCTAGTTTTTTGTTTTACATTTTAAAAGTCAAAATTGGAGCCTCAAAACCCTTCTGTTCCATGTATTGTCACATGGTAGATGCTCCCTAAATGTTGATTAAAAATACGTGCATTCAACAATCCATTGACATAGCTATATTACCAAAGCTTTAATGGTACAATCAGCATCTCGGTGAAAATAGTTATTGTAAGAATAAGTTTCTCCCATTTAGCTCACGGTGAGAAAACGAGCCTTAAGTCTGTCTGTTTTGGTAGTTTGAGGGATACAGTGATTGTTCATTGTACCCTCCTGTTGTGTTCTGCAACTGGCAAGGCATGCGCCGGTTCTTTGGTAGTCTGGTAGCGCTTTAGCAGTCACTGGATAAAGTCAGAAATAGAGATAAGGACGAAGCTTGACACGAGAATTTTTCTCCCATAGGAACACATCTCTTAGCTCTTATGGGTTTAGCACACTTTTACTATTTTAATGAAGGCTTTTTATGTGCCCGTGCTACTTAATATTCCAAATCAAGTCTATTTTCCTCCTGATACGCACACATAATTGCCATTATGCACCAAGAGGAGTTTGGTAGAGAAACCTCTATCTGCATGGAACAGCACATGCCTTAAGCACCGAAGGTCAACAGTCATGCTTTGACTAAGCTAAGAGTACTTAGTGAAAGCTTCAGTGCTTCAATAAAATTGTTTTACCTTTTAGTCAAAGCACCGGAGTTGGATAATAAGTTTCAGTATGCTCCTAATCAAAAATTATTTCATAGTTATTCTGATGTCAGTATCTACTTCCAAAGGAACAAATAACACAGCAATCCGTGATGTGAAGGCTACCTGAGGATTTGAAGAGAAGCACAGACTTAAACTTTTGATGGCTTCCAATAAATTTGAAAACTTTGGTAAACTGGAAAAAACTTTAATGGCTACTCTAATTTTGTTAACTGCTACAAGCTTTACATTTAGACACTAATAACCTAAATTTACATTAGTTTCTCTACTAAATGCTGGTGGTCTACAATTAGGAGGAGAAAAAAAATCTAGAAGAAAATTTTTCAGCTATATAATACTTCATTGCATGAAAATATTACTAAGAATAAGAATTATTTTTGGAAAAATTCAACAGCATATTTAAATTCCTAGAGATGAACAAAAGAATGCATTGGGGAAAAATACTGCTTGATAAAATCTCACCCTTCAGAAACTTATCATTTTTTTTGTCTTTCAGAGAAAAATACCCGAAATATTTCTTTGCCTAATGTTTTACCCATCTAATGATGTTTGTATAGTACTGAGAGAACTGCTTCTATGCATTATTATGAAAACAGAAAGTATCAGGCCCTTTTATCCAAAGAAATTGCATGCTTTTTTAAAAGAGTAATTAAGGAAGAAATATAAAATCTACCTCTCCCTTAAGAAATGTTGAATTGGCATAGTCTCTAGACTAGAGTTAATCTTAGAGAAAACTGATAAAGATGACAACCTAGTATTAGGTGTGAAACACTTTAAGGAAAATATTTGTAAATCTATCCCTCCAAAAGTACCATTAGTGTTTCAGGGTTCCAAGTGAAGGAAAGGCACTGGTTGTCAGTACTAGACAGGCCAAAAGTGAAGAAAAGGACCCAGGGTATTAAAAAGTGCATAGGCTTAATTTTATAATGAGGAAGCTGGAGGGGCTTATAGGCTTATAGTGTGTTATCACCTATTAATACCTTACTGTGAAGTTTATCAGATCCTTTGCAAATGATAACTGTGTATACATGTTTTGTTAGTGGAGAGGTTGTTCAGAAGTCAAAAGAAACAACTACTGTCTTGGAATGTGTTCCAGTTATCTGTTCCTACACAACAAACTATAAACTTAGGAGTATAAAGCTAGAACGACTTTATATGTTCATGAAATAATTCACTGGCAGGGGATGATTCAAAGGGCTAAAGTCTAAAATAGTTTGGGATGGAGGATTCCCTTCTAGCTTCTTCATTTACATATCTGACACCTTGAACGGGATGGAAGAATGGGCTCAGCCAGAATGTTGATTGGGGGCCTCTACATAACTCCTTTCCTGCATGGCAGTCTTACAATAGGCTCATTACACAGTTGATCAGTGCTGCAAGAGCAAGTGTTCCAATCAAGAAGATGACAGTTCCATAGATTTTTTAATAACGTAGTTTTGGAAGTCACTTAGCATATTATATTGGTCAAAGCAGACACAACCTTGCCCAATTCAAGGGGAGAGAACATCGATCCTATCTATCAATGGGAGGAGCATCAAAATTTATGGTCATGTTTTTAAAGTGCATCAGAATGGTATGGAGTATAAAAATAAGGCATTGTGATGGATCACACTTCCGATGAGAATGACATTAATCATGAGCATTCTCTATTGCTGTCTCTAGTTGTTAAACATGTTTTTTTTTTTTTTGAAGAATTAAAAGAAAAGGAGAAAAATATCCAAGAGATGAGATGTCTTTAAAATTTTGTTATAATTTTGTTAAATAATATTTCCTCCCAGGGCTTGTGTAGAAAGCTTGGATCTAGTAACTTTATGAAAGATAGAGTGGTAATGGCAAGAAAGTGAACATTTATAAGGAAAGGAAAGGTCCATGGTGATTTAGTCCATAGTGATTTTTAAAAAAAACCTATAACTCAATATATCTTGCCTAGAAGTTTTACATTGTTGTAAATGAAAGTTGGAAAGATATACTTTTTGCTGGTGGGTCTTGAAACTTTCTTTTAGCCTTATCTTTCCATTTCTTTCTACTATAAACATGCAAGTTCATAAATCTTTTTTTAAATTTATTTTTTAAAGATTTTATTTATTTATTTTTAGAGTGAGGGGAAGGGAAAGAGAAAGAGAGGGAGAGAAACAACAATTTGTGGTTGCCTCTCATATGCCCCCTACTGGGAACCTTGCCCACAACCCAGGCATGTGCCCTGATTGGGAATCAAACAAGCAATCCTTGGGTTGCAGGCCTGCACTCAGTCCACTGAGCTATACTAGCCAGGGTGCAAGGTCATACATAAATCTTACAGCAATAGTAAAACAAAGTAAATTGGTATAGCTATTTAAGGAGAATGAATGATAAATGGAACAAAGAAATTGATTTAATTAGCCAAAATGAATTTTCAACCTAGTCAAGATTCCTTTTACTACTTGCTTGAGTGAGTTTGGTTGCTCCATTAGTAGTATCTGCTGAACTAGGCAGATTTCATGGAGTAGGAGATTTGTACCTGTAGCTTGGGCCATTTAAATGGTCAGGAAAAGACTGGAATAAAATTTGGCATGTTACATTTATGTGGTTCCTGTTAGCTAAGCCTAAGCCCTTGGAACTGAAATGGATCACATGTTAAACCAGGGAGCTGTGGCTATTCATCTTTGGTTATGAATATGAAGAAGCAGAGACAGGTGGGGATGGAATTGGGGAGAGAAGAGGTAGAGAGAGAGAGAGGCAATAATTGCCAGAAATACAGCAAATGTGGAGAAAACCAGGCTCCTCAGAGAGGTAGATAAGAGATTTTGCCTTTGTCAATGGTTTTCCTGTCCCCAATTTTAGTTATGTATTAAAATGTGGAAAGGAAAGTATCTTGTAACTCTCATTTCAGTGAAACACTCATACAATAAAATGAATTTATCCCTGTAAAAATTTTTTAAAAATCCTTGATTTTTGTATAGTACTATGACTTACCTCTTATGTGCAAAATAAGATGCTGAGTATTGTGGATGGAGATGTGGTTAACAAAAATGAATTAGATACTGACCTTTTCCTCATTGAGACCACAAACTGAGGAAGGAAATAAGATATACACAAATAACTGTACTTCAGTGAATAATATATAAAATAGATTTAAAATGGGAAGTCATTTATTCAACATGATCTAGACACTTGAGATATATTTGTGAGCAAAACATATTAACATACCTGCTATTTTAGATAATGTTTTCTAATGGAAAGGGATGGAAAAATATATATGTAAATTAAATAGCATATTAGAAGGTAATAAGTAATGTGCACAAAAATAAAACAGGTAGAAGTGATCAAGACTATAGGGTGGAGAGAGTTGAAATTTTCAATAGAGTGGTCAGAGCAGGCCTCATAGAAAAGGCAGTATTTACGTAAAAACTTAATAGAGGTGAGGAATTTACGCATGAGAGTATCTTGAAGAAGAACATTTCAGATATGTAAACCAGTCACTAAAAATACTCCATAGTTGAGTTAGCCTGGTATGTTTGAAGAATAGCAAAGAGACCAGTGCAATTTGAATAGAATAAAAAAGGAAAAAAGGGGTAAATGATGTCGTTAGAGAGGTAATGGAAATGACAATTCACTTTGGTCTTTGCAAATTATTACCTACTATATCATCAAAGATAGGAATAAAAGCTTAGTTGTTAGGGGGATGTTACAAAAATCCACACAGGGAAATAAATAATAGTAAATAAGACCAGGTGATAGCAATAGAATTATTTAAAAGTACTTCAATTCTGGATAAAGTCTGAAGGTAGAGTCAAAGGATTTCTTGGATTAGACAGGGTCTGTGACAGGAGAGATGTGTAAATAACGATTTCAATTTTTTGTACTGAGCAATTGCAAGGATGGTGTTCTTAGTCTCTGAGATAGGGAAGAGTGATTTTGGGTGGAAAATCAGTAGTTCAGTTTTGGACATTCATGTTTGAAAAGTTTATTAAAAATTCTGGTGGAGATATCAAGTTGGCAGTTGGTTACATAGATCTGAGACACTGACGAGAAGACTAAGTAGGATGAGTCAGTTTATGAGTTCTTGGCAAATAAGTAGTATTTAAAGCAGTGAGGTTGTATGACTCACCAAAAAAGTGAGTGAAGTTAAAGAAGAGGAGGTGATCAGAAATTGAACCTTGGAACATCTAAATTAGGAGGTTGATTCAAGGAGAGTGTGCTATATGTGCAAAGCACAGAGAGATTATTTTATATAAAATAGAGATTATTTTTAGTAGGGGAAACTTTATAGATAAAATAACATTTGAATTGAGTCCTAAGATTAGGAGGGATTTGAATGTATATAATAGGGAAAGCAGGTTGTTACATTATAGTAAAAATGAGTATAGTGAACAATACATAATTGTGGAATAAAAAGTATTTTACTTGGACTGTTAATAGTATATATCAAGGCTTAGTGGTAAGTTACGTAGACAGTATAGAGACTATAGTGCAGCTAGCGGAGAACTATGGACAACCTTTGCGCACAGAGTGACATAGTGAGATGATGCTTTAGGAATACCAATCTAGCAGCAAATCACTCAATGTGATACACCACTTTAACAAAATAAAGGATAAAAATCATGTAATGATCTCAGTAGGTGCAAAAAAATTTTGACAAAATCCAACATTCATTTATGATAAAAAAAAAAACGTTTAACAATGTAGGAATAGATGTAACATACTTCAACATAATAAAGGCCATATATGACAGACCCACAGCTAATATCATTTTCAACAGTGAAAAGGCAACAAGGCCCCCACTCACCACTTTTACTCAACATAGAATTGGAAGTACAACCACAATCAGAAAAGAAAAGACATAAAACACATCCAAATTGGAGAGAAAGAAGCATTGTTTGCTGATGACATGATACTATATAGAGAAAACCCAAAAAACTATTAGAACTAATAAAGGAACTTGGAAAAGTTGTGGGATACAAAATTAATAAACTGAAATTTGTTGTGTTTTTATACCCTAATAACAAACTATCAAAAATAGAAGTTAAAAAATACTATTTATAATTGCATCAAAAATAATAAAATATCTAATAATAAATTTAACCAAGGAGGTAAAAGACGTATATTGTGTAAACTGTAAGATACTGGTGAAAAAAATCAAAGATGACCCAAATAAATGGACATATTGTGTTCATGGATTAAAATCTTTAAAATGTCTATACTAGTGTAAATGATCTTTATTCTCAATACAGTCACTGTCAAAATACCAAAGGCACTTTTCACAGAACCAGATCAAATTTTAAAATTTGTATGGAACCACAAAAGACCCAAATATCTTCCCCCTAACATTTTATGTTTTTTGATGCCACACTTTTAAATTCTTTTATTTGTGTATGCCTTAACTGATTATTTTATAGTGATTTTTACCACTTTTGTCCTTTAACCTTCATACTAGCTTTATAAATGAATGATTCATTACCTTTACTATATCTTTGTCTTTAACAGTGAGATTTTTAAAAATATATTTTCTTATTTTTACTTTTGGCCTTTCCTTTATCCCTAATAATGTCCCTTTAACATTTTTTATACTACCAGTTCAGTAGTAATAAAATTCTTTAGCTTTTGCTTGTCTGGGAAACTTTATTTCTCCTTCAGTTTTGAGTGACAATCCTGTTGCATAGGATATTCTTAGTTTCTTGCTTATCACTTTGAATATGTAGTACCATTACCCTCTAGCCTGTCAAGTTTCTGCTGAAAAATCATCTCATTGTCTCATAGTGGTTCACTTACAATTAACTAGTTGTTTTCTCCTGTTGCTTTTAAGGTCCTCTCTTTATTTTTAACTTTTGGCATTTTAATTTTAATGTATTTACCTGTGAGTCTCTTTGGATTCATCTTGTTTGAGACTTTCTGTGCTTCCTGAACTTGGTTCCTACTTTGGAGGGACACAGTTGTTGACTGAGGATTCCCAGTGAGTGTTGTGGGATGGGAGTCACTTTGGGGGTGCCAGTGCCAGTCAAGGCCACCTGTTGGGTATAGTGGGATGGGAGTCTCATCAGGGGGGTGTCAGTCAGATTGGGCTGATTGGGTGGGGCTTATCCTCAGGGGAACTCCAGAGCGGGGGCAAATGGAGTGAGAGAGATTAATGCGGAGGTCAGAAATGACACTTACCAGAAATGGATTATCTAAGTGGGAGGAGAACAGGGAAAAAATGATGACTACCAGCCCTCCATCCCTGGAGAAAGTTTCATCAGATCTTTGCCTCTTAGGCATGAGCCCTAAAATTAATCAATGTATATCTTTCACATAGGATCCAAGTGCTTTTTAAACTGCTGCCTCTGTGCTGGAGCTCACAACAAGTTAATTTGTGTGGTAGCCCTTTAAGAGTAGAGTCTCAGTTTCCTGCAGCCTTTTTGCTCTTCTAGACATATAAGCCCTGATGGTTTTCAAAGCCAGAGGTTCTGGGGACTCCTCTTCCTGGTGTAGATCAGTAGGGTTGGGGAGCCCAATATGGCGTTCAGATCCCTTGCTTTTCAAATGGAATGTCCACAGTTGTGATATCCTTCCTGCTTGTGGGTTTTCTGCCCTATGGGGTCTGGGTCCTGGCTAGACTTTGTCTCTGCCCCTTCTGCGTATGTTGATGTGGCTATGTCTTTGTATCTTTAGTTGCAGGAAATCTGTTCTGCTAGTCTTCTAGGTGGTTCTCGGAGATAGTTGTTTTATATGTAGTTGTAGTTTTTGTATGTCTGTGGAAGGAAGCTCAGGATCTTCCTACTCTGCTATCTTGACCTCTCTCCCAGTGGATAATTTTTAAAGCATGCTCTGGGATGAGCATAACTTTCTTATATTAAGACTTATCCAACAGCTGAGAACTACTACTAGTCTTTCATTCTGTAATTGCACAAAGCTTGAATTTAAATTCTACAGTTCAAGCTACTACTTTCATGGATATTCTAATGTGCTAAACAGTATAGTGCTGAAATAAAAGAAGTGTTGCTCACATTTAAAGTGTGGCCAATATGATACGTGCTGTTACAGAGAAATTGATTTTTCTTTAGGTCATTTTGGATGCTATCTCTCATTTCTGTGTCATAGTGTGGTGACACATAGGGTTTTTTAGGCAACTCCTACTTTATATTTGTCCATCTCCCTTCATCCTAGAACATCAGCATCAATAATGCAGGCAGGTTTTCTGTTTTGTTCCCTACTGTGTACCCACTACACCTAAACAGTACCTGGAATGGAGGAAGTACTCAACAAATAATTGTTGGTTAACAGACTGACTGACTAAATGAATGAATGTAGGTGATCATGCTTTTGAGTTGAATGCAGCCTGATGAAGTTCTCATACTGTGGGGCTAGCTTTAACCTTAGACTACTTACAGATTTTGCATGATTATATAATTTTCCTGGAGGTAACAAACTTATTTTCATTTAAATTTTTATTCCACTTCTTTGAAATCTTGGAAATTAAGAGATTAATGTATTTAAGTTAAATGTTCCAAAAAAATCAGGAAGAGATTTGAACAGGTGTTTTAAAGATTATGTAAATATTTAAACGACAGAGTAGATAAATGCTGCTGTACTTGCTGGTTTGCCATGACCACATGAAAATTACAACTAAATTACAGAAGAAGCATCACTGAGAACCACCTGCAACCTAGCTGAACAGAATCTAATAACTAAGGACTTATAGAAGAAGTCATGCCAATACTGGTAGAAGGGGCAGAGAGTGGGGGCCCTAATTGGGAGGATTGTCTCAGGTGCACAGGTCCTCCCCAGAGAACAAAGGATCCTGTCTCATACCCGGCTTGCCAGCCCAGGGGTTCCAGTGCCAGGAAGAATAGTCCTCATAAGCTCTGGCTGGGAAAACCTGAGTGAGATGCAGGGCTGCAAGAATCCCAGGTGGTCCTCTTGAAGGACCTGCACAGGGATTTACTTGCTGACAGACTGACTCATGCTGGAATAGCAGCTTGAAAGGTACCTGGTACATAACATATGGAGAGGAACTGAATTATCTGGCTTCGGGATGAGGGCTAGAGGGACAACTTTCTCCCAGACAGAAGTGCTAGAAGCCATTAAAAAAAAAAAATTGCTGGGCTATCTCCTTGCAGGCATAAATGGATCCCATATCTGAGTCTCCGAACAGTCTGGCAGACAGAGTTTACCCTGTCCTGGTGATTCATTGAGGCCTCCTCACCCCACCCAACTTTGGGCCCACCCAGCTGTTTCTAATGGCATGAGATTGTTCAAGTTTAGTAGTGAATCCTCACTTCTTCATTCAGTGTTACTCACTTCAATGGGAAGAATATAACACTTGGCTCATGCTGTGGACTTTCCTAAAATTCAAAGTTTCACTCACCCAAAACAAGTAGCATCAGGCCTTGGTGTGCCTCATACCTCTTGCTAAGGAGCTGCAAGCCTGGCGCTGGTAGCCGTTGACCTCAGTTCACAATTAGCCCCTCCCAGGCACCTCTGAGTCCAGCGCAGTGGTTAACAATCTACAGGTAACTTTATTGCTCAAACCAGCTGTCCCCATGCAGGGCACAGGCAGTGCTGACTTTGGTGTGCACATCCCAAGAGACCCCAGAACAAATGACAATGTCAGATCACACCAGAGTGCCACCCAACCACCTCTACAAATTACACACTCAAGGGGAAGACTCTGTAGGCACCAGAGCCCTACTAAAACTAAAATGAATTCTGCTCTGTGGGGTCAGCCCTTACAGACTATTATCACAGCTAGTCTTCACAATCCATCAGCCTGATGGTAAGTCCCTCTCATTGTAACGCCATTGGCATTCAAGGCTCAACTACATCAGGCACATACAATCCATGCAAGGAACACACCTGGAGTACCTGGCTCAGGTGACTACTGAGCCTCACAGGACACCTACTATATAAGGCCACTCTAACAACACTGAAAGATGTAGCAGCTCTACCTAATACACAGAAACAAACACAGAACGGCAGCCAAAATGAAGAGAGAAAGAAACATGTCCCAAACAACAAAACAAAACAAAACTCCAAAAAAAGAACTCAAAATGGAGACAAGCAATCTACTGGATGCAAATTTCAAAACATTGATTATAAAGATGCTCAGTTATCTCAGTGAGAACTTCAACAAAAATAGGAAACATGAAAATGGATATAGAAAACATAAAAAAAAAACAGAAAAGAAGAATACATTAGAGGGAATCAAGAGTATATTGGCTGAAGAAGAGAATGAAATCAGCAATTTGGAAGATAAGATAGCAGAAAACAAACAATGAGAACAGCAAAAAGAGCCCTGGCTGTTGTGGCTCAGTGGATTGAGCACCAGCCTGTGAACCAAAGGGTTGCTGGTTCAATTCCTGGTCAGGGCACATGCCTGGGTTGTGGGCCAGGTCAGGTGCCCGGTGGAGAAGTGTGAGAGGCAATCACACATTGATGTTTCTCTCTCTCCCTCCCTCAAGGACCTACAACCAAGATTACTATACTCAGCAAAGCTATCATTTAAAATAAAATACTTCACAGACAAGAAATTGCTAAAGGAGTGTTATGGAACTTATTTAAGAAGGAGAGAAAAGATTAAAAGAAGAAGAAAGTGGTAATAACTACATATACATGAACAATTACTTTATTTATTTATTTTTCTCAGTGAGCTAAAATATAGACAGTGTTCAGATATACATTTATTCCACCAGGTTACAGGGCTTAGTTCCTGGGACTAAAAAATGCACAATATGGACAATAAATATGTAGTGGTTGTTTTTTTAACTTTTTTTTTATTGTTGTTCAAGCCCAGTTGTCTCCGTTTCTCCCCCACCATCCCCCAAACCCCAGCCATCCCTACTTTCCACCCTTGATCCCACACAATTACATTACATGTAAATGGATTAAATGCTCCAATCAAAAGATGGGAGGTGGGCTGAATGGATAAGAAAACAAGACCTTTACATATACTGTCTATAAGACACTCATTTCAGATTCAGAGACACACACATACTGAAAGTAAAGGAATTGAAAAAGATATTTCATGAAAATGGAAACCCCCCAAAGAGGTAATAAATAAAAAAAGTTGGGATAGCAATACTTAACACCAGACAAAATGTACTTTAAAACAAAGGCAAAGAAAGACCCAGCAACTCCACTTCTGCCTGTTTATCTGAGGAAACCTTAAAGAGTAATTTGGAAACATGTCTGTAAAAACATGGGTGGGCATAGACTGTACTGTGCCGAGTGCAAAAAGTCAGACAGAGAAAAACAAATATCATATGATTGCACTTACATGTGGAATATAAAAAACAAAATAAATGAACAAGGAAAACAGAAATGGACTCATAGATACAGAGAATATTTTGATGATTGCCAGATATGAAGTGGTTCAGGTGATCTGTGAAAAAGAAGATAAGGATTAAGAAGTGCAAGTTGGTAGTTACAAAAGAGTTACGGGGGTGTAAAGTATAGCACAGGAAATATAGTCAGTAGTGTTGTATCAACTGTGTCTAGTGCCAGATGGGTACTAGATTTACAGTGATCACTGTAAGATATGGAAATGTCTAATCACTATGTTGTATGCCTGAAACTAATATAATGCATGTCAACTGTAGCTGAAAAATAACAAAACTACAAAAATATAAATAAACACGGGATATTTAAGCTAATGTTGAAAAAACCTTGACAATCATATGCTATCCTATTGCTTGACTATCCTGTTATGCTGTCATAACAGGAAATAATGATGGCAGTAGTAGTGAAATGGAGTGTAAGGGATAGATGTAGTATATATTGTAGTGGAAGAATCAACACAACCTTCCAACTGACAGTAGGCAGGGTACACAAGCCTGCTCCTGGAGGCAGGGTCCCATGCTGGGACCTGTGCCTCTCAGGACTCCATCCTTTGGGACACTATGATCCAGTGGAACATGGCACATGGGTCCTGGCATGCCACATGGAGACTCAGAGCAGTGCACCCCAGATCCTGAAGAAGACTGCTGCAAGAAGATGGACATTCTGAAACCCATGAGTGCACGATCCAGAGAGGATGCAGATCTGTTTGTGTGGCCTGCTGTAAGACAGAAGGAAATGGGGAACTTCTGGGCGTGGTTTTTGGTTTGTAATGTTTTGGGGAGCAAGTGAAATTCTGGGTCTCATGGGAGAGAAGGGCTCAGAGCAGGAGTGCTCTCAGCACCCCTTGAAATTGAAACCCTGTTAATAAAAATCTGTTTCTTTCAACACAAATCTTGGATGCTGTGGATGAAGGGTGACAAGTGGCCAACCCCAAGCTGCTCCGTTACATCAGTTATAGAAGGTCAGAGGAGAATCAGAAAGGGAATGGGTCAGGCAGGCATAATCAGAGAGAGTGACTGAGTCTCTAGTAGAAGCTCGAAGGTCAATGAAGAGGATTAAGAAAAAATTGTATTTGAGTTGATAACTATGTTATTGTTAAATTTCAGGAGAAGAGTATATATTCTGTGGCAAGAATTATAAGGAAATAAAGAACAAATGGCGAAAAAAAAACCAAGATAAATGTAAAAGGTAGAATAGCCTAGTCTTTAGAGAAATTTGTAAATAATGCTAGAGGTGTGCACAAAAAAGCATTTATTGTTCAACCCAAATACATTTTTGTTGTTTTATTTCATTGTGAAAAGAACTCTTAACATGACATCGATCCTCTTAACAAATTTTTAATTGTATAATACAGTAGCACTGATTACAGGTACAATGTTGTAATGCAGATCTCTAGAACTTGCTCAACTGAAATGCTGTTTGAATCTATGCTAACATATCTGGGATATTTGAAAACATCTGGACTTTTGGTCTATAAATTCTTTTGTCTCAGGGAAGCCTGTTTCTCTGAGTTCAATCAATTGTCCTTCTTCTCAGTCAATTAACGGAATAGCACTGCAGAATCCATCTGAATAGACAGGCCAAATGTGTAAGAATAAATTAAGGAAAGTATTGATGAAATGTGATTTGTTTTTGAAACTTAGCAACCAAGCTGAATATTAGTCCACAGTCTTGCAAGACAGCAGACTGATATATCTATCTCCTGGTGGTCCAAACTATACTTATATTGGAAATGTTTATAAGACTTTATTTGACTCAATGAAAGTGTCTTTAAAATTTTTCAGGTGAGATGTAATTGATATATAAAATTGTAAAATATTTACAGAGTACATTGTAGTGATTTAGTACACACACACACACACACACACTATGAAAGAATTCCTTACAATTAATGTAATGTGTTGGTGGAATTATCCATAAACTTTTTTTGATGTGATAAATATACTCATATTCTCAAGGATATAGCATTGTAGTGAGTTTTTGAAGTTTAATAGAATCTGAGGCCACCAATGGGCAACTCACCTTCTGTAAGGTAACCTATTATGTACCTTCCTGCATGAAAAGAATTATCTCTTAGATTTTAACTATTCTAAGATGTCATTTTCTATTTAGTCATTAAGTAAATGTAAAGCAAATATTTATTGTTTAAACTTTCATTTTTAGGACCACTTAAATTTTCAAGTAACATCTGGAAGATATTTCTTAATGTTAAATAAAAATGTCAGAAAGGAATATGCATATTTATTACCTCAGCTGGAAGCTAAGGAAGTGTTATACTCTTCCCACTGAAGTGAGACACTGAATCCTGAAGTGAGGATTCACTACTACACTTGAGCAGTTTCAATACGCAGTGTCACCCCGTGGCTGACATACACAGCTTTTTTAGCCCTCCTCTTTGCTATAAGTTCAATAAAATCTTTTCATGTGACTTCTGTAAAAAATAGAGTGATCTCACCAAATCTTGTCATAGCAAGATTTTAAATTGTTAAAATTATTATAGTAAATGAGTGACATGTAATAGATGTTGTCATAACTACTGTTTCTTTGCTTTGGAAGTTAGGACATTTTTTATAATTAGGTTATTTTAGCTAACCTATTTGTATATAATCATGTATACAAGTGGCTTCTAGACACACATTCAGGAAATTTTTAGAGTCATTATTAATGAAAAAAATGCTTTGGAATAATATAGGCATTTGATATAAATCCTCACAAGTAGCCTAAGTTTTCATAATAAAATAAGCAAGTGAATGTTAATGAATATATAAACTTTTTTTTAGCCCTGAAAAGTCCTTAACGTATTCCTTAAAATGTTCCTCAAAAGTTGCAATTTAAATTGATATCTTACAGAAAATGTTTTACAGTGGAAAGTCATTTCTGGATGGAAGACTTGATTCCTAAATTCTAGAAGAAATGATTACTTACATCATAGGTAATAAATTGGAAATAATATGACCTATGTTTTACATGGAAGACTTTCTAAAGAGCAGACACATTGGTAAAATAGGGGGCAATTGCTAATCTTAAACTTAATTAATGAACTCAGTAATCAGTGGCAGTGAATATACAGGTCAAAGACAAAAGGTAGAGACAGGAGGAAACAGATTAAAGGCTAGAATATAGAAATTTTCCACAAGAGAGCAGGGCTTGGTAAGGCTACAAGGCAGCAGCAAGTGATCATGATGTAACTTTTGAATTCTTGCTGGTGGTGCCTTTAATATTTTAAATATTTTTGAACCTTATATGCACCCATGATACTATACATATGTATGAATTGTGGGAACAATACATGGCATTTTAATTTTTCTGTCTCTCTATATATGTCCTTTATCTTTACCTTTAGATTATTTTTCATTTCTTTGTTTTTAATTTGACTATGTTTGGCAGCGTGTGTGGAACTGGAGAGCATTATGCTAAGTGAAATAAGCTAGGTGGTGAAAGACAAATACCATATAATCTCACCTATAAGTGGAACCCAATCAACAAAACAAACAAGTGAGCAAAATATACCAGGGACACGGAAATAAAGAAAAAAACTGACAGTAACCAGAAGGGTGGGGCAGGGGGATAACAGAGGAAAGAAGGGGAAGGGTCCAATGTGTAAAGGACCCATGGAGACACCAAAGTGGGTAGGATTGAGGGTGAGAAGTGGGGGTCAATGGGATGGGTGAGAGTGGTGGAGGGAAAATGGAGACAACTGAACTTGAACAACAATAAAAAAAAGATTGTTTCATATTGCTTTCAGTAATTCAGTTCATTCTTTCTACATGCTGCTTAATATGTTAATGCGTATACTTACTACCTTTTACTCTTGCTTCCATGAGTATAATTGACTCTGGGAAGTGAGAATTTCTCTAATGTAATGATCCTGGTCTGTTTTATAAACCTAAATAATCATTGAAGGTTATTTGAATCTGGGTTATCTCCCTGAAATATTGAAATAATAGGAAATGTTTGAATGGATTTCTAGAATATTTTGCAACACTTGATGTTACAGCCTTGGTTTTATTTTACTGAAATTTAATTAGAAATCAAATATTTGTGCAAGAGTCACCATTTTATTATGCTATTAGCATCTCTAAAGCCATGTATCTCAAGATTTTTGAAGAACTTGATAGACATACCATAGGATTTCAGTGTGATCTGTGTTTGGGAAACATTACTTAGAATATTGTACTTGAACTTTATATGGCATAAAACCAGTGAAATAGAGGCAAAAATTAGAATACTGGTATAAAGTTTAAAAGTACTGATCAAGATTATTTAGATTCTAGGAACCAGGTAGAACTTGGGTTCATGTTCTGGCTCCAGAATTCACTATGATTTAGGCGAGCATCTTTGTGCCTCTTTCTTTATGTGTGCATATTATTATGAAGGCACATATATTATATTTGGTAAAATTCTTAGACCAATTCTTAGGCTTGACATTTATAATAAGTAATATATAAACATATGATGAATAAAAGTCATTCAGAAAAATACCTTTACCCCCTTGTGAATGATTCTAATATTTTTTATTCAGTTTAATTTATCTATGACTATTGCTGATCATGATGAACTAAATTGATGTAATGACCCATGATACACAATTTGAAAAATGCCAGAACAGAGCATTTCCTCTTATTTTTACTTTTAAAAGAGTTTATTGTTGTTCAGTTACAGTTGTCCCACCCTTTTCCCCATCACTCATCCCTACCCTGTACCCTCCACTCCCACAATCAATCCCCGCCACTGTCCATGCCCATGAGTCCTCTATTCATGTTCCTTTGCTTCCCCCCTCTTTCCCCATTATCCCTCCTTTCCCTGCCCTCTGGTTACTGTCTGTTCTTTATTTCCTTTTTGAAGAATAATGTACAAAAGCTGGTAAAGCATATGAAGATGTGGCACAGAGATAAAAACAAATAAACAAGAGTGTTTGTCTTAGACAGTATTTGCAAAGTTTACTTGTCCATAGGAACTTTCATTTAAATCATGTTTGTAGATTGAATGGATCTATAAATATATCTAAAATGGATCTAAAATGGATCCCAGGAGTTTTTGCCCTAATCCTGGCAATTGAGAATATGATGAGATAGCAGAGCATTTTCTCTTGATGGTGGTAGAAGGATAGTCAGAGGTATTCAAAGCACAATAAGGATGTGATGTACCGTTGCACTGCTGGCTTTGGAAATGGAGGGGATCTGTGTGCAAGGAACAGAGCGCGGCCACTAGTTGCTGAAAGTGACTCCCAGCCAAAAGCTTGCAAGGGAATGTGAACCTCAGTGCTACACCTTCAAGAAACTAAACTCAGGCAATGACCTGAATCAGTTTAGAAGTGTATTCTTACGTAGAGTCTCAAGATAAAAGCTCAGCCTGGTTGATACCCCAATTTTGGCCTTGCGAGACCCTAAGTAAATTGAAAACCCCACCATGGCTGCCCAGACTTTTGCATACCAATTTTAGCAGCTTTATAGCCAGATTTGTGTCTAATTCACTAATTTCATCCTTCAAAGCATGGCTCTTCTAGTTGGTTTTAATGTAAGAGAAGTTCTAAAAGTATTTGCTGAGGGCTTTGTATTGAAAAGGAATCATCTGACCTAGTTTAATGTAATGTATGACGATTTGCTCCAATGTGAGCCTAGAGAGCTTGTCTGGCTTATTACATACATGCACAGAGTTATTCAATTTCAAATTTTGTGCTACCACTTATTAATCATGTGCTCTTAAGAAGATTTCTTAAACTAAGATGTTTCTCCATCTACAAATGTGTATTTTAATATATAAGGTTACTGCGAAGCATAAATGTGATCATTTATGTAAAGTACCTGGTATATATAGTTCCTGGCATATATTTGATACTCATTACATGGTAGCAAAACTGTTTTATAAGTATAAGGGATGCTAAATATAAAATGTAGTAATCCCCCACCACAGCAAATTTTCCTCAATAGAGTATAATATATGGGTTTAATATTAGGTACTTTTTATTAAATTGCAATAATTTTTGGATTGTATAAATGTACATTGCAGATCACTTCAAACTGTAGAACCAAAAGCATTTTGTCTGGGTTTTTCATGCTAGATAGCCTTCTGTGAGACAGATTACACACCTCTATGTCTTTCACTTTCATTCTGTTGCTCACCTTGAACTACACCTTAGTTACTCTAATATATCTCATAAAACACATTACATTTGTGCAGTGCACACTCCTGTCTGGTTCTTAAATTCCACATGGTAATATTGCATGATACTCAGTGATGTAAATTTTCAATAACTCCAAATCTTTATTAAATGAATGTGGAATAGAGGTACAATTACCAAGAGTACGAACAAACAGGTAATGACAATACCCCCAAGAGACTAAGAAGTGTAGTGTCTTTATTCTTTACAGGTATTTTTACAAGTCTCTTGAAATGCTGATCCCATTTTGGTATCTGCTTCTAAGATGACCTGACCACATACAGTGACTTTAAATATCACAATTAGAAATTGTTTTAAAGGTAGTTAACATGAAATTTCCACATCCTCTGATAATAGGAGTGGGGGAAATTGATTATGAAAAAATGAGTAGTCATGGCTGGCTGGCTCAGTTAGTTGGAGTATCATCTTTTACACTGAAATTTTGTGGGTTTGATCCCTAGTCAGAGTAGGTACGTACAGGAGGCAACCAGTCAATGTCTATCTGTCTTGTCTGTCTGTCTGTCTCTTCTCCCCCTTTCCTCTCTCTCTAAAATCAACAAAACCATATCCTCAGGTGAGGATTAAAAAAAGAATAAATGAGTAAAGTTGATTCAAGAAGCATTATTAAATGTAAAGTAATGTAGACCCTGATATGGGATGATATTGGAAGACAAGGTAGAAATATACTATTTAGAGAGCTTTAGGAAGAGAGTGAAAATCTAGATACATAACAAAATGCCTAAATCTATGAACATTCTCTCTGAGTAATTGAATCCTCTTTGTTGCAGCAATAAAATTGTGCTGTTGAACTGTTGATAGAAACACTCCAACTCTAATGATAGTTTTGACAGGTTAGTCACATTATGGGTTATATTTGTAAGTGTGTGCAGTTTGGATTTAAAATATGGAACAGAATTTCATTATAATATAGCAACTACCTGAGCTTACTGTTGTTAGCTCTGTAAATACAGAAGTTACATACCTTTTCTAGAAGGCATCCCTTTCAGAGTTGTGGTATCATTAGGTTATCAAACCTTTTTCTCATTTTACTCACTGACTCCCCAGTATTTTTATCATTAATTAACCTGCTGCTTTGGTATGGAACCCTTCTAATTCTGTCCCCTACTTAGGACTTTCCATTCTAGCTTGCTTAATGGAGCACTACCCCTTTATACAAAGATCTGCATTCCAGGGTGTGTGCCACATTATTTTGTAACAAGGCAAACATGATGCCAATAGAACAAGAATGAAGAAAAAAACAACTATTCACATTCAACTATTAGCTTTCTGCAATGGTCATATTACAATTTGTGAACTTGTTCAGAATGTGTGATTTTTTTTTCAAATATTGGCAACACATTCTTTCTATAAAAATATCAGTAGCTTAGATGGGAAATATCTTAAGCAATTATATATTTTGAGTGTCATCACTAAAAGAAAAAAGCTTTAACATGTAAAACTTTTTATTAGATGATAATATATGTTTTAGGTTTTTTAATTATAATTTCAGAGATTTGTTGTATTTGTGCTTTTTTCCTACTCTCTTAGTTAATCTTCAAGCTCATTCTGAGTATGTAAATGATTCTAAAGGTGATTACCCCTCAGTTTAAGTCTTAGGAACTTCTAGAAGTCTTAGCTTCAGTATCAATTTTCTTTGCAGGGCTATATTTGTATAAAGGTATTAAGCTTGATTCTTCTTTGAATGCAAATATGACCACACTTATTATTCCCAGTTGGATAATAAAACTTTAAATCATAATCTCTATATACTTTTCCTCTCATGGTTCTAAGTGAAAGAAAATCTATTTTTCTATTTACTTAACATTTGGTGCTGATGAAATAAATAAAACATCAGCCCAAAAGTGATGATGTCTTTCTCTGCCCTCTTTTCCTTTTATAGGTTGTGTTTTACATGAATGTGGGGACGTTGTGTCACAGCAACATGACATCCTGATTAGGTGAGTCTGTCAAGACAGCTTTAAAGATCATTCCCGTTACCTAATTCCCAGGTCATGTATTATGTTTCTGCTGTGTTTCTTTTTAGCTTAAACTCTGATGAAAATGGAACCCTTTTGGTATTCCTCATGACCTTTGGTATAGAAAATTGAGTTCTAGTAACCATAGAAATGCTGTTTTTTAAAAATGGGAATTATATTAAAAGTGAAATCAGGGAAATATATCTAAAAATTCTGTTGATGATGAGCCCTGCCTGGGAATCAAACTGGCAACCTTTTACTTTGCCAGACAATGCTCAACCAACTGAGCCACACCAGCCAGGGCAGCTGCCAAGTCTTTGAGAATCAATTAGAGAGAGAGAGAGAGAGAGAGAGAGAGAGAGAGAGAGAGAGAGAGAGAGAGATTGATTGATTGAGAGAGAGATTCTAAGGTACAGGACAAAGTGGACACTATACTAACCACCTCCCAGGACCAATCTGGAATTACAACCACATTGTAGGGAAAGCATCCTGAGTAACCAGTTGAATGCTGGCTGGAGAGAAGACTTATAACCATGGACAGAGAGAAGAAACCATTTCCAAACAATGAGACTTGTAGGCAGTGCAGAGGAGACACAAGAGGACTGGGCAGGCTCCCACAGGTGGCAGCTGAAGTTCTGGAGATTATATTTCAGCAGCCAGGGGTGTTCTCCCTGAGAAGTATGGGGTCTAAACCCCAAGCTGGGCTCCCCAGTTTACAGCACCAGAGCCAGAAAAGAACCCAGATAACATCCAGCTGTGAAAAATAGCAGGGTTTCTGTCTGCCAGGGAGAGGTGGTAGGAAACTCAGAGAGCCCCTTAAAGTGCCAATGCACCAAATTCCATTTGCAGCCGAGGCAGGAGACAGCATAGGGAGAACTCTGAGTCTACTGCTATTACTGGCCAGCATCTAGCATCCTAGTTGCCAGGAAATGCCTTTATCACGTAGGTAGAATGAATAGTAAACCTAGGCAGGGAGGAGGAAGGAGACATGTCTCACATGCTAACTCAGCAGGCCTGAGCCTGGTCTGATAATATTGCCAGGTGTTCCAACATCACAAGAAACACTATGTTTTCAAGAAAGGTGGGAAGTCCTTGAAATTCTGTAGTGTTTTCACTGTCTGGGAAAGAAAGCCTTGAAACTGTGCTTTCATCCTAGGGCCCGGAATGCAGGAGAAGGTCCATGGTGCCCAAAGAAGTAGCCCATAAATAACTTTGGCAAATGCCCCAATTTTAATGAACTGACTCCTGTCACGTATTCGTTTTACAACCAGATGAACAAATGGACTCTGGAGCAAGATAAGGATTCGGGTTAACAGACCACTACACATATGTAACTTTGGGTAGTCACATCTCCCCAGGAGAGCTGTCACCGCATTTACCCATTAATCAGTGTGTAACGTTTTCTTCTACCCAGCCAACTATATAAGTCCTCAGAACAAAGGACTCTCTCTTTTTATCTGTCTGTTTGTGTCTGTCTGTCTGTCTCTCTCTGGGCCCAGGGCGCTCTTGGTGCTCTTGGCTCTCGGGCCACCAGGCCTCTGGCCACCCAGCCTGAGACCACCCAGGGAGGGGGAGGCTTGCCAGCCTGGTTTTTAGCTGCTTGTACTTTTGCCACCTTGCTTTGCCCTGAAACTTTGCCTTTCACCACCCATTTTAGTTAGTCCCATTTTCTTCCATGGGAACAGATCACTAATAAACTGATGCTAATAGATTTGCTAATCTGTTATTCTTTACATGTGTCAGCTGGAAGTACCAGGACTCTCCGGTCAACACAGCCACTTACCCCTGGAGTCTGGCAGAGGGAGGGCAGATTAGATTAGAGATATTTAAGGAGAGTCTGGGTTTGGTGGCTCTGGGGAGAGAACGGAAGAAAGAACCACCAAGATCCTTGTGCTGAGTCATTCCCCATCATGCCAAAGCCATCTTTTTCAGGCAGAGCACTCCTGTCCAAGTAGCATCAGCCCGAAGGGAAGCAATAGCTGCACCCACAGGAATTACTCTGCCCCACCCTGTGGAGCTTAACAAGGGCTGCTGATTATAGCTTGAGGCTATGACAGTGATTAGTTAACAATTAAGGTGGATCTCTGGGAATTCTGTGAGACTTCACTGACCCTTCCAAAGGCCTGGTGCTGATAAAACCTGGCCTTGGATACACCCTGGTTCTTTGTGCACAGAAACAAGCCCAGCAAGGGAAACACATGCTGTGAGTTAATGATAGCTCCATACAGGTTGACCAGAGACAGTCACTAGCATTGGATGACATGATACTATACATTGAGAACCCCAAAGATTTCACCAAGAAACTACTGTAACTGATAAATGAATTCAGCAAAGTAAGTGGATATAAAATTAATATCAAGAAATCAGTTACAATTTTGAATGCCAATAATGAACCAACAGAAGGGAAATTTAAGATAACAATCCCATCCTCCATTGCTACAAAAAGGATAAAATACTTAGGAATAAACCTAACCAAGAATGTACAAGACCTGTACTCAGGAAATTGTAGGACACTGAAAAAAGAAATTGGACAAGATACACATACTGTGTAATAAGCGTAAGCATATACCATGTTGATGAATAGGAAGAATTAACATAATTAAAATGTCAATACTACCCAAATCAATCTATAGATTCAATGAAATTCCTATCACTCTTACAGTGATGTATTTCATAGAACTAGAAAAAATATTTGAAAAATGTGTATGGAATCACAAAGGGCCCCGCATAGCAATAGTGATCCTGAGAAAGAAGAACAAAGTTGGAGGAATCATACTGCCTAACATCAAATTATACTATAAGGCCATAGTAATCAAAATATCCAGCTATGGGCATAAAAAGACAGACATAAATCAATGGAACAAAATAGAGAGTTCAGAAATAAACCCACAACTTTGTAGCCATATATTTGACAGAGGAAGCAAGCACATACACTGGGCTAAAAGTAGTTTATTCAATAAATGATGTTGGGAATATTGGACAGATACATGTAGAAAAATGAAACTAGATGACATTCTTACACCATACACAAGAATAAATTCCAAATGGATCAAAGACTTAATTGTTAGACCCAAAACCATAAAAATCCAAGAAGACAACATAGGCAGCAAAATCTTGAACACTGCTAGTAGCAACCTTTTATTGGATATATCTCCCTAGGAAAGGGAAACAAAAGAGAAAATAAACAAATGGACTATGTCAAATTTTGCACAGCAAAGGAAATCATCAACAAAATAAAAAGATAATCCACCAAAGGTGTGTACATATTCTCTGATACATCTGATAAGGGGTTAATATCCAAAATTTATAAAGAACTTACAAAATGTGCAAATGACCTGGCTGGTGTAGCTCAGTGGATTGAGTGTGGGCCTGTGAACCAAAGGATAGTGGTCCAATTCCCAGCCAGGGCACATGCCTGGGTTGCAGGTCAGTTCCCAGCAGGGGATGCATGAGAGGAACCATACATTGGTATTTCTCTCCCTCTTTCCCTCTCTCCTTCCCTACCCCTCTGAAGATAAATAAATAAAATCTTTTAAAAAATGTGCAAATGACATGAATAGACACTTCTCCAGAGAGGACTTACAGGTGACCAATAGACATATGAAAAGATGCTCAACATCAGTAATTATCAGAGAAATGCAAAATTAAAACCACAATGAGATGCTATTTCACACCTGAATGGCTGTCATCCATAAGTCAACAAACAACAAGTGCTGGTGAAGATGTGCAGAAAGGGGTACCCTTTTGCATTGTTGGGGGTATGCAGATTGGTGCAGCTACTGTGGAGAGCAGAATGGAGATATCTCAAAAAATTAAAAACAGACCTGCCTTTTGACCTAGTGATTCCACTTTTGGGAATATATCCGAAGAAACCCAAAATACTAATTCAAAAGAACATAAGCACCCATATATTCATTGTAGTGTTATTTACAATTGCCAAGATATGATAGCAGCCCAAGTGTCCACCAGTGGATGAGTGGATAAAACAGCAGTGTGACATTTACACAATGGGATGCTACTCACCTGTAAAATAAGATGAAAATTTTACCCTTTGGGGCAGTATGGATGGACTCAGAGAACATTATGCTAAGTGAAATACTCTAGGCAGAAAAAGACAAATACCATATAATCTCACTCATATGTGGAATCTAATGAACAAACCAAACTAATAAGGAAAATTGGGAAAGAGTCATAGATGGAGAGTGATGGCTTGGGCGGGGACAGGTTAGGTGGTGGAGGGATTGAGAAAAAAGGAAAAAGGTCTCATGGGCATGCACAACAGTGTGGTGATTGCTGGGGGGAAGAGTATATGAAGACTAAATGGTAATGGAAAAATGCAATAAAGATTAAATAAAAGATAATATATTGAGGTCAGGACATAGCAATATCAAAACAGAGGTTATGAGACTGAGTGCTACCTACTGCACTAATGAGCCACCTAACATACTGAAAATTCTAAAGCATTACTAAAAGACATTGAAAATGCACAATGAATTGGAAAGATATTCCGCGTTCATGGATTGGAAATAACAAGGTGGAAATGTCCGTATTACCCAAGCAATATACAGATTTAATGTAACCCCCATCAAATCCCAATGATATTTTTAAAGAAATAGCATAAATAATCATTATGTTCATATAGAACCACAAAAGACCCACCCCCCTTTTCCCACTCAGGATTGCCAAAAAGAACAAAGCCAGAGGTACCACACTCAATGACTTCAAATTATATACTAAAAAGTGACAATAATCAAAACATCATGGTACTGGCAGAAAAACAGACACACAGAACAATGGAACAGAATTGAGAACCAAGAAATTAACCCATATGTATATGGGCAAATAATTTTTGACAAAGGAGCTAAAACATACAAAAGAAAGCATGGAGAAAAGAAAGCCTCTTCAATAAATGGTGTTAGGAAAATTGGAAAGCCATGTGCAAAAGAATGAAACTAGAGTTCCGCTTGTCTCCATATACAAAATTAACTGAAAATGGATTAAATACCTGAAACAATATATTGCACAGAAGAAAACTTAGGTACTAAATTTATGGATCCTGGTCTTAGAACAGATTTTATGAATTTCACCCCAAAGGCAAAGGAAGTAAAGTCAACAATAAATAAATGGGACTACGTCACACTAAAAAGCTTCTGAACAACTGAAGAAGCCACCTGCAAAACAAAAAGGCAACCAACAGAATTGGAGAAGATATTTGCAATCAACAGCTTTGACAAGAGGTTAATATCCAAAATATATAAAGAACTCTTACAATTCAACATCAAACAAACAATCCAATTAAAAAATTAGCAGATCACCTGAGCAGACATTTCTTCCAAGGAGACATATCCATGGCCATAGATATATAGAAAGGTGTTCAACATAACTAGACACTAGGGAACTGAAAATCAAAACTACAATGAGATAACATCACATATTTGTTAGAATGGCTGTTCTAACAACGATGGCTTGTCAACAAGAGAATTAATAATAATAAGTGTTGGAGAGCTTGTGGAGAAAAAGGAACCCCCATTCACTGCTAGTGGAAATGTAAGCTGGTACAGCCTTTATGGAAAACAGTATGGAGGGTCCTCAAAATATTAAGAAGAGAGTTATCATATGATCCAGTACCCCTCTTCTGGGTACTACATGAAAAACTTTAAAACATTGGTTCATAAAGATATATGTACCCCTATATTCATTGCAGTGTTATTCATCGTGGCCAAGACATGGAAACAACTGAAGTGTCCTTTGATAGATCATCGAATAAAGAAGATGTGATGCATATATACAATGGAATACTACTCAGCCATAAGAAAATATGAATTACTGCCATTGGCAACAATAGGGGTGGACCTTGAGAATATCATGCTAAGTGAAACAAGTCAGACAGAAAAAGTTGTGAACCATATGATTTCATATACATGTAGAATATAAAACTGAAAGCAACTAATCTAAAAACAAGAAAAATAAATAAAAACTCATAGTTACAGACAATTAATATGGTGGTTACAAGAAGGAGTGGGGGTAGTAGAGGGTAGAGGGGGTCTAATATTTGGTGACAGAAAATGATTTGACTTTGGATGGTGGGCATACAGTGCAACATGCAGGTCGTGTATCATAGAACCTATATCATCTTATTAACCAATTTCACCCCAATAAATTTAATTTAAAAATAAAAGAGATAATGTGTCTCATTCTTTTTGTAGAATACTCATATTAGAGATTTAGAGAGCTCTAATAGTGGACATATCTTATGCTAAAACAGTACATTATTTATGCAAGAAGTTATACGTGTAAGAAATAATGTCTTAACCAATTTTCTTATCTAATCTTTACATGTGTAGTATTTTGCTAATATATATTGGCGCCAACTACATAAATTTTAACGTTCAGTTTCAATTTTTTTCTTTTGATAAAGGTGTGAGCAATCTTCTACTATAGCAGAAGAGGTTGTAAGAGCAGGTTGGCAAATGTCTGAATGAATGGCTTTCCATGTACCGTGTCTGACTCATGAGCTAGAGGGTAACCTCTGGATTTTGTTTTCCAAATAAAGGAAAAGGTCCTAGAGTTTTCAGATCCCTGTTAGTGTCTGCGGCCATTTAGATGTTGAGAGCAAATAATAAAGCAAGCTGTATAATTAGCCTGGTGTAGTAAGATGAAAGTTGGCCTGCCAGGTAGGGTCCCTCCCTTTCAATCATGGTTCTTCTCCTTGTATTTGTGTGAATATGGGAAAACTATGTCATTTTCTACAGTCATAGTCTTTTCATTTGTAAAATGAAGTGTTCCTGTCAGTGATTCTCAGCTATAATTCCAGGCTTGTGATTCAATGGACTTTTAATGAAAAAATTAATTTTTTAATCTCTGAAGAATGTCCGAGGGGACTCTACTTGCACGGTTGCCAAAATGATCATAGTGTACACAATTGGACAAATTGATTATGAACATGGTAAGCATTTAAAGTAATGTGACTTTTCCTGTGTCTGGAATATTTCTAAATAAAACCATAGGCTAATGAACTTTTTTTTTTTTTTTTTTAATTCAAGACACGATAGTTGTCTCCATTTATTGGCATTAGTATAGATGGGAACTTTTCCTGATTTTTATTCCACTTTTCTCTTGCTTCTCTTTTTCTTCTAGTAAAAGAATATTTTTTTCTTAGATGTTCATATATCTTTGTAGTGCAGAGTAATTAAATATTCAAAAATAAAGTGTTACTTGCTGCCAAGGTCTCTTCAGAATATTCAACCATATTTTAGTTGAACTTGAAGGCTTATAAAAATTTCCTTTCAACATTCCACATATAACACTAAAATATTAATGCTGACCATGATGTGACTATATTAGTTTTAGTAGGAATGCTTTTAAATGCTAAGTAATTAATCTCACAAATGATTGCTAAAACCCAATACCATATCAATGAGAATTTGCGAATCTTGTAACCCTTCTTCCTGTTGTAAGCACATACTCACGTGGCTGGAAATATTTTTGTACTATTATTTTTAATGAAAAACATACCTGTCTCAGGATATTTATAACTATCTGGGAAATATGTATTGCTAAGAACAATATTTATCTTTAATTCTTATATAGTTCAAATTATGTCAAGGTAATTAGAGACTTTCTGGAGTTATGGTTAAAAAAAAAAAAGCCTTACTTGCCTAGGGGGACAGACGGAATCATTTAGGAGAATGAGTCATTTATGCAATTATATAACATTTTGGAAACATTCATTTCTCATTGTTTGAATTTCACTTCTAGGGACTGCTTTTCTCATACTAGCAGATTAGAATAGTACCCTTATACCTACTTCCCTCTGTCATTCTTTTCTTCTCCATGAAATTATCTTTTTACAAAAATGGTTTTTAAAGAATTAATGATCACATTAAATTTTGTAAATTAAAAAAACAAAGAATTGGAATGATTTGTTTAAGATAAAATAATTTTTAAAGCATAATTTTATGAAAGTATTATCACCCCCAAATTGTATATTGCAAATTGTGTCTTATTATCATTCCTATAAATTCTGGATGAGAAGCAAAACAAAACAAAAACCTAAAAACTAGGGAAATATAATCTGTAATGAAACAAGAAGATATTGGTAGGGGGAAAGGCAGGTGGAAAAGCAGATGAATACATACATACAATTTAAAGTTAATCAAAAAATCTCATTACAGTCTATAATAACAATCTGTAGAAATACAACAGCTGCTAAAAATTGTTAATGATTGCTAACAATAACCAAATTAAAAAACACAATTTTCCCTTTCACTAGTACCCTTTCCACACACATACTATAATTAGCAATAAAACTGAAGACAACGGAAACAAGAAAAGAAGTTATCTTGGAAAATCTAAGTGAATCACCGTTTTCTAACAACTCTGTACTGGACAGTGTTTGTTATGTGGTTTGTGCGGTAATACTTTCTGTGCCTTCCTGTAGGTTATGCTCTGTGTTGTATTTGTCTTGGGCAAACACCTGGCATCTTGTAAGAATTCTAAACAGCAAATGATAACATGACAATTTTATTATCTATATATCTTAGTAGCCCTAGAAAATATCAAATAACACCATTTCTTTTTCCCGGAGGAGGAAGAAAATTACAGATAAAAGCAGCTTATGTGATTGAGATGCATAGCGTGGTCACAGAAGCTTTTCTAAATAAATAGTCTTTTAAGGAGCAGACACTCTTATGAAAAGAAAATAAGAGCTGCAATGAGGAAGCCTGGATTTGTTTTTCAGCACTGACTACGTGACTACATATCCTTAAGGAAGCTACTGAAAACATCCTTGTGCTTACTTACCAGTAAAATAAGAGGGTTGGATTAACTGATCTCAAAGATCCTTTTCAATTCAGGTAGTCTGTGACGTAATAATGATACCTATGACATAGGTAGCACACGGATGTGTCAGACCTGGTGGGACACTGTCACTGCAAGAGTTTTATATGGATTGTGTAACTGTCAAACAATCCGTGAAGCATGTACTATTATTAGTTGTATTTTATGAGGAAAGCAAAGCTTAGGCATTTACGTTTGTCACAATGAAACTGAATATGAAGAATGTCACAAGTCTGGGAGCAGCAGAGTTGCATTCTTAAAGTTCTGACCCCAGAGTCTACCAGCTTAAGGGCCATGCTCCGTGTTCTACCCCCAACATTGTTCACAAACTAGTCAAGACGTAGGAAGTCACAGTGTGTGAAACCTGCCTTCCTTCCAATCTTACCTTCCCTAAGTAAATGGTTGTTTGCCCATCACTCTGGCTAGTGCTACAGTGAAACATACTTCCACTGTGGTTAGCATTTTCTGTCTGTTCTCACTCTTTAGCTATAACCAAGAGAGTGGCACATCTTCCAATGGAATATTTCTACTGAATATTTTCTAGAGACTGCCCATGCAGTCATTGAACATGGAACAAAGGGAAGTTTCATGGAAATTATAATGAATAGTCAAAGGAGAGTCTTTTGTAGCAAAATTATAGGAGTGTCTCCTTAGGTCAAAGTCAAAGTAAGGATGAATGAACTCCCAAAGCAATTTTGAAAAGGTGAAATTCAATGATATTGCAGTGGTTGGACCAGGTGTTAAAATGTTATTGGGTGTTAATTTAATTTTCATCCTGTCAACACTCATCTGAACTGTAACAGCTGCTAAACACGGTTCCACAAGAGCAAACCATCCTCACAAAGGAAGCAGATGCCTAATCAATAGGACCAATAGAAATATATGGCTCAGCGAAGCAGCCTGCACAAAGGGGGGGTGGGAGTGGGGGTGAATCCCTTAGGGCTCTGTCTTACCTGAAAGGAAAAGAACTTTAAAGATAGTGAGACTATTCAATCAGTAAGAACAGGAGACTGAAAGTCTTGGGTTGGCTTCCTGTTGACTTTTTAAAAAATTTTTATTTTGCAAGACCTTGGAGTAGAAAATGACTTGATTTCTCTATCCTCCTTAGCTTTCAGACATATTGAGGATGTTGTTTGAAGTGTGTTGCTCTCTTACTGCTATTATCACCTAACATGATTTGCACAGCTCAGAATAAACGTATACTGCTTCTTAAGAAATCTACATTCCTTTAATTTCTAACATTAAAGAGAGAATAAGAATGATAGAATAGTATTTAATAGCTGTTCTTCATTGCATCCTTGGGTGGATGAGAATAGATGACTTATAATTGGAAAAGGCATTTTGGATTTGAATAATACCTTGTTTACTATACTTACTAAAATTATACAACATGTAATTTCACCTGGAGGTTTTCAAACAGAAGGGTAGATTACTATGTCTCCACTAAAGGTAGTCTTACCTATAAGCTGTGGTTTGACTGTATAACCTCTTAAGGTTGATTATGTCATTTATTTAATAGTTTTATGCAAGTCAGTATGTCTCACCTACAGTATCACCTTTGTGCCTCTCAGACTTGGCTATGAATTCTTCTGGGATTGTGTAGTGGTGTGCCAGGGACTCTAAACTCTCCGAAACAGGAGATTTAAGGTACTCTGGAACATCAACATTATTAGGTTTAAGAATTTTTTAAATAAATGAAAGCAATTAAATTTAAAGGAGTGGAATGAAAATCTTACATGGATATTGAAATGATGCATCTTTCAAACAGTTTTAATGTGGGGACAGACCTCTTTGGCTTATAAACACACTTGGCGATTGTTCTCCTTTCAGGTGGTTATCGGGAGCAGTGTTCGCCACAGCTCATTGTCTAGTATGTTCTCCTGCAGGAGGTCTTCATTTTCCTGGGCTTGTTGAATGTCAAGTAAAGCAAAACAACACACAGCAAAGAAA
This sequence comes from Anoura caudifer, assembly GCA_004027475.1. Lineage (NCBI taxonomy): Eukaryota > Metazoa > Chordata > Mammalia > Chiroptera > Phyllostomidae > Anoura > Anoura caudifer. The sequence continues at coordinate 53,867 of PVKU01000522.1, forward strand.
CACCTGTCTCCTGCTTACAGTTTCACACTGCTTATAGTGTTCTTTGCCTTCTGGTTCAACTCCTGTAGAAAGTGAAAGCTTTAAGGAAGTACGGGGTGGTGGTGATTTTATCCTTTTGTAGTAATTCTGTGCCCTTACTGTAACAAAAAAAAAATTAGTTTTGACGAAGTAAAATAATTGTAGAGATGAGTTACTATTGAGGAGAATTCGGAACACCTTCAGGGACACAATGAGAATTTCATATAATGAAATTCTTCTATTAAACAAAAATGCAAATAATGTAGGTAAGGGGGATTGAGCCAGACTTTTAATAGAAGAATAATTTTGAAGTGTTTTTTTTCGAACTCTTGGTAGAAAAACAAACAAGAATTATATTTCTTAGTATTTATCTGAAACTGGGGACAAGAGCCATTATTGGTTCCGTTAGAATGACAGCACACTAAATGGTTCCCATTTGTGTTGGTGTTTGAAAAGCCTACAATGTAGTACAGGCATATAATATCAGGAACGCTTTCTTTCCTTTCTCTCTCCTCTTCCCTTCTCATCTTTCTCCCCACCTTCCCCTTTTTCCTACTAGTAGGAAATTAGTGTGGATGGAACACTTTAATGAATGGGTTTTGTATGATTTCAGTGAAGAAATATGTGCTTACAAGTTAGATCAGGTTTCTCAGTGTATTAGCACATTATCAAAGTCATTTATAACCCGTATTCTTATGGCTGTAAATGAATTTCATCCTACAATTTATATAAAGTAGATAGTAGATTAATGAATGTTATTATTTCTTTATTTTCACTAATTAGATTATTACTAAATGAGATCAGCTGAATTCTGAAGCTTTTAATGAAAGATTGGTATAGCTTTTGTGAGCCCTAGAAATCTTATTTCTTTATTTTATCACTGTAATATATATCCACAATCATCATTAAAACATTTATGTGAAATTAGAGGATATTGTTAGTGAAATAATCAGTCTTATAAAATTTATGAAAAATATTTTAAAACAAAGTTAATATGTAGATTGTTTTATTTTTTTGTCTTTCAACTAGAAGTCTTTCTAAAGCAAAGCTGCTTACAGCTCTTCATTCTCTTTCCAGTGACTTCAGTACACAAATGAACAATTTCAGGTGCCAGTGTTTTTGACCATGCTGTCCAGTAACTAGTGTGATTGTGTAAGAGAGTGAAGTAAAAATAAGAGAGGAGGAGCTAGGGAGAATGTTAGCAACATGTTCTGTGAAAACACCTGTGAGATTTAGAAATGTTTTAAAATTTAATTGGCTGGTTCACATTTTACTCAGTAATTTAGTGGGGAAGATGTCAACATCTGTGTCTTCACTAATTTTATATATTTATATGACTTGGGGCTTGCTGTAAATTTTTTTTGATATAACATTATAATAATATGACTCTTACTGCTTTATCATACAAATAAATATTCATTGCCTTTCTTCCAGGGAACTTCAAAGAGTTCAAATACATCACTTAGTAAATGTGCTAACCTATTTTTTAAGTCTCTGCTCAAGTTTTAGAGTAGCTTATGTATTTTTTAGAATAGGGTAATGAATTATTTGGTGTTTGTTGTCTTCCTCCATGTACCTATACGCTAATTACAGTGCCTAGTATGGGATGTGTTGAATTAAGTTGAGTAGAAATTCTCAAATACTCCTTATATTTTTTTGAAACAGATTTTCTGCATTTCTTAGTTGGAGAAAAACAACAAAGATGTGCTGATGATTTCATGATCTCTTTAAATCTTTAGAATCTTCATTTACTGAATTTAATTCTAATACTCTTCTTAGGGTAATACTGTAATCTTGAAACTTAAATGTACCCTATGGCTAATTAAAGCTGAAAGTTAAGATGCATCTAAGCACACACCTAAAATTAAAAATGTTGGATCTTGCACAAATCCTATGAATAAGTTTAAAAAGTTACTTACAGATGTATGAGATCTCTGCAAAAGTTGCCTTTTGTTTCATAACTTCAAAAACATGTACTAAAGTTGTTTTAAAGTATATTTCCAAGAGATGTAATGCAACATGGTTGTTGAGATTTCCATAGTTTGCCTTCTTTTTTCAGAGCACTTGTCATTACTTTACATATGTTATGTCTTTGCGTACATTTTTTCATTGAAATAGAAGCTCCATGGGGGGTTTATTATCTAGGTTGTTCACTACTGCAGCCCCTCTTAGAGCAGTGCCTAGAGCAGCACTGGTGCCCAGTAAGTGTTGGATAAGTAACCGAGTGAACAGTCTGTGCTTGAGAGTCGTCATCAGTGGCCCTGCAACAGCCTCAGTCTTGGTGAGTTCTGTGGCCTAACTTACGTGATCCTATTGTGAGCCTTGAACGTTACTTCTTGGTAACTGTGCTGGCGGTATTGTCAATCCTGTTTCGGCTTTGATTGTTTCTTATTTTTTATGTCCAAATGAAGGAACTATGAAATTGTATTGTTGCTGGACATTAGTGTAGACTCTCCTAACTGCTGTTATTGTAGGATTTTAAGGTTGTGTCATTTGTTGCTGCTTATAAGGAATGGGTTTTGTAGGATAGACCAGTGAAAAATGAATCGTTGCTAAGATGTTGGGCTAAAATTCAGAGAGCCATACCAAGGTGGGCTGGCTTGTGTCTCTAAGCCATCTACTGGTGAGGTTTACCTCAGATGTGCATAACTGTTATGATACAGATACACCGTACTTAAAATAATAGTATAATGCATTAACCAATCTTGGGGAAAGATCAACTATTTTGTAGAACAGTAGCACTCAGTGTAAATGAAAGAGCTTTCTCTAAACTATCATTGTTACTTACTAGGATAATCTAATTCTGACTTCAAATTCCAAGCCTAAGTACTTTAGTCATCAGAGATTTTTTAGTAGTATCAGATGGCCTGTGGTTTTCCTAAAAATTAAGACTTTCTTGCCATGTACATATGTTGAAGATTTGCTTTATTAGGTATGCCAAATGACTGCAGAATCAATTTTTATGCTTTAAAAGAGGAACTATCACAAGAATAATGTATCTACAGAATGTTTCCAAGAAATGATTTGGAATCAATTTTATTGAAGAAAATATATTCATAGCATGTGACTGCTCTGTAAATTTTGATGTATAGTGTTACAATCTGTGTTGGTTTGCAGATGCAAGAAAGGAAAAAATAGTTCCTAGAGGGACACCAGGCTAAAAATAATTTATTGAAACTACCTCTGATTTCGAAAGACATTTCCCAGTTTCATTTCAGAACTTACCCATTGATTACAAAGAGTGATTTGAGAAGGCAAAAGAGTCTGATTTTCCTGCAAACAAATTAAGAGGTGCATATTGACTGTAGGGAATTATGGCAGCACTGAGAAAGTGAAAGCAAAAGGCCTTTAGGAAATCAATCAGCAGTCTAGTAAAATTTGATTTCTCCCATGCAACCCTATGTGAGACGTACGTATTTTCAGCAGATATAAGCTTTTTGCTTTTATAGTAAACCTAGGTCAGTAAAATGAATAGGGAGACAGGTTACAGGCTTTAACTCATTCATATTGTGTATTTTCAAAATCCTAAAAAAAAAAAAATCCACAGAAATCCCTTGAAATCTTATGTAAATGTACATCCTTCTATGATAAGTTTTGTGCCAGTAACCCATTTTTTTCTCAGTGGTCCAGTTTGCGTGTGCTTTGGGAAGTTACATCTCTCTAATCTGAGACCAATAACTAGCTTGCCACATTTATTTTAACCTTTGTGGGAATAAGAAAAAAATAATATCTTTTCATTATATAAAAAGACAATAGTTCTACATTGTAGTCATTTTTCCAAGGAGCTATATACTGTATAAAATCTCAACTTCATTCTTTTCTTCCCCTAAAATAATGCTAGGAAACTATTTTTAAAGCTAAAAAAATCAAATAGCATGATTAGTTGGACCTGAAGCACGTAATGATTCATTTGAGCACGCCTATCTGCTCACAGAGCATTGTGGTACTAGATGCTACTTTTATGTTTTTTTAGGAAAATAAACCAGAGAGTTTATAGTTTAACAAGTTCACAATGCCTCAAAATTCTTATCTTAAACATGATGACATACACTTTTTTCAGAAATCATTTTAAAAAATAATTTTTGAGAGTTAAAACATATCCCCAAATATATCAAACTATGATATATCAGTAGTTGATAAAATGGGACTGAGATTATATCGTTAAGTCAGGCTTGAAATACTTGCGTTAAATTCAGCTGAAGTTGCATTGAGTACTATGTGTAATGCCCTGTGCTAGCTGCACTAAAGAGTGTCCAATGCGTTTGACAGTTTTATTCTCAAAGAGATTATGCACTAATACTATGTTCAGTCAGCCTCATAAATCAGTGGTGGCACAGATTTGAGTTTATTTTTTACTAGAAAATGTCATTTTCCTTTTATAACTAAGCTTGGGCAATAAAAATATGTTTAGGTTTTTTTTTATTTTATAAGGTATAAGGTATATTAAAAACAGTAACACATATTGTGGGTTTTATAATTACAAACACAATTGATGTCCAAAGTAGAAAAGTTGAATAGCTTGGATTAGCTCAAAAAAGAAAATAAAAAGCATTTGTGATTTTATGAGCACTGCAATATAGAGGTAAGTCCTATGGGCTGTTATTGACAAAATGTATGTCTCATATTTTCTTCAGTTTTGTTTAAAGATTATGGAACAAGCCCTGGCTGGTATAGCACAGTGGATTGAGCACAAGCTTGCAAACCAAAAGGTTGCAGGTCGATTCCCAGTCAGGGCACATGCCTGTGTTGTGGGCCAGGCCCCCAGTAGGGGGCATGCAAGAGGCAACTGCACATTGATGTTTCTCTCCTTCTTTCCTTCCCTTTCTCTGCTCTCTAAAAATAAATAAATAAAATCTTAAAAAAAATAAAGATTATGGAATAAACGTATGCTGCAGCCTTCCTTTGCTCAAAACCTTAGCAATGACAGATATAAAAATAAACAAACATACACATATGTTGGTAAGCAGTGGACAAAAACTGTGGTAATTGAATTAAATGGGATCATGAACATAGAAATGTGCAGGAAGGCTCAGGTGTGAAAGTTGGGGATTGTTCAAAGACTGTTCTTTAAGCAAGATATTGAACAGCCCTCTGTACTTACATCCTGGGAGATTTATCTGCCCTCAGGAGGAAGCAGTGAGGGCTTAGGCCAGTGTTTTTCCTAAGAACAAATATTTATACTACCATATATCAGAGTATTTTCTAAGCAAAAATCATTATTCTGGTATAAATACCATATTTGTAACTTACTTAACAGTATACTTATTATAAAAATTGTTAATGCCTAAAAAGTCATAGCAATCAGTGCCTTTGTAATGTAAATATTTAAATAATGTTATTTCCTCACTATTTTAAACAATACTGCATTGAACATCCTTGTAGAAAAACCTTTTACTTAATTTGTTTACCTTTCATCAATATATCCTCTAATACATTTTAGTATCATTTTGTAAGATTAACAAAAATAATATTGAGATTTTGAATAGATTTTCTTTAAACCTAGACTAAATTTGGAGAAACATATTAAATTTTAAAAATATTTAAACTTATCATGAATGTACTGTAGTATCTCTTACTTTATTCAAGTATTTATTTTATTCAATACTTTGAAGTTTTCTTCATTTTAATCCTAGATATTTTGTACCAATTTTATGCATAAGGATTTTCATATTTTTCATTATAATTTTTCCACTTTCTAAAATATATAGAAAAGTTACTATGTTTTGCATATATAACTATCTCAATTTTCTAAAATTTTTTTACTATATTGATTATAAGTCTTCATGTACTCTAAAGAGTGTCTTCTGCCCCCAGCAGGCATCCTGGCTGAAGCTGTATACATTTGCAATATCTGATTTTTAACCACACTCTCTTCATCCTATTGACCCAGAGTGAAAACTGATACTCTTGTCTGAAGGACTGTTCCCTTGAGTGCATTTAGTCCAGACCAATGTCTGTGTTCAATCTGGGTTCATCAGGAAGCGTTAGCCTTGATTGGTTTGTTTTTCTGCCCCTCCATCTCAGGACTTGATGCTGTTGAGTTAACAGCTATTCTCCCTGGAGAATAGCTACCACAAGCCTGCTTCGAGCAACCCTAATGTCTTGCTTATAGAAATTTAAATGATTTTTTTTTTTAGTTTTACTTGAAGAACTGCTGTAATGGATTCTGTATTTGCTTACAACTTTGAAGATCAGTGAGGACAAAAGAGTCGCTAAGACCTCTATCATATTAGCATGCTATTTATCATAGTTTCCATTCTTCATTGTTGAATTATGCAGTCCAGTTAAAAAAGAATAAGAATCATTTATTGAAGTCTCAGATGTTGGTATACAATAAATCCTCATTAATCATGATGGACTAACTTGAAATTTATGATATTTTAGAAAAAAATGTAGGCACATATTTATCTTTGCAAACATCAAAAGCATTTGTAATCATTTCAGTAGTGTAGACACTGGAAACATTATTAAAAACAGACTGTATTTCTTTCAAAATTTTCTAGAATAACACGTTACTCAGAACATAAGGCTATGTATTGAAGCCTTAGCAAATTACAATCTATGAAACCTATCACAGCTTTTATAATAGTGCTTAATTAAGTTGTGCTGTTAATACGTGGAATCCATCTCTAGGTATAGAAAAGTTTCATTCAGATTTTGTTGCTGTAATTCGGAGGTAGAGAAACCATTGTATTATTATTCTCAACATAGTTCTGGCTCTACTTTTGAATATCTGTGATGTATGATATCAAGTAAATAACTTATCTCTTCAGAGTCTAATTGCTTCACTTAAATCTTAAATGAAAAAAATACCATTGTGCATACCTCCCAGAGTTACTTCTGAGAGTTGAACGAGCTTGAGTCTGAAAGCCACCTTGAAAATTATAAATCAACAAAATTCTAACTACTCATTACTGTGTACTAGATTACTTTTATTATAAATTCAAAAGATGATTTTGTCTCCGATTTTTGAATTCTGTATGGCAAGGAGCACAATGGCTTGTGCTAGCTTGTCTATAAAATCACAATTGGTATGAAGCAGCTTTGATAATTGCCTTGGCTGCAATATTTGAATAATTCTAAGTTTCACTTAAATATTTGAATGAGTGGTCATTCAGGAATAAATACCACCAATATCTTGGAAAAATAATGAGTCCTCATTTATGCTCTCAAACCATTTCCATTCTGTAAATTAAACACATCAATTATATTTAACAGTAAATTCTGATAAGCCCATATTTACCATTATAGCACAAATTTCCATGTGACAGGTTTTAAATTTGTGATGCTATTTTTTCCATATAAACATAAGTAAAATTCTGCATGAAGCAAACTCAAACTATATCGTTATAAGAAATTTATAGGCAAGTAACGTAAGGATTAACACTTACTAAGTTGTCATTAGATAAATAATTAAGTTCAGAAAACTAACCTCACTGTTGTTGAAGACTAATGCTGAAAAAATGTAAGACATTAAATATTGCATCCTTGTATATTGAAGCACTGTTCTTTCTGACTCCAGGTAGTTAAGAAGCAACCATTTTGTGGGAGGATAGTCATAAGAGAAATTAGAACAAAGCCACAGACCTAACATTCTTGCCTTTTATATTTTAAAGGATACAACTTTATGGGAAAAAAAATACATGATCACACAAAAGCAGTTATTTCTTAGAACCTTCCTGAGTCCAGAGAAAGATCTTTACAGCTGAAGAAAGGAATTTAGCAATCAAGATGCTAATGTGTGTTTCTTATCCCTTCTTCTTTCACTTTAGATGATTCTAAACTAATTTAGAAACCCCTGATTTTAGGGATCTGCAATTACATAAAATCTGTGCCACCAAGGTTTTATGTGTCCTTTTGGAAGAAGAGGATAGAAATGAAATGGCTAACTGGATTCTCCATGCATAGGATGTATAGCATAAACAGGTGGTTTTTCCAGATGATATTGGCATAAGTTTGTGTCAAGAAAAATTGGGAGAGACTTGCATATGTGATATGGATCATATGATGAGACCACATGAGAATTGGACACTTCAGATAATGCCATTGTTAATATTTTAATTCCAGAAACTAAATTGGAGGGTATGCCTTAGCGGATATCTCTATAGGCAGATGGTGATGGAGGACAAGATGCCACCATCTCCCGTGCCACCTCTCACCAAAATGATCTTGGTATTTAGACACAATGCCAGGAAGAAAATGAAAGATAGGAGGAAGTTTTAAGTCTACCTTAAATTGGCAACATGATATTTTTTTTTCCTCCTGGGCAGAATGGGGTTAAGATTTAAAGCAGATTGAGTGATAAAAAAGAAAGAAAAGTACTGTTGTGCACAGTCGTGTTTGCAAATATTGTACCTACTATACTAGTCACATTATTTTATAGAGAGAAAATAAGGTTTTCTCTTTGTTTTCTTTTGACATATACTAAGTTCACATGCAAAGGGACTGGTGGTCCCATTTCCCTCCAGTGTCATGTTTAGATGCCAAGAACACTTATTCCTCTCTGCCTTTTTATCCACTTGAAAATGATTTGAGGAAAGTTGTCACTTTATCTCAGATGGGTGGAAAGAAACTTGGTTCTTAACGTCCTTTCTTGGTAATGATATTTTGGTTTTAGGTGATGATTTTTCGGTTATAAAATCCTTTAATCAATGGTGACTCCTAAATCTCTCTCAATGAGGTTAGGGAGGAAATCTGAAAGATAGGGAAGTAGCTACATTTCCATAGATGGCACATGGAAACATCATGTATTATTTGGCTAGAGATAATGGAAAAATTAACAAGGTTTAATCATTATCTTCCACCCAATGGCACCCCCAGATGCAGTCTCGGTGATAAAACCTTTAATTATTAGACCTCCTTGTGTGTTGCCTTCTGCTTATTGCTTATATATTTTATTTCATTGCTAGAGTATTCTGCTTCATATTTAGGCAAGGATTATACAGAAGATGATTCTCAGTGGTGTTATGTTGATAAATAGACTGAGCAAAGAAAATAGGTCCATAGAAAGTTCTTCGATATATTAGAGCTGAGTTTACGTCTGGAACCCTCAAAAATAAAAAATAAAAAATTGAAACCTTTGATCTTTCATTTTTAGTTTTAAGCTGTCTTAAATTCTGTCACAAGAGGCTGTCTGGGTTGGCCTTTTACTGCTCTTCAGTGTACTGTGCATTCCCTCATCTGGCTCTCACACCTCGTTTTTCACTTAAATAAGACACAAAGACATCAGTGCATTTAATCTTAAAATGGCAGGATAGCATTCCCCTATTTCTTTGGTGCTTGTTTTATGTAACTCTGCCTCTTGGACAGGAATATATTGTAAGACCTGGAAACTATCTGACTTAATGAAGCTTAAATGAAGATTAAATTCTTCAATTAAAATAGTGAGGATTTTGGTCCAAGTACAAGAAAGCTCACCAGCCTATATTCACTTAATAAGTAACTATTAAGCAAATTCTGTGAAAAGGGCATAAGCATGTGGAAGTAAAAAATATCAACTCTCTCTCTGTCTCTGACTCTCTGTCTCTCAATAACCCAGAAGGATGAACAGACAGCAAGTGATAAGCTAAAAACCAGCCACTACTATGGTAAATAATAGGTAAAAACAACTAACCAAACTCCAAACCCAGGTGTTTGTTTCTGGTAGAGTTCCTGTGTGGTTATTTCACAACGAAGGTCAGGGAAAGTCCTTCGGGGGAGTTAGTATTTAATCTGAGCACTAAATAACAAGAAGGGGGAAGCCAAGTGAAGATTGTGGGAGAGAGTTTGGGGGCAGAGGGAAACTAGATGAACAGAAATTCCAGAGTGTCAAATGCCTGTTGGATGAGGGTGATGGTAGAATAAGGGAAAATAGTTGGCGAGAGGTAGATGCGGGCTGATTAGGTGTCAGGGAAATTGGATTTTATTCCTGGATTTTATTCCCCAGGAGACCTAGGGTGGGGCTTAATGTAGGAACCTAAAGTGACTTTTTGACAATTTAAAAATACTACTCTCTATGTTTTGAATATACAAGTGATGATAAAATAATATATCTGAAATTTGCTTAAAAACCATTTGGAGAAGTGTTTGGCAGGAGCCAATGAGTTTCATATGAAACAAGATTATCCATGAGTTTGATACTTGTTCAAGTTAGTCATATGGAATTCATTATACTGTTACCTCTATATACATTTGAAAATTTTCATAATGCTAATGTTTCAAACTCTATAAAACCACCACTTTCTTCCCAGGTGTGATAAGCAATCTAGTGCCCAGATTTGGGTCTATAAATACTACCCTTCACTAAAAGGAGAGTTAATAGGATAGGCTGCTAGGAAATACTGGTCAGAAATGTAGACTGAATGATGGTGCCATTTATTGAGTCAGTATTGCAGCTTGGAGAGGTGTAGTGCTCTAGATGGGATTATTTGTAGGAATTTTTCCCCTTTTCTCCCTTGCTATCTTTTCCTAAGGTAGGACTTATATCTTACTTCATTGCTTTGAGTTTGGCCACAAGAATGGCTTTGGCCAACAGGATACAAACAGACTTGAAAGTTGCTGTGTTTGAGCAGAAGTTCTAACTGTGCTAGCATGTTTTAGTTTGGTCCCTGTCTTCTGCCCCCCACCGTGAGGATAGCATGTGCCAGTGATTCTCTGATCTTCCAACATGGGATCTGGGAGGAGATGACACTGACCTGCTTCTAGTCAAGTCCATCAAGGTTGCAGCACTCACGTGGTAGGCACAGGAAGTAAATGTAGTTGAGAACCACTAAGCTATTATAGTTATTTGTTATCTCAGCCAAGTGCACTGATACAATCAGAGATAGAGATATAAATGTGGAAGTCATTAGCATGTCAATTGTATTCAAAGCCCTGGTACTAGATGAGCTGATCTAAGGAAAATGATTCCCTCCCCGCTTTTCTTTTTAAATTTTGAGAAATGGACTCATCAAAACAAAACAAAATTAGGCAAAACAAACAACCCCACAGAACTAAGAAGTTCTTGGAAACTCATGGCTAAAAGAGCATTTATCTATTTTCCATCATGTTTAGGTTATTTTGATTTCAAAAATTGGCAAGTAGATGCTTTAACATTTAAAAAGTATTTTTTCTTGATACATGTGCAAATCAAACAAAATGTAAAATGCCCTACTGAAATTATGTATCACCATAAGACAAAAATTCCTGATAATTTTTTAAATTTTGACCATGTATTTGAAATTGGAGAAAAGTATCACTTGAAATGAGTTGATGTCTGTGCACCAAAAATTGTCACTATATTTAAAACATAATAAATATGATTTTAAATTATGTTTTTCTTCATGTAAACTTTATTACATAGTGTATCAGGCTTGGTTCTAATTAGATGAAGTGAGGCATTTCTAAATCAATAATAAATGATAATTTGTTCAATTATTATGGACTTTTCACATTTCCAAAATAATATGTTTGATTTCCATTTGATTTAGGGTAAGTGTCTTGTCATAAACTACTTAGTTCATCTTCTTGCTTGTTCTTTCTTTTCTCAGCAATTTCTATATCTATATACACTTGTATTTGGATATCTATATACACTTGTATTTTTCCTAATGCTGGAAGTGCCAAACAAGTCATAGTCAAGGTGGGGTGGTGGACTTAGTAGAAAACTATTTTTGAACCAAACACATCTCTTTTCAATTTTTGTGTTACATTATTTTCTTTTGAGTGGTTTTTCAATGGTGGTTTTAAATTTTATTATTATTAATTAGTGTGTATTTGTAAGTCACTCACTCCCCTTTTAATCATTTTTATAACAAGATTAGAATTCATTTTATTTGCTTGGATCCATGCAGTTTATGAAAGCCCAGACAGAATACTGAAATGTAGTCCTACCCTAGTATATCTATCCTATCGAAATTTGTTTGACTAATGGTAGGGTTTGCCTCGATCTCTGGTTCTCACATAAGAATTTTATATTAGGTATTTCATTAAGGTCAGGAAGGATTTTGGGGTAACTTATGAATTGTATATTTTCATCTATTTAACTGGTTAACAATAAAAGCAATAATTATAATTGCCATTTTAAGCACTTACTGTGTTTCAGATATCATTGTAAAAATACTACATTACATATTTAATCCTTGCACAACCCTATGAGGTAGATTTTAGTCATATTCCTATTCAGTAGATGAAGAAACAGGTTAAATAATTTGCCCAATGTTATGCAGTTACAAAACCCTCACAAATGTCAGGGAAGATTAGATTATTGTTCAGATCATTGTCATTGCCCCTCTGCTTACCACTGATGGGGAAGGAGTTTCCTTCTACATCTCTGATGTTGGGCCTGGCATACGATTTGGTTTGGCCCATCAAATGTGAGCTAACATGATATTATTATTGTGTAGAATTTGGGTTTTAAGAAGCAGCACATTTTACTGCTTAAAACTCTGGCAACTTTAGAACTCCACTATAAGGAATCTTGCAACCAGGTAGTCACTGTCCGTCCAACCCAGGCCCTGGAATGAGGCACATAGAACTGACCTGGATTTACTTCACAGATGGAGTTCCCCGTCCAACCTGTAAACCCACAGACCCGTGAGTGAGAAACTAATGCTTACTATTCAGTGCCTATGTGATTTTTTTTTTTTTTTGCTATGCAGCAAAAGCTAATACAGGTTTTTGAAGCAGAAATTATTGCAAAGAAACTGAGATTCAGAGTTAAGTGTCCTATGTTACATGGCTATTGAATAGAACTGTGATTCAAACTCAGGCTCTCTTATTCCATCCTTTATACATATCTTTAACCATTATGCCAAGCTACCTTCAAATAGTGTTATTTTCAGATACAAATAAACATTATTTGGAAAATGCTAGGGCTGCTCAATCTTCTGTTATATATTTCTGTTATTAATAGTTTAATTTTCTCACTCTCCTCTTTAAGCTCTCCATATATGTAAACTTAATTTGTATTGTGTGTCTGTAAACATACATTCAGGTGACAATGAACAAAATGTTGATGTTTTCTAAAGAACATAATTTCTTCAGGGGGAATTGTTAGTCTATGATCCCCAACAATTTTCTCCTTTTGAAAAGTTATCTTAATGGACGACACTGTGGCAAAGCTGAATGGATACACAGCAGGAAATCAGGCAAATATTTCTCCAAGTCAGGTTTGAACAATCATCTGAAAGAAGTGGCACCTTTTGGTAAGAACTCAACAGAGATGCTGTTAAGAGTGCTCATTTTTCCATTTGTGCAAAAAAGCTTTGTTAGCACTTAAGCAGTATATGGCTGTGAAACGAGAGATGAGCTCTTGCTGAGCTTCCAAGAGTACTTGTGATCACTGAAAATATGAAAAATAAATAAAAGAGCAAGATGCGAGGAAAACTTCTGGTTGAGGAAGTATATTAATGTGGTTGTGAAGTGTTAGTGTATTTGAGAAGTTTTGGCTGTTGAAATAGTTGCACAGCTAGAATATGCAAAGACACCTCTTCAAAGAGGACATACAGATGGCCGATAGGAATATGAAAAGATGTGCAACATCACTAATCATTAGAGAGATGCAAATTAAAACCACAATGAGATACCATCTCACATCTGTTGGAATGGCTATCACCAGATAATCAAACATAGGCAAAGATGTAGAGAAAAGGCTTATGCACTGTTGGTGGGAATTCAGATTGACTCAGCCACTGTAAAAATTAAAAATGGGCCCTGGCCAGTGGCTAAGTTGGTTGGAACATTGTCCCATACACCAAAATGGGGGTTTGATTCCCAGTCAGGGCTCATAGGGGAAGCAACCAATCATGTCTCTCTCTCTCTCTCTCTCTCTCTGCCCCTCCCTCTCTCTCCCTCTCCTGCTCCCTCCCTCCCTTCCTCTCTCTCTAAAATCAATAAACATATCCACAGATGAGGATTTAAGAAATTAAAAATGAAACTGCCGTATGACCCAGCTATTCCACTTCTGGGAATTTATATGTAGAAACCTGAAACACTAATTTGAACAAATATATGCACCCCTATGTTCACTGCAGCATCATTTACCATAGCCAAGATTTGGAAATAGCCCAAATGCCTATCAGTAGATGAGTGGATAAAAAAAGCTGTGGTATACTTATATAGCAGAATACTACTCAGATGTAAAAGAGAATGGATTCTTATCCTTTGTGACAGCATGGATGGACCTGGGGAGCATTGTGCTAAGTGAAATAAGCCAGTCAGAGAAAGACAAGTACCATATGGTTTCACTCATTTGTGGGATCTAATGAACAAAGTGAACTAACAGAGAAAATAGTGACAGACTCATAGAGAACAGGCTGATGGCTGTCAGGAGTGAGGGGAGAGTTGGGTGGAGGGATTGAGCAAAGAAGAAAAAAAGAAAAAAAGGGGTATGAAATACATATTCAAAGTATATTAAAAGGGGTTTTAAAAATACCAAAGTTTTCATATTTCCTTTTGTGTGATCTTTTTTTCTTTTCAGATGTTATTGTTGTAGGTTAATATTATATAACTATAAACATTGCAGCCAGTATGAGTTTAATGAAATGAAAATTCAATATTTCCCTAATGTGACTACAACTTTTTATTAAAAGTGTGGGCCATGAACCAGCAGCATTGGCATCTCTGAGGAGATTATTAGAAATGTGCAGTTACTGGCCCTACCCAAACCAACTGAAATAAAATATTTATGTTAACAAGGTTTCCAAGTTTAGTGAGAGATAATAACAGAGAAAATTAAAAGTTATTATGTGGAAGTCAGCAAATTTCAATTCTATTATTAACCAGATTGACATTTTCTTTACATTGTCAAAAGGACATGAGTTATTTACTAAGGTCCGTGGAAAATAACATGAGAGGAAGTGAAAAAATATTAGCTGTTTTATCATGTAATATATACCTGACTACTAGTTAATGTCCAAAGAAGTGTGAAGGGAGGTTTTTCTTTTCATGGTCAAATAGGGATCAAAATGTAGTAATTTCATTATTTTTCAGTTTACAATCTTATTCTCAAGTTAGCATACTTTTACTTAAGTAGTGTTAAATATGTAACTGAGGGAAATGATATAAACTTACTTTATTTGTCTAAACCCTTTAACCAAAGAATTATTAACTTCTTTGGAAGTTAGCTTTGGAAATTAGAACAAAATTAATATGAATATCAATAATGTGCTTATTATCTTTACTTGCTGTTGATTTTAGGAAGATTTGGGCTATAATATAAGAATGCGACTTAGTTCTGCCATTTGATGCCTTAATTCATATCTTCATAATAAGCCAATAATGTGCATTTGTGCAAATAATGTTCAATTTGAGATTGATGTGAATTTACAGAAATTATGACAGAGCTCATGTTTGTTAAAATATTTCTAATGAATAAGTATACAGGTAAAAATAATTAGTATTGAAGAGATTGTAATGAAGTCCTTGAAATGTTTTCTTTTGGTGAGGATTTTCATATACCAGGTGCCATGTTCCTACTGAAATGGCTTTTAATTTATTTTTTATTTGACCACAGATGAGTCAAAGGATTACATGTCTAATAACTTCCTGGTTTATGTTGTCTGTTTTCTGTTATCTCGATGGGGCAATATGAGGGGCATGAGTCCTGTTACTGTGAAATGTTGTATTTATTGTACAAAGCTTTGTTTAGATCCAACACCCAGGTGCAGTGTGGTTCTTCAGCATATTTTTTGATACATACTTATTTTTGTGTTTTATTTTCTGTGACCATTGATAATCAGTGAGCCTAAAGAGGCTATGGCTGTAGGGAAACATTGTGGGGAAAAGAGTGTGCCTACAGGTCTTTCCTCCTTAGAAACATTTTATAAACCAATCGCCATTTGCTGCTATTTGTCTCAACTTGGAGGCTGTGCAAAATAGCCTTGTTCAAAAATACCTACTTCCTCATGCCAGAGGCCACCTTTATTCTGTCTTAGTGCCATCACTTTAGTGTTTCCCGAATCCATGACTCAAGAATACCAGGAAAGCCCTGGTATTCAGAGGCTAATAGAATTTTTTCCTTTAAATTATATGATTTTTGTCTATTAAAATGAAATGCTTTCTTTTATTAAGAATGGACCTTCAAATTACAAATATAATTCTTGATATTCACATATATGCCACTTAAAATATTTTTATTAGTACAAGTTGTGAAACATTGACTTTGGATCTGGAAAACTTTTTTTTTTTTTTTTTAGAAAAATATGTGTAGCACAATTTGAGAGCTTAATTAATTGAACAGGCTAATTGCTTTTAGTGGGTCAAATGGTGGGCCCTAATCCCAATGACCTGTCATTGGGAAGGCAGGGGAAGATTTGAGACACAAAGACATACTAGGGAAAAGTCAAGGTGAAGATGGAGGTAGAGATAGGGATGATACGTCTAAGAGCCAAGAAATGACAATAGCTAAAAGCCACCAGAAACTGAAAAAGGCAAGCAAGAATACTTCTGTAGAGTCTTAGAAGGGAACATGACCCTGAAAACCTCTTGATTGTGGATTTCTGGGCTTTAGAACCATGATAAAATAAATTTTTGTTGTGTTAAGCTCTCAAAGTTGTGGTAACTTGTCATGTCACTTCTAGGAAGCTAATATACTGCTATACCAAATAACTCTAAAACTTAAAATCTTAGAAATTTGTGTTTATTTATTATTCACACCATAGTCTGTTATGTTTGCAGGCGAGACTGCTTCATGGAGTCATTTACAGACCCGTGTTTTTCCCATTATTAAGAAGTGTGACTCTAACATTATTAAGTAGTGCTCCTACTTAATCTTTGCAAAATGGAAGGAGCATAGAGAATCATACAGCTCTGTTTTTGGCCATGTGTGGAACTGGCACACATCACTTCTACTCACATCCCTGGGCCGGGATCCAGTCATATTGCTCCTCCCTAACCAAAAGGATGTGCCGAGAATGCAGTTGTCCTGTGTTCCGGGAAAGAAGGTGCATTTGGTGAACACACAGCATTTTCTTTGCCATAGTCTGTCCTTCCAGTATGAAGTATTGGTTCCATTATTTCTAAACATAGAAAACATTGATGACCTCTGCACTGAGGCAAAATTAATCCAGTTACTGCTTCCAGTTCAAAGTCTAGAATCTCCAGATGAAGCACTGGGTGAGCATCCTATAAACTGAAAAGACTTTATCTGGACCCCTGTGCACAACACCCAACAGTGACACGATCACCCTCTCATTTAAAAAGGTAAAGAATGGATCTGTGTACTAGACTCTGATGTAGAGAAATTCTGAAACCTCTTGGTGAAAAATATGAAGGCCATCTCTCCTTAATTAAGCCATAATTCTAGTCTCTTGGAGGAATTTCCTTATTTATTGTCCCCTTAGGGGGCTCTGGCTCAGCTCTCTGAGCAGTTGTTCTTGCCTGTCATCCATCCTCCTTGTAGACATCTGAACTAAGTGTTGCAGAACACGCCCTTTTTGAGGACTGTATAGGTTTTGCCACCTGCTTCTTAGCTTGAAGGTGGTTATTTAATTTTCCTCCAAATCCTCTATTGTTTTAGATCAGGCTCATTTTTGCCTGTTTTGTCAGTAGAATTCTGTCACAAATTTTGTATCTTCTGACCTATTTGTTTCTTCTCAGTTCCTGCTGCCATTACACCTAATGATCTGTCTTAGATTTAGTTCACAAATCTGCTTATTTCCATTCTTCGTCATCTTTAGTCCTCTGAGTCTCTGCTAATGCTATCCCTTGAGAATATCAGGCTCTTTAGAAAGATTGGTTCAAAAATCTGAATTTGAGCACAGGACAGAGTCACTCTGTCCAAAGACTTGTCTGTATCCTGTCCGTTACCATTTGGGGTCTAGACACACACAGCAAGGCTCCACATTTCTAGGTTCTCATCCTCTTTTATTTTTGCTTGCAAACCTAGCTACTTAGCTTAGTCAATTTCTTTATTAGAACATATTACCAAATACAGCAGAAACAGCAACACCTACAATTAGAATATGGTTTTTCTTTCTAACATCCTCCTCTAGAATAAGCTCAGCAGTCACAGAGTATAGATGACAGTTTACCGCATGTGGTCAGTACATTGTATGGATCTGCGACCATTCAGCCTGTGATACCTGTTTTCTCATTTATTATCTGACCATTAAACCAATTCCATACATTTTATGCTTCTGTTATGGTAGAACCCTACTTCAGTTTTCTAATTCCATATTATTCAGATAAGATACCTGCTGAAATAAATATTCTTGAAGTTCAGTGGCTCATTAAACACACATGTCACAGCAAATGCAATCTCTTCCACTTGGTCAATTAGGGACCCAGGCTTCTCCCAGCTTCAGCATAAAGCTCCAAAAGATGCAGAATGCAGGATCATAAAAGCGGTTTTCTGGCTGGATCTAGAAGTGGTATACATCAATTCTAACCCAAATCCACTAGCTAGAACTCAGGGACAAAAACCCAACCTAAGAACAAGGGAGTCTCAGTATTATATCTTCCTGTATTCCAGGAAGTTGAAAAGGGTTAAGGGAACATACACCATTGTTTCAAGTGTAGTCTTCACTATAATCTTTTTTCTTTTTCTTTTTATACTAAATATATATTAAGATATTATTCCATATACTATTAAAATATTGCAGAATGAAAGTTGTTTGAATTGTTGGGAGATTTATTATAGAGGTTTTGAAAGACATGGTATAGAATTATTTGAGGGTGAAATGACTCAGGATTTGGGTAAGTACATAAAGTTATCAAACATAAGTCACCTAAAGGATTCTACACTTTGATTGTTTTCCAAGTATCTTTAATTTCTCTATTATAAAGGTTTGGTAATTATGGTTACAGAAATGGAGAATACCTTTGATTTAATCAAGAAAAATGATGAAAACTTTCAACCAAGGACCCACCCGTAACAGTACAAGACACTGCTAATGTTCGATACTCCATCCACATACTTTCTTTGCTCACCTGCAGTTTCAATGCACAGTGTCTGGCACCTTTACCGTGACCTACTGTGTACCTGCATTTCTCTGACTTTCTGCTTAGGATTTCTCGAGGGCTACAAAACCTTGCTCAGTCCAGGTCCAGCATCACCCAAAGTGCTAGGGATTTAATACCCCTGTTCGCCACCCTGATTTGGTGAAGTGTGTGAATCATTGGATAAAGATATAGTCAGCTTCTCTATCTGTTTTTACAGGTACCACATGGTTCCTCAGAGGCTTTTCAGTGGGACTGAAATTCAGTAGCCATGGCTAAACCTATACATTGTTGGTTTTTCTCCCATCTCCGAATTACTTTCCCTGCATTCTTAGTTGTGTTTTCTGAGGATCACTTTGCAAATAAGCTGCATGGACTTAATACTCATCTCAGTTTCGGCTTCATGTAAAACACAAAATTATATACCTACTGAAAAAATTGGCCTATATGAGAATATTGACAAATCTGTGAATATTTCAATCTCCCCATGTTTGTCTATCTAATAAATTGTTTAGGATAATTTCTTCCTTAACTGACTTTTGATTAACTTACAACTTCTCATACCTATCAATTTTGGATAAGATTTCTGTTGAGGTTTTTTTGAGATTCAGATAAGCATGATGACTAAAAACTTAAACTCTTGATACAGATTTCAGTATTCTTGTTCTTATAAAGTGTAAGTTTAGGCAAATTACTTATCTTCTCTGAGCCCATTTGCTAGTTTGTAAAATAGAGGTAACTAATGGTTGGGTTCTAGTTACAGGCTTCAGTTATCACGAAACTTAAATTGGATAAGGCTTAATAACTACAGCATTTATTTCATGAATTTGTGGGTAGAGTGTTAATTTAGAAGGCACATTGCGCCTCCCAAAATGCATAATAATGTTATTTCCTGTGTATAGCAGGTGAACAAGTGAATCTCTCAGTGTTATGGTATTTGGGGACATCAGTCAGCTTTAACTTCTAGGAAGACATTTGATGAGATACAGCTATGTAAATGAATGCCAGGGGACAATTAATTGCATTCTTCACTTGAAATGCAACAGTAAATTGTAAGATGCCACCTGGAAGTCCTAAAATTCTTTCTTTCTATCTATCTATCTATCTATCTATCTATCTATCTATCTATCTAATCTTACTCTCCCTTTCAGTAAACCAATCTACATTTTATTTTCTGGTCAATGTGAGAATTAATATACTTGACTTCTTTTTCAATCCCTAGATTTTATAATTCACTGACAAGGACCTTTATAGATATACTTTAATAGTATTTTTGAAACTCTGCGTTAACACGTGGAGCATCTAAATTTAAGCCAGTGAAATATCTGCTGTCTGTTTAAACCAAGTAGACTCATTGGCATACACACTTTAAGTCTCCACAAGCTTTTAATATGGTGCTGAGCAAATTCATACTAAATTCTTTATTATGCTGTTTATTATTTCACATGACCATCTTCTACAAGGTCCACAAAATTATTTCAAAATGATAATGTCCTTGATTTCAAGGTATCTCAAGTGAAGAGAATACTCATGGGTTAATGTATGCAAGAACACAGTCATATAAAGCCCGAAAGTCACCATCTACCCTCCTTTTTGGGAAACGTTTAATTCAGGCTATGCAGGCACTGATAGGAAAGCGCTACGAACAGTAACCCAGGAGTGGTTTCACCTATGGGAGAAATGTGCTAGCAAGAAAAATAAAATAGGTCAGGGAGGTTAGCTTGCTTTCTTTTGTATTTCTAGTCATGCAAACATATGTTAAGGAAGGGGATTTCCACAGCTGTTGAAAAAGAAGTGAGAGGAAGAAGGACATGACTAAGCAACAGAAGTAGTAAGCGCAGGTTCCTGAGTGCTGTGATTGGAGCAATAGCAGAGGGAAGGGGAGTTTGTAACAGTTCCATGCATTTACACAGTGAGCTTAAAGTTTTCTTTGCCTTAGAATAAATGTAAAATGGAAATTAAAATCTTCAGGTATTAGGCATAAATGACTCACTTTTTATATTTAACCTCTGAAAGTATGGAAGACCTTTATATACAGTCACAAAATTAAAGGAGCTGACCAAACTTCTTCTATTGTATGTTGATTTTTATACAAAAAGAAGAGAATCTATTCAAACTATCATGAAATATCAACTAATAGACTTGACAGTCTTTGGGGTGGGATTTTGGAAAGAGAAAGAAATTTTTTCTTCAGTAAGATTACATCCTAGGTGGCAATTTTAAAAAAAAATTTAAAATTCTAGGTCATTTTAGGCAAGTCACCTAAGCTTAACTGATTTTGTCTTAAATTTAATAATCATTTGCCACTCTTGAAAGCAGAGATGTTACAGCTTGTTAAAAAGTTCTTGCCTTATTAACAAATGTTAATTAGGAGTAATGGAATTCAAATTAGTTTTCATTTCTCAAATAGCTGTACTGCATTTGCAAAGAATTTTAAAGAAATTGAATTAATATAAATTTGTTTTAATTATAATTTGTTTTCATAACAGCCAACTGACAGGTGATACTTATACTTGCTTGAATTACATCCATGGGTAAAGTTTTCATGTTTGTAGCTGTATAAATTATTTTAGCTCAATGATAATATTTAGGCATAAAATAAAACATATAAATATTTTAAGAACATGCTGATGTTTATTCCCTAAATAGATTATTACCTATTGTGCATACACTTAACATCTAATGTAAAAATCCAAATTACCTTGAATACTCAGCAGTTCATTTCCTGAAGAGTTTACCTTTTCCTCTAGTGAACTGGGTTCCCACATGTAATAAATAAAAATACAATGTCACTCTATTTTTCTTCCCATTCCATTGTTACCTCAATTATTATAAGGTATATATTTTTTAGTTTTTTAAATAGTAGAACCTTAACAAAAAAAGAAATTCATTTGTCATTTCAATTTATCACAAAGCTACTGAAGAACAGATGTGCTTCTTCACAGCTTTAAAAATAGAGTCCCTTATTGGACACACTAGGAGCACTTTTATTTTATTTAATCTTTATTGTATTTTTTCCATTACTACTTAGTCCCGTTATACCGCCCAACACTCAGCACTCACCACACCACCGTCTCTGTCCTTGGGTCCTTTCTCCTTTGTGCTCAGTCCCTCCACCTCGTAGTCTCCCCCGCCACAGCTGTCGTCAGGCTCTTCAGCCAAGAGTTTGTCCCCGTTTTCCTTGTTAGTACAGTTTGTTTATTGGACTCCACACATGAGTGAAATCATATGGGGTTTGTCTTTCTCTGACTGGCTTATCTTACTTAGCATAATGTTCTTCAGATACATCCATACTGTCTCAAAGGGTAAAATTTTCTTTGTTTTTATAGGTGAGTAGTATTCCATTGTGTAAATGTCCCATAGTTGTTTTATCCACTCATCTACTATTGGAGACTTGGGCTGCTTCCATATCTTGGCTATTGTAAATAATACTGCAATGAACTTATGAGTGATTATGTTCTTTCTAATTAGTGTTTTGGGTTCCTTCAGATATATTCCCAGAAATGGCATTGCTGGGTTGAAAGGCAGATCCATTTTTAATTTTCTGAGTTATCTCCATACTGCTTTCCACAGTGTGTATACCAGTCTGCATTCCTACAGACAGTGCAAAAGGGTCCCCCTTTCTCCACATCCTTGCCTGCACTTGTTGTTTGTTGTTTAATTGTTGCTAGCCATTCCGACAGGTATGAGATGATATCTCATTATGGTTTTAATTTGCATTTATCTGATGATTAGGGATGTTGAGCATGTTTTCATATATCTGTTGGCCATCTGTATTTCCTCTTTGGATAAATGTCTGTTAGGGTCCTTTGCCAATATTTTAATTGGGTTGTTTAGGGGTTTTTTTGTTGAGTTTTGTAAGTTCTTCACATTTTTTATATTAACCCCTTATCAAATATTCTGCTGAATATGTTCACAGATTCTGTGGGTTGTCTTTTTTATTTTGTTGGTGGTTCCCTTTGCCGTGCAAAAACATTTTAGTTTGATGCAGTCCCATTTGTTATTTTTCTTTGTTTCCATTACCTGTGGAGATTTATCTTATAAAATATTGCTACTAGCAATGTTTGAGATTTTGCTGCCTATGTTGTCTTCTTGGATTTTTATGGTTTCAGGTCTAACATGTGAGAGTTTGATCCATTTTGAATTTATTCTTGTGTATTGTGTAAGAAGGTGGTCTAGTTTCATTTTTCTACAAGTATCTGTCCAATATCCCCACCATTCATTGAATGAATTTTAGCCCATTATTAGTGCTTGCTTCCCTTGTTAAACATTAATTGATTATAAAGATGTGCATTTATTTCTGCACTATATATTCTATTCCATTGATCTATGTGTCTGTTTTATACCAGTACTACACTGTTTTGATTACTATGGCTTCTAGTATAGTTTGATATTAGGTAGTGTGATTCCTCCAACTTTGTTCTTCTCTCTCAGGATTGCTGTTGATATGCAGGGCATTTTGTGGCACCATATAAATTTTTGAATTATTTGTTCTAGTTTTGTGAAATACATCATTGGAATCTAAATAGGAATTGAATAGAATCTGTAGATTGATTTGGGTAGTATGAATATTTAATGATGTTAATTCTTCCTATCCATCAACATGGTATATGCTTCTACTTATATGTATCTTTAATTTCTTTCTTTAGTGTCTTATAATTTTCTGAGTACAGGAATTATACATCCTTGGTTAGCTTTATTCCTAAGTATTTTATTCTTCTTGTAGCAATAGTAAATGAGATTGTTTTCATAATTTCCCTTTCTGTTGGTTCATTACTGGCATATAAAAATGGAACTGATTCTGTATATTAATTTTGTATCCACCTACTTGCTGAATTCATTTATCACTTCTAGTAGTTTCTTGGTGGAATCTTTGTGATTCTCTATGTACAGTATCATATCATCTACAAAAATGCCAGTTTTGCTTCTTCTTTTCCAATTTGGATGCCTTTTATTTTTTATTCTTGTCTGATTGCTGTGGCTAAGAATTCTACTATGTTGAGTAAGAGAGATGAAAGTTGACTTCCCTGTCTTGGTCTTGATTTTAAGGGGAAAGTTTGTAGAGTGTTGTAAGGGGAATGTCCTGTTGAGTATGATGTGGCCAGTGGATTTCTCATGTATGGACTTTATTATGTTTAGGTATATTCCCTCTAATCCCATCCAGTTTGTTGAGAATTTTTATCATAAATGGGTTCTGGATTTTATCAAATACTTTTTCTGCATCTATTGATACGATCATGTGATTTTTATACATCAGTTTGTTTATGTGGTGAATCACATTTATTGATTTGCAAATGTTATACCAAGCTTGCATTTCCAGAATAAATGTCACTTGATCATGGTATATGATCTTTTTGATGCATTGCTGTATTCAATTTGCTAATATTTTGTTGAGGACTTTAGCATCTGTTTATCAGGGATATTAGCCTATTTAACCTTTAATTTTAGGCTAATTAACCTATAACTTTTTAATAGTGTCTTTATCTGGTTATGGAATAAGGATAATGCTGCCCTCATAAAATGGGTTTGGGAGCCTTCTCTCCTCTTGAGTTTTATGAAACAGTTTGAAAGGAGAGGTGTTAGTTCTTCTCAGAATGTTTTGTAAAATTTACCCAGGAAGCCATCTGCCCCAGGCCTTTGTTTTCAAGAGTTTTTAGATTACTTCTTCAATTTCAGTAGGTGTAATCTGTCTATTCAAATTCTCTGATTCTTCCTGATTTAGTTTTGGAAGATTGTATGTTTCTAGGAATTTATACATTCCATCCAGGTTATCCAGTTTGTTGGCGTATAGTTGTTTATAATATTTTCTTACAATCCTTTGTATTTCTTTGGTGTCAGTTGTTATTTCTCCTCTTTCATTTCTTATTTTATTTGTTTGGGTATCTTGTCTCTCTCTCTCTTTTTTTTTTTTTTTTTTTTTTTTTTTTTTTTTTTTTTTTTTTTTTTTTTTTTTTTTTTTTTTTTTTTTTTTTTTTTTTTTTTTTTTTTTGGTAAGTCTCGTTAAAGTTATATCAGTCTTACTTACTTATTTTTTCAAGGACCAGCTCTTGGATTCATTGATCTTTTGTATCATTTTTTTAGACTCTATTTTGTTTATTTCTGTATGATCTTTATGATTTCCTTACTTCTACTCACTTTGGGCTTAGTTTGCTCTTCTTTTTCAAGTTTCTTTAAAGTTAAATTGTTTATTTGAACATTTTCTTTTTCATTTTTTAGATCTATAATGCTATGAATTTCCATCTTAAGATAGCTTTCCCAGTGTCCCACAGATTTTGGATTGTTGTATTCTCATTTTTATTTGTTTCAAGGTATCTTTTGATTTATTCCTTGATCTCATTGTTGACCCATTCATTGTTTAATAACACATTATATAACTTACATGTCTTTGTGTGTTTTTCAATATTGTTCTTGTGATTAATTTCAAGTTCCATGCATTGTGGTCAGAGAAGATGCTTGATATAATTTCAGTTTCCTTAAATTTACTGAGACTTGTTTTGTGTATCAACATGTGATCTATCATAGGAAATGTTCCATAGGCACTTGAAATGTATGTATATTCTGCTGCTTTGGGGTGAAATGCTCTGAGGATATCAATTAAATCCATTTGATCTAGTGTATAATTTAAGGCCACTGACTCCTTATTGATTTTCAGTCTGGAAGATCTATTTATTGAAATCAAGGGGTGTTAATTCTTTGACTATGACTATTTTTCTTTAATCTCTCCCTTTATGTCCATCAAGATTTGCCTCACATATTTAGGTACTACTACATTGGGTTCATGTTTCCTAGGGTATATCCTCTTGTTGAACTGTTCTCTTTATCATTATGTAGTGTCCTTCTCTGTCTCTTATATAACCTTAGTCTTAAAGTCTATTTTGTCAGATATAAGCACTGCTACTCCAGACTTTTTTCTTTTTCCATTTGCATGAAATATCTTTTTCCATCCCTTTACTTTTAGTCTGTGTGTATCTTTCAATCTGAGATATGTCTCTTGGAAGCAGCATATATATATATGGGTCTTTTTTCCTTATCTATTCAGCTACCCTAATCCTTTTGGTTAGATCATTTAAGACATTTACATATAAGGTAATTATTGATAGACACCTGTTTAGTGTAATTTTATTGTTAGACTATTTTCCTCTGTTTTTTTCTTTCTCTTTTTTTTCTTAAAGCACACCCTTTAACATTTGTTGCAGTACTGGTTTGATATTAACAAACTCCTTTAGCTTTTTTTTTGTCTGGGAAGCTCTTTATTTCTCATTCGATTTTAAATGATAGCCTCACCAGATAAAGTAGCCTTGGTTCTAGGTCTTTGCTTTTCACCACCTTAAATATTTTATGCCACTCCCTTCTGGCCTGAAATGTTTCTTTTGAGAAATCAAATTGACAGTCTAATTGGTGCTCCCTTTTATGTAACTGTCTGCTTTTCTCTTTTAGCTTTTAGGATTCTCTCCTTGTCTTTAAATATTATCATTTTCATTAAATATTTCTTCTTATAGGCCTCTTTGGGTCCAACTCTTTTGGGACTCTGACAGTCCTGGATTTGTGTGCCTTTTTCCTTCATCAGATTAGGGAAGTGTTCAGATAGGCTCTCAATCTCTTGCTTGTTTTCTTTTCCTTGTGGTAGTCCATGATGCAAAGTTTTACGGTCATGTTGTTTGAAGTGTTTCTTAAGCTCCCCTGATTTAAAAAAAAAATCTTTTTTCCTTTCGCTTTTCTGCCTTGGTATTTTTTTCTATGTTGTCTTCCAAATCACTGATTTGATCCTCTGCTTTATCAAACCTACTGTTTGTTCCTTCCAGTGTATTATTTATTCATATATTTCATTCTTTGCTTCTGACTGGTCCCTTTTTGTGATTTCTAAGTCTTTTTCATGCTGTTGAGTATCCTTATTACTCTAAACTTTATATCTGAATGCCTCTATTTCATCTAGCTCTTCTTCTGGAGAATTCTCTTGTTCTTTCATTGGGGGTCTGTTTCCTTGTCTTCCCAATTTGCCTGCTTCTTTATGTTTATTTCCATGTATTATGTAGATTTGCAAATACTCTGGGGTAGGATTTTGTCAGATGCTGCTAGTGACTGGCCCTGGTAAAGCTGTTTGGAGCTTTCAGCAATCCATAGCATGTGGCTCCATCTGCTGGGCCTGTTTTTGTGCAGAAAGAACCAGGTTGTTCACCAAGGCAGGCTTTTATTGGCACAGTGCCATAGGAGGTCAGCTACATGTCATAGAGCTCCCACAGATCTGCCTTAGTTGTTAAACTAGTCACTGATACAGCCTCAGTCTGTAATCAGCAGCACTGTTTGAGCTCCACATGGTGGGGCAGAGTAATTGCCTCCCCTTAGACTGATGCCATTTGGAGAGGAGTCCTCTGCCTCCGAAAGATGGCTCTTGCAGTATAGGAATGACTCAGCACAGGGTTCATGGTGGCTGTTAGTTCAGTTCTCTCCCCAGAGCCACCAACCTCAGACTCTCCTCAAGTGTCTCTAGTCCACTCTGCCTTTCCTGTGCCAGAGTCCAGGGTGAGTGGCTGCAAATGAAATTTTGTGCTTTGGTCTTTTAAGGGGCTCTCTGAGTCTCCAGCTGTCTCTCCCTGGCTGACAGAAACTTTGCTGCTTTTCACAGGTGGATGTTTCTGGCTCTGGTGCTGTAGACTGGGGAGCCCAGCTTGGGGTTCAGACCCCACACTTCTCAGGGAGAACCCCCAGCTTCTGAAATATCCCTCTCCTATTTCCTGCCACCTGTGGGAGCCTAGCCAGCCCTCTCTTGGCTCTTCTGTACTTCCTGTCAGTCTCATTGTGGTGAAGTGGTTTCTTCTGTCTGTCTGTGGTTATATGGCTTCTTTCTAGCTAGTGTTTAGCAGTTATTCAGGATAATTTCTTTCCAATTTAGTAGTAATTCCAGATTGGTCCTGGGAGGAGGTATGTAGCTTCCACTTTCTCCTCCACCATCTTGTATCTCCTATGAGTGATTTTAGATTTGGTTACAGATGAAATGCATTGGCAGAAACGGAGAGAAGTTTAGCTATCTAGGGCAAGTTTCATGAGGGCATGTTATTGCATGGTTAGGTCAGTAATCTCAAAGGTTTCCTTTTTTGTTTGTTTAACTTTTCTGGAAGTAGTGTCTCATGGAAGGAAAATCGAAATCTTTGGTTATATTAGTGATGGAGGAGATCTGGTTAAAGATTGTGGATAAATATTTTAATTTCTCTGAGGTTCAAATAGTGTTTCTAAGGATTTTAGGTATTTTTATTAATTGACATTCAATGACTAACCATTTTCTGTATTAAACTGCAAGGTACAATACTTATAAAGACTTGATTTCCATCATGGGAACCCAACTAACTTTTTATCATAATAATGCATACTAAAATCACAATTCTGCCATTTATTAGCTTATAATCTTGGGTGAGCCTTGATTTCTTTATCTGTGATACTAGACTGCACTAGTGTCCTCCTAACTGAACAGAGTTAACATTTCTCACTGAATTGGGGTCTCAACATGACTGAGTTTTTGGATGAATTACATCAAGATACCAACCTTCTTATCTTTAGATTTTCTTCCTGTGTTTTTATGCCCCACTTAAAGGTTTAACTTTCACCAGATGTTTGGATACAGAATTGCTAAAAATATTTTGAGAATTACTTTTTCCATAAAGTAGATATTTGGCACATAATTTAATAGCTCTAAGTTCTTCCAAAATCCTTCTCCTTCTCCATTTTTTACATCCCCTTCTGTCCTTTATTATCTAAACCATTATACTCCTAAATAAGGGATTACCAGTACAGCGGTCATTTTTACTATGTTTGCCAAATGTTTTATTTAAATACAAATTTTGTAAGTTTCCCTTGACCATTGGGAAGAAAATTGAAATGAAGGTCTTGCTATTGGAGTTTACTCTTTTATTGATTGGGTCTTTCTTTTACAAATATTTTATTTTAATCATTAGATACACTTCAAAAGATTATTGTGTAAGAGAAATCATAAAAGAATTAACAGAATAGGTATGTAATGTATAAATACAGAACCCACTGTATGGGAGAACATGTCTGACAATGATACATCTGATAAGGGGTTAATTTCCAAAATATATAAAGAACTTACACAACTAAACATCAAGAAGACAAACAGTCCAATTAAAAACTGGGCAAAGGACCTGAATAGACATATCTACAAAGAGGACATACAGATGGCCAATGGATATATGAAAAAATGCTCAACATCACTAAACAGAAAAATGAAAAATAAAACCACAGTGAGATACCATCTCACACCTGTCAGAATGGCCGTCATCAATGAATCAACAAACAACAAGTGCTGTGAGAATGTGGAGGAAAAGGAACCCTAGTGCACTGCTGGTGGGAATGAAGACTGGTGCAGCCACTGTGGAAAACAGTGTGGAGTTTCCTCAAAAAATTAAGAATAGAACTGCCTTTTGGCCCAGCAGTCCTACTTCTGGGAATGTGCATCTATCCTAAGAATCCCTAAACACCAATTTGGAAGACTGTATACACCCCTAGATTTATAACAGTGTTATTTACAATAGCCAAGATCTGGAACAGCCTAGGGCCCATCAATAGATGAGTGGATAAAAAAGCTGTAGTGCATTTACCCAATGGAATACTATGTGACTGTAAAAAAGGACATCTTACCTTTTGCAACAGCATAGATGGACCTGAAGAGTACTTGAATTAAGCTAAGTGAGATAGGCCAGTCAGAGAAGAGCAAATACCATATGATCTCATTTACATGTAGAATCTAATGAACAAAATAAACTGATGAACAAAATAGAGGCATGTGTGGATATGTGGAGATGACTGACAGCTTCCAGATGGGAGGGAGGTTGGGGTGCTGGGTGAGGAAGGTGAAGAGATTAGCCAAAAAACATATATACAAAACCCATAGATTCAGACAACAATGCGGTGATAGCCAGAGGGACAGGGGGTGAGGACTGGTGGAGGTGGGCAGAGGTGAGAGGAAATGGGGGCATCTGTAATAGTGTCAACAATAAAAATAAAGGTAAAATAATTCATTAACTATGGACATGATATAACAATTCTGTGTAATATTTTTACTCTACATGTATATGCCATTGCTTAGTAATCCAGACAAATATTTTTGGAGTATTTACAATAGCCGAATAAAAAATCTTCATTGACTTTTTTATTTATGAAATTATTTTATTTTAACCAGATGATGTTTTTCCTAAGAATATCGCTTTTCAATCTCTGATGGCTGCTAACAAAAACCTCATCATTCCTCAGAAGATGGTTTAAGATTCTCCCTACAGTCTGCTCCTGGTAACTGCGGTGAACATCAGGAATACGGTTATTTTTTAAGATAAGATACTGATCTCTTTAGTCCATGTTTTGACTGATTGCGATGTTCTTACTCAACCCATTAGCCAGGCGCTCCTCTGTTTAGGTTGACACAAGGTTTCAAGAACTCATCACTCAGTAGCATTCATCATTCCCTGGAGGAAGGAATGCATAATATTTAAAGATAAAAATAATGAAATCATCATGAGAGCTGAATTATTTTAATGAATGAAAACACAAAAATCTCTGGAAGAGAGATCTTATTTTTTTGTTTGTTTCCGAGTTTCTATGACATCCAAGTTTCTATGATATTCAAGTTTCTATCACCACTTCCTAATGATAATTACCCTTCCAGTGAATGTTCTCTCCTTCCTTTATGAAGGCACAGATGACCAAGGGTTTTATTATTAATTTAATTTCACGAGATACAACAGGGATAAAGTTAAAGAATCAAACTTTCCTCCCATATGTTTTTTCAGGTCTTCACCATTTATCAGAATATTATTTCACTTGAGACAAAAAGTAATTACAATTGTCCTGCAATCTGCAGAGGACTGGTTTCAGGACTCCCTGCTGATACTGCAAATGCTCGGGTCCTATATAAAGTGACACAGTATTTGCATATAATCTATGAACGCCCCCCTGTATAGTAGTTGTTATACTGTACTGTGTATGGAATAATAACAAAAAAGTCTGTGCATATTCAGTACAGATTTAACAATAGTAGGCCTAGCTATGTAGTAAATTTCAGCAACAAAATATTTTTTGAGAAACTATTTTAGACAACAAACAAAATATATATAAATATTTTGTTTGTTGAATCTGCAGATGCTAAACCCATGGACATGTAGGGATGAATGTATATGGATGTTTCATTAGGAAAACAGGCAGTCTTTTATCACTTTTGGATCTTTTTATGATGCAAAATTTAATGGAATGCTGAAATTATAATCTTGGAATTCTGCCCAAAACTCCACTGTTGAGAAAACCATTGGGGACCTGCGGTATCCATACTAGCTGTCTTTATTTTTACACTCGCTCCACAATTACTTTTCTGTTCACATCATATTTCTTAAACTGGCAAATATAAATAAACTCTATTTCACCTAGAGTTAAATATTCCTTAGTAGTTCACTGGCAGAGATAATTCATTCATCTGAAATCCTGTCTATGAAAATAGGCATTTTTTAAATATATTGGACTACCAGTTTTCAAAAATTTACTACTGCAT
Source organism: Anoura caudifer (assembly GCA_004027475.1). Classification (NCBI taxonomy): domain Eukaryota; kingdom Metazoa; phylum Chordata; class Mammalia; order Chiroptera; family Phyllostomidae; genus Anoura; species Anoura caudifer. The sequence goes on from PVKU01000522.1 coordinate 85,329, forward strand.
GGCCACTGGGATATTCACATTACTGGAAAATGATTCTTGCAAGCTGTTGAAGTTTTATCAGTTTTTTTTTCTGACAAGAAATAGCTTGGATTGGTTATGAATGGAAAGGGCCAATAACCTAGATAAACATCAGATGCTATGTGAATTCTTAAGACACTTTTCAGATATGATAAAACATGTCAAGTTGTGAAAGGAACCTATCTCAGTAACCTTCGAACCACAGAGTATTAGTTTTGAAAGATAAATCTTAATAGATTTTGAATCAATTTATGCCATTCGCACACATAATGAGACAGCAAGGTGCTTCTCTCTTATTCTATTTATATTCCCTGAAGGTTAACTTTCAAAATGTATGTGTACTTTGCATTTAGAGAGCTGTCAAATGATTTTTGAGACTAGGAAACAGATTAAATTTTGAGATTGAATTTCCTATTCCACAGAGAATTTACACTTATGAAGAAAGTTGGGCTTTACATATAGAAGTGAAAGGAATTTAAATTTTTTACTTCACATTTTGAAAGATAAACATAGAGGTTGCACTGGTTAAACTGTAGGTAGAAAAATAATTCTTTAATGTTTTAAATGTATTTTAACACAGCCTGTGTTCCCTAATTACATTGGGTGTACAATTTAAAATACATGGTTTTACTGTTATGAAAAATATCTGGGGCACATATTTTTATGGAAATTCTTGAACTAGTTTGTATGTTTTATGCATGAACACTTGCAGTGGCAAGCCAAAATGACTTATTGGAAAGAATACATTCTCTGTAAGCACCTGAGCATTTGGGTGAGCTATGCTTTTGGTACCGCACTAGCTTAACTAGATGTAAGAGGGTTAGATATTTTGGGAAGTAGGGTCATTAGCATAATGTGGGTTCTTCTGAGGCAAGGGGAATGTAGGTAATCAAGGTCACAAAGCAGCAGCTGATGTTCAAGTCAGCTAACATTCTTTTTTTGATTAAGGCACCTTGATAGAAAGATTTTTTTCCCTAAATATGTGTAACTGTGCTAAGCCCATTACAAGATTATATAAGGAAAGTGTTCATTATACCAGCAAATATGCCTTTGGAGAGCCTATTCTGTGAATGTTTGTGATTTCAAACATAGGCAATTAAGATAGCAAATAAGCCAGTTCAATGATAAGGCAAACTCACTGTCACAGTATGAAGTCAATCTTCTTAGTTCATAAAATTCCTTGCTAAGTGAAGCTCTCTAATGATGGTAGATTAGATGTGTTGTCTTCTTTAAGAGAGAGGCAATGACAAGATAAGAAGGCAACAGCATGATTTGTGAGATTTTCTTTCCAGAGCTTTTATAGTTAATAAGTAGACTTCAATTCTAACTCACTCATAATAAATTATGACAATATATGAAAGCAAAAACTCAGAAAATTTGTAGTGTTTTCCAGCAGCTATGTTGGGCATCTTTATGAAGGGTGTGAAACAATGATTAGTCAATCAAATCAGAATGCATTCATTTACAAGACTTTGGAGAAAACTAAAGATAGGTGTAAGGTGAGGTCAGTTATAAACCTGATTCAGAGAAATGGTGTAGGTTTTGTCCGTATATATTTATTGTTTATCTTCCAGGTCGGACATGATTTTATGTGCAAGTCCAAAGTTGCAACTTACCATTTAAAGACTTACTAGTATAAAATTACAAGAAAGAACAGAGAAGCCTAGCTTTTCACTTCTGCCTCCTGACATTGTCATGAGAAAAATATAATGTGTGCCATTACTTACTTTTAGATAATACGGCATGATTCCCTTCCAGGCTCATATGAAAAATATGATCAATAGATACTACATTTGAGGGGAAGTATTTCAGTATCTTCTGAAGCTTCAATCATGTTTGCAAATATTTGCATTAGAAAAAACTCAGATGTAGGCCAGTCTTTAAATATATAAATATAAATATAAATATAATCAGTAACTGTACACAATTTATTCCTAGGTTCATATGAAGTCTTTTAACCTTTACTCAAAATTCTCTTTCCTAATCATTTCCATTGCTCTATTCTGGACACATTCCAAGGTTTCCACAACTCTGTTAGTGGTGGAGGTACATGCATGAATAGTGATATTTTTATGAGCAAAGTTGAATGGAATCTCACTTGTTTTTCCTTCTGCTGCAACAACTCTGTGGGACTGTCAAGGAGAAAATAAATATTTGTTACTTTTGGTAATGAAAAAAGTATGTGTGACTCAGCAACACATGGGAAGCAGATGTGTTGAGTAAGAGCCCAGTCTGTGCATCAGACCTGTCACCGAGTGAGGCTATAAATAGAGAAAAATTAGGGGAGGATAAGCTGTATCCTTGATTCTGCTCAAATGCATTGAAACTGGAAATACTAAAGTTTGGTTTTGAAAATGTAAAAATGAATCTGCTCTTCATAGATGGCAGGTCAACATATATTTAAGTGAGCCATGCAGCTAACTATAAAATGACTGTCCCCAACCCCAGCCACCACAGATAAAGGCAGTCTGAGCCATGGTGTGGTGTATGTATTGCTTTAGAAATTGCTAGATTTACCTGATTAAGTTGACCATCTCTGCCTTTTCCATTCTAGCAGGTGAGAGCTGAAATTTCTCTTCCCTGTGCTGGACAAATTGGGTTTGCTGTGGCACTTTTCACAGGTAAGGATACGAAGCTTCCAGTTGACAAAGTAAATGCTTGCAAAAGCCATTTTCTACTGGATAGAAATCTGCCCTTCCAAATTGGCAACACATTTTCGCGGATACAATTGTCCAATTTTAGGTTGACAAGAAAGCTGGATTTCGATTAATAACTCTAAGAATTCAAATGTGTTCAGTTTACTAATGGGCCACTACTTAAACAATAACCTTTTTGCAGGTATTGATTTCCCAGAAATAATACACTTGTCATTTTCCAATATGACTTTTTAAAGCTCATATTAAGACTTTGACACTTACATTAGGGGATTTTTTTCTTAACACTTACAAATTCAGTAGGAACTGGCTGTCCCTATCTCTTATAATTTGCTGGATAAATGCTCTACAAATACAGGAACTGACTGAAAAGAAGGCAGAGCAAGGTGAGAGGCCCAATGACAGACGGCTATAGTATTATCATCTTGAAGTCTAGGCGCCAGCTTTGGTCAGCACTGTGTATGACAAGACGCTACTGCATTGCTTGGGACAGAATACATGCTCAGCATATGTTTGTCAGACTGACTACAGTAACAGTTTTCTCACAGCTAGCCACTATTAGGATGAAATTTTGAAGTTTTCTCCCAAAACCGAATTTAGGAGTGTTTTCTTTCCCAAGCTATCTCTTTATATGTAATTATAATCTATCAGGAAAAAAAATTGAGAAACTTGACTTTTGAACAGGATATTTTTAAGCAGATTGCAAATTTTACCTTTATCAATGAATTGCATTTTTAGTCCTAGGCTTTGATATCATATAGCATACATTCTTTTATTTCAAAGTTGGAGAATAAAGTGATTGCTAAATTAAATAACCGTGGTGACTACATTGTGATGGAACATACACATGTTTTGAATAGCTGAAACATTGCTTTGATATCTGTACTGCAATGAAGAGTTGATAATTTTTTTCTATATCATGCTATTTAGAAAATTCTGATTAACTTGCATACTATTTAGGCAGGAGTCTCAGCTGCAAAGCCAAATTGATTAGAGTTGCATTGTCATTCTTTCGGCTCTCCCCTTCTTAGCCTTTTCCGTTCCATTTGGTTGCCAATACTGCTCATTCACTGAGAATTGCTAACACCTTGACCTCTTGTTTGAGAGTGCTTCAGATAGGCATGGGAAGGACCAGGAAATTTGCAGAGCTATCTAACTAAACTGCATTGCAAGTATTCTAGCAGCCAAACTTTGTCAACAGCGGACACCGAGTTATTATCCTAGGGTGGAGAGTTCCTGCTCCTGGGACCCATAGATGATTGACATTTTATAAGCTCTTCATGTAAATACTATAAAGTTAAGGTCAAAAAACTTTGGGTAAACCATAGCCAAGAATAATTTTTGTTTTTATTTTTTCCCAGGGAAATAATGAAAACAAAATACACTTTATAAAAGTAAGCTTTCTTTCTCATGTTTATTGGTTCTTAATCCCCAATTTTTCAGCCTTTTTCTTGAGTAAACTGCTAATCTCGCACCCCACTCCTCTTTTTCCTCCCTTTCTCAATTTATTTGAGACACCAAAGTCTTCCAAATGAATATCTCTTTTCTGCAATTTAATGTACCTATCCACTGGCCTTCCTCACAAAACCCCTGTTTTCTTACTATATAGTAAAAGAATGGGCCTCTCATTGCATCGTACTGTGTAATGCAAAACAACTATCTATGTACAAATTAATTACAGACAATGTGGAGACACAGCCTACTGCAATTATTGCTTCTTAGCATAAAATGCCTGGTCTAAATCATAAGTTTCACTTGCAGTTTTAGTGACTGTTTCATTTTTCTGTTAAGAATAGATGTCCTTGTTTTCTCACTGCTTCATTCTTTACTTAGTTTTATTTTAAGGGATTGATCCATTGCCGAATCTTCCTGGCACATACACATGTGATGTCTTATATATACCCGAGTATTCTGTGGTGTAGAATGTGTATCATCACCAGTTTGCTGTTTGTCATCTGTCTTGTCCCAAACCAAGTCTTGCCCATGTTAAAAATTCTATAACTGCTATCATCTTGGAAATGTCATGACATTCATGGATCAATAAAATCCTTTCCCAGAGAGGATGAGAAATATATAAAAAGAGCTTACTAAATTCAAACGGCTTCTTTTAAAGGTTCAATGGATAAGTAAGAGATTTGTATGAGAGTGATTTCAGTAAGGATAGTGGTAGGATGAATCTGACAGGTAGGTTATAGTAGTGAGGGAATGGGGAAGACAGGGGGTTCAATTTGAGTTACCTAAAAGAGTCATTCATTGTAGGAGTTTTCTTTAGCAGAGTTTAGGTGAAAGAATGAAGAAATCAGAACCGTGAAGTGCAGAGGCTCTTCAATGGCCATCACATCCTGCAGATTACTAGGCCATACCAAGATATAATGAGGTACTTTGTATGCTGTACATGACAAAGGAAAACAGCTCACCAAATGAATTTTTTGAGTTGATGACTTACAGACAGGGAGCAGTTTGCTGAATTTGAGGGAACAAAGATGTTGTAAGGAGCACTGTGTCTCCAGGCAATCCAACAGAAAACAAACAAAAAAATGTATTTTGATGTCCATGCCCCTAATGTCACTCCAGAGCAAAGAAGGAAAGGGAAGAATTGTATAATAAAGGCTGTGACATCAGGAGGATGAGCAAAATAATTTTATAGTTCTAGTAAGAAATTCATTAAAGTCTGATGTTTAATAGTAGCTAAAATGAAGGTGAGCAGAATGTCAAGGTCCTTTCAAAGAGCTTAAAGATTGCAAAACAAATCCAAGTTCTGGCAGTTTCTCAGACACTTGCAGCCTGGAGAATTCACAGAGCAACCAGGCATGTGGGGTTTCTCTTTTCCTTTTCTTGAACAAATACAAAGTGAAATAAAAAGGGCACAGTGTATGTAGGAACAATGCTGCCTGTGCCTGATGCCACCTTTAAAAACTAACCCATATTCTGAAATCAAATTTAGATATTTTGGTTTATTGCTTTCTGTGGGTTTCAGTAGGAATAGTTCGGATAGATATACTTTTTCAAAGAAATAAAGAGTCAAGGCCAACCAAAAGCATAAGAGAGTTCTAAAATTCAACAAGATTTTCTCCATGAGGCAAAATTAATATTCTATAATTATAAAATTAATATTATATAATTATGTCCTAAAATTAAAAGCACATGCTTTCCTGCTAATATATCATTGATCAATGATGCATTTTAAGTTAATTTCTAGATGATAGAAGTTAGAAAATTAATAATTAGGCTAAAATTAATTTTCAGTTTTTATAAGATAACATAAATATAGATAGAAATTTTGTTTTTCTATCACCAGTAGGTAGAAGTATTTTTAATTTCAAAAGAATCTAACTTTTTTTAAGTTTTGATATTGTAAGAGTACTTTGCTATCCCTTTCTTCTTCATTAAAAATAAAACTGTAGGAATTTTGTTATTATTCTTACTTCTATTTGAATTAATAATGCACATTATAAATGAAAATATGTTCATAATATTATGTAAGGTAGAAGTGCTTTGATAGGTACAGTGATATATTTTGCTTCTTAACTTGATTAAGGTGGTGATTATATTTGGGGAATTCCCTTCTGCATGGGGGGTCCAGATCAGAGTTGGTAAAAATAGGGTCCTGTGCAAAATTGGGAAGGTAAATGTGAAATATCAGCCATTACTCTGAAGGTCATTTTGTGGTTGCATGCCACTGCAGACAGATACAAAGGTGCCCTGTTGGTTGTAGTTTGTCTTTTCTTTGCTCTGCTAGGTGTCCTGCTCTTACCAAATGCTGTCCAAAAGTGGGCTCCGGTTTACAGCTGAATATAGCTGTGGACCCACCGAGGCGGTAGCTATACAAAACTGACAGTTTCCTATAGATCTTCCCATGAGCCCCTCCTTGGTGAGCCCACTTTTAAGCTTGATTTAATAGGTTGGTAAATTGGTGACTCTTTCTCTGTCCCTTCATGTCTCATAACTAGTCTTTACTTCCCCAGCTACTCCAACAATTAATTGAGCGTGATTTAATTACCATAATACAACTAAATTCATTGGTAATTCTATTTCTCTGACTGATAGGAACTTTTACGATTGTTTCTGGATGGAAGTAACTATGTAGACTGCATTATTGCTTCCAATTATTTACACTGTCCCGTATTCCCTCCCCTTTCCTTGTGACTTGTAACTATTCCCATTAGAGACAGAGTGTGTCCACTACTTCATTGACCAGTTGCTTTCTCAAATGAGATGAGGAGCTTGTGAAAGTGTGCAGTTCTGTTCTTAGGTTTTTTTTTTTAAAGACTTTATTTATTTATTTTTAGAGAGAAGGGAAGCGAAGGAGAAAGAGAAGGAGAGAAACATCATTGTGTGGTTGCTTCTCATGTGGCCCCCACTGGGGACCTGGCCTGCAACCCAGGCATGTGCCCTGACTGGGAATCAAACTGGCAACCCTTTGGTTCTCAGCCTGTGCTCAATCCACTGAGCTACACCAGCCAAGGGCTGGTCTTAGGTTTTAAGAGCTCATGTGTTTTGTTCGCCCCCATTGCCATTGTCATGAATAACAAATACTCTGAAAATATTCTCTGGCCCAAATAAGGTCACTCCAGATGGTTTGCAGACCCACATCATGAAGCAGAACAACACCTGAGTCATAAATCTCTGAGAATGACAATAAATGCAACTTAGTTTTTTGTGGTTGTTATGCAGCAATAGCTAAGGTATACAGTAATGAGGGATATAGGTACTAAATTCATTAATTATACTTTACAGATTTAAGACATTAATCAGATGCCAGATAGTATTCTTCAAAAAGGGCTATAGAAGTATTTCTGATCCTCCAGGCTCTTTTAGAATCTTGCCATGCTCCTGCCAAGATTTAGAATCTATTTCCCCTTCATTGAAAATGGGTAGCTAAGATGGTAGGGGGCTGAAGGGATGCTCCATGATGTCCAAGGCAAGGTCACTAAAAATAGTATAGCTCCTACACCGTGTTCTCATATTCTCTCTCTCTCTCTCTCTCTCTCTCTCTCTCTCTCTCTCTCTCTCTCTCTCTCTCTCTCTCTCTCTCTCTCTCTCTCAATTTCTGTTTCCCCACCACCCACAGGACATTTACCTTTGCAGTTCAGCCACCATGTTCTGAAGAAAACTCAACATGGAGAGGCTATGTGTAGGTGTTCTAATCAATAGCCCCAGTTAAAAGTCTAAGCCAAAACTAGCATTAAATTTCAAATAAGTGCATACATAAGCCTTCATGTGATCTCATCTCCAAGCTGTTTCAAGGATTCCAACTAAAACCACAGATATGCACAAAAAGAAGCCATCCTTGTGGTATCCTCTTTCATTTCCTGACCTACAGAACTCATAAGCATGACAAAGAGTTATGTCACAGAGTTTTTGGGCAGTTTGATAGAGAGCCATAATTAGAAACTGTTTGTAGATAGGACTTTTTAGTTGGTGATAGTGAACATACATTTTAATATATAGCTGCTCATGACATGGCTTTGGTGGGAAGATCAATTAACCATATTTTTCCACTTAGAATAAAGCAAGTAGTGTTAATTAACTGCACATAACAACATTTTTCTACTAACTTATATAGAAATATATGAGTGGATCAAAAACTATGGTATATTTACATGATAGAATACTACATAGCAGAAAGAAAGAAAAAGCTCCTAACCTTCATGACAGCATGGATGGAACTGGAGAGTGTTATGCTAAGTAAGCTAGGCGGTGAAAAACAAATACCATGTGATCTCACCTATAAGTGGAACCTAATCAGTAAAACAAACAAGCAAGCAAAATAGAACCAGAGACATTTAAATTAAGAACAAACTGACAGTAACCAAAGGGGACATGGGAGGGGATAATGGGGGGACAAAGGAGGAGCATTGTCAGGAACATCTATAAAGGACACATGGACAAAACCATAGGGGGGTAGGATTGGAGGTGGGATGTGGGGATGGCTGGGGTGGGGGGAGTGGTGGGGAAAAATGGAGACAACAGTACATGAAGAACAATAAAAAAGAAATAAAAATATATTTTGTAGGATAAACACATCAAAATTATTTTCTAAAAACTTTCAGAAAATTCATGCCACATTTTGAAGTATACATGGCATTGATTTTTTTGACATTGGACACACAATAAAATTCCAATAACTGCATCATGATTCTTGTACTTTTTCATGAACTATTCAATAGAAACTTATATGGGAATTACCTCAGTAAGAAATATTATTTTTTCCCTGTAACATCTATTCTCTTTTGTTCTATAGTATTAGCACAGATCATCACATCTCATATTGACTTTTTATATTCTTTTTGTTTAAATTATTTATTTTTTATTCATTTTAAGATTTATTTTTGATAAATATTCTGTTAAGTATATTATGGGGAAAGCACTAAAAGAGGAAAAATACCACAGTATTTTGATTCACTCATTTACTGTGGGCACTGGCTTATCAGTAGGAAAATGACATGATCTATTGATGTTCATGGAATATGATTGCTAAAATATCATTAAAATGTATATTGACAGCAAAAAGCACATTCAAATACAATAGTAATTAATGAAATTGAATTAACTGAGGTTTAAAGAATTCTTTATTATTGCTCCATTACTGTGGAACCAAACATCATCAAGCCTGTTTCTATTGCGTGTATGTCATACACACATACTGTAATGGATGGATAAATCCTCACTTTCCAAAGATGTTAATGAAAATTAATGTGATCAGTATTTGCTTTATTCAATTCTGAACAAACATAGGCATTTTATTAGTGTGCAGATAATACTTCCTTTTATGTTGGTAATAATTATAAGTAGTACGTCATTTGAAGAGTTTATTTGCAACTGATTTGGATGGACTACTTTTTCCTTGTTGCATCTCAAGAAAACTGAACCAGTGGGGCAATGACCGTTATAACTTCTTTTCATCTATTTTGTTAGTTATTTTTATTTCTTTTTAAAGTTATACATAGTTTCCAGCAATTACTAAAATATAAAGAACAGTGTAATTTAAAGCAGGGGTCCCCAACCTCCAGGCTGAGGACTAATACCAGACTCAGCCTGTAAAGAACTGGGCCACACAGCAGGAGGTGAGCTTGAATGTAATGCGCTTGAATCATCCCGAAACCATCCTCCCCCGTCCCCACCTCTGGTCCATGGAAAAATTGTTTCCTATGAAATGGGTCCCTGGTACAAGAAAGGTTGGGGACTGCTGATTTAAATAATTGTATACCCAGCATGAAGCTTTTTTTCTTTCTGGTCTAATCTTAACATTTGCATGGGCTAAGATATTAAATAAATGCTAATGTAGGGATAGTAGATCTTTTTTTCTCTTTATGACCTGCTCTTTTGTGTTGGGTTCCTTGTGGTGTCACCCAGCAAATATATGCACAGTTTAGATCTAAGCCAATGAATCCAGAATAATTTGAAGTCAGGTTTTGGAATTCAATTTTCAGTGGTTCCTTCTTATCTGAGAATTTGCTCCTAAAGCTGTAGTCTATTGGACTATCTAAAGCTCCAATCTATGTTTCCTGTTCCAAGAGAGATCATTGTTTTCTGATAAGATGATATTTTCCTCCCATCTGTGTGAACTGGAATATATCCTCAGGAAAGAAATCTAGGGCAAAGGTGACTTGTCATTCCTACCTTCTCTCAGGAGTAACTGTCCCTCCAATTGCTGCCCTAGTTCATAATTTTGGTGGGAGATTTATTCCAATACTATCCAGTCTTTAATGGCCAAAATTCAATACTAAATATTTTTCTTTTACCTACACCTATAGACATTTTTTTATTGCTTCTTGGAAAGAGACACGGGGAGAGAGAAAAATATTGATGCTAGAGAAGCATCAATTGGTTGCCTCATGTACATTCTGGGTGACCAAGGAGTTACCCATGCCTGGACGGAGGATGGTACCAGGGACTGACCCTGCAATCTAGGTATGTGCCCTCAGCAGCAATTGAACCCACAACCTTTTGGTTATGGGATGATGCTCCTACTAACTGAGATGTACCAGCCAGGGCTCAAATAGCACCTATTTAAAAATTCTATTGCTTGTTAGTAGTTTATAGGAATTAATAATATGAACTCTTTTGTAAGTTAACAATTTACAGCAGAAATTCAGTTTTCTCATTAGTTCTAATGTTTTGTCTTTACATTCTCCTGCATTTTGGGGGGCTAGGCAATTTTTTTTTCTGGAAGTAGTGGCAGTTCTATGGTTCATTTACAGACCTTTCCTTTGAAATTTATTTTTCTTTCTTATAAATTTGCTCTGACTTCTCTTTTAATGTTAAATAGATGATACTATAATAGTTAGGTTTTTTCCTCCTTATTTCTGATTTTAAAGGAGATGCTTACAACATTTAGAGTGACCCTATCATCTTGTTTCTCAGGAATTGTTATTAGCTTAGCATACTTGCTAGCAATGATTTTTTTAACATTTGAGAAGTATCCCGGGATTTCTGCTTCTGAGGAAGATGGAGCAGGTCATGGCAGACTACTGATCTCTTTTCCACAACTAGAAAAAATAAAAAACAGCTGGACAAATGGAAAGAATCCTATTTATAGGAGATTATAGGGCTTTGAAAGCAATGAAAATAAAATGAAACTGTAGGTAGTGGAAGACTTTTCCAGAGTGAGGTGATAATCGCTGACCACTGTTTTCTCTGTGGCAGTTTAGGTATTTTGAAAGTACAATGAAGCTTGGTCTTAGACTGGGCAGAGAGCATCTATTGGAGGAAAGAAAATCAGGAAAGCTTTTAGGTATCAAGTAAGACTGGAATAAAATTGGAAAATTTAATGGCCTAAGTACACAATGGATTTTCACAATAGAATGTCTTCTGAATTAGGGGAATGTGTGAGCAGTAGAGGAATCAAGCCAAAAGGCAGAGTGAATTCTTTTGCATTGTCTCCTGGAGAACACAATCTATGGGGAAAGTGGGTGGCTTCAAGTATATGAGTGCATTCTTTGTAAGAACTGTTTTTTTTTAATCTGTACTTCTTTTTTACATGTTTTTATTGTTCAGGTACAGTTGTCTCCGTTTTCCCACCACCACTTTCCACCACCCCATCCACCCACATCTCCCACCCTCAATCCTTACCCCTTTTGGCTTTGCCCATGGGTCCTTTATACGTATTTCTTGACAACCCTTCCTCTTTTATCCCTGTAATTCCCCCTTCTGCCTACCCTCTGGTTACTGTCAGTTTGTTCTTTATTTCAATGTCTCAGATTATATTTTGCTTGCTTGATTGTTTTGTTTATTGGGTTGCACTTATAGGTGAGATCATATGGTATTTCTCTTTCACCGCCTGGCTTATTTCATTTAGCATAACACTCTCCAATTCAATCCATGATGTCATGAAAGGTAGGAGTTTCCTCTTTCTTTCTGTTACGTACTATTCCATTGTGTAAATGTACCACAGTTGTTTGATCCACTCATTTACTGATGGACACTTAGGTTGCTTTAAGCACTTGGCTATTGTAAATTGTGCTGCTGTGAACATTGGGGTGCATAGGTTCTTTTGAATTGGTGTTTCAGGATTTTTAGAGTATAATCTCAGCAGTGGAATTGCTGGGTCAAAAGGCATTTCCATTTTTAGTTTTTTGAAGAAATTCCATACTGTTTTCCACAGTGCCTGCAACTGTTTGCATTCCCACCAACAGTGCACTAGGGTTCCCTTTTCTCCACAACTTCACCAACACTTGTTTGTTGATTTGTTTATGATTGCCACTCTGGTGTAAAGTGGTATCTCATTGTGGTTTTAATTTGCCTCTCTCTGAAGTCTAGTGATGATGAGCATCTTTCATATGTCTCTGGGCCATCTATATATCTTCCTTGGGAATTTTGGGAATTCTGAGAAGCAGAGCTCCATCATCTGCATTTTTTAGGACAAAGGAAACAAATACCCAACAATCTCAATAAAACACTGGGAAGGTCATGACAAAATTGGGTGAATCAGAGGTAGATTCATCGAATTAAATTTGCAGTCATCGCCTGTGCTAGATCAATTCATTGATTAAATTGATACAACCAATTATTTATATATCAATACCACCTTATAAAAACAGAAACTCTCTCTCATGTAAGGCAATACCGTCTATTGCTCTTATGATTGTTTTATAGATAATATCTGGAAAATAATAACATATTACTAAGGTTTCAAAGAGGAAATAAAACATAGATAATGCAAATGAAACTCAGAGCAGAAGCAGACTTACATATGATCCATATATTGGAGCTGGCAGACAACAAATTTAATTGTGACTGAGATATTAAAAATTAAGAAATAGGAACAAAAATCAGTAGGAGAAATTAATAAAAATAAATGTAAAGTTCATAGCTAAAAATAACATACAGAACTCAAGAACTCAAAAGATAAGTTTAGTAACAGCTGTGGGAAGCAGAACACAGGATGAGTTCATTCAAAGAGAGCACAATAGAAAATAATGCATGTGTAGAGAAAATGAATAAAACAAAATTAAAAAGTAAATCATAAGGGACATACAGGCATACTCAAAAGCTATAATATATGTATAATTGGAATCCTAGAAAGAGAGATGAGAACAAATGTGTCAGAAGTGGAATCCAGAGAGCAAATAATTGAGAATTTTTAAGATTTGACCATCAACAATACTAGCCCGTCCAGTCAAAAAGTTTAGTAAATTGTAGGCTGGACAATGCAGGGAAAACCACATCAAGACTCATCATAATAAAACCATTAGACCAAAGAGGCGGGCGCAGTGGGAGGCATGAAAAGAGAAAGAGAGACATTTAGAAAATAAAAAAATATACGACATTCAAAGGAATACTGGAATGATAGCTGACCTCTCAAAGGAAATGATGAAAGCCAGAAAAAAATTAGATGACATTCCTAGAAAATACCTGTCAGCTAAGATTTCTATATACAAAATTATGTTTCTCAAAAAATAACATGAAATAAATTTTCAGACAAATAAAGCAGAGCCAATTTGTCAGCAGCAGACTTTCACTAAAAGACAACTAAAAGGAAAGGGAAAATGATCCCAGAATGAAATGTGGAAGTACTGTAGGAAATAAAGATAACTAGGCAAGATAAATATGTAAGAAGTATAAAATACTATAGACTATTGAAAATAATAATTATTACATTATATCTTGAAGGGCTAAATTATATGTAGAACTAAAAAAATATTACTATAATAATATAAAAAAGCAAGAGTGGTAACTGTAATTTAAAAGTTCTTGCCCTGGCTGGTGTAGCTCAGTGGACTGAGTGCTGGCCTACAAACCAAAGGGTTGCCAGTTGGATTCCCAGTCAGGGCACATGCCTGGGTTACAGGCCAGGTCCCGAGAGGCAACCACACATCAATGTTTCTCCCCCTTTTTTTCTCCCTCCCTTCCCCTCTCTCTAAAAATAAACAAATAAATAAAATATTAAAAAAATAAAAGTTCTATGAGTCCAGGTGGTATCAGAAAAGTAGTAAATTGTTGTCATAGGTTAGGGGGTGTAGGGATTTAGCAAAAAGGAAAAAGGACTCCCCCCAGTGGTGATTGCTGGGGGGAGGTGGGTGTAAGGAGACTAAGTGGTAATAGAAAAAATACAATAAAGATTAAATTTTTAAAAAGTAGTAAGAATAATTATTGTCTTTTAATAAGTCAGTGGTGCATGTTGTAATATTAGGTATAATCACTGCAAGAATAGTAAAAAATAAAATAATGTACATATTCTTTCCAAAAACCAAAATAACTAATAAAACATTTGATTTTATCCAGAAGAAGTTAAGAAAGAAAAAAAGAACATTAAGTAGATGAACTAACTAGAAAAAAATAGGGCAGATACAAGCTAAATTGTAATTATATTTTATGTAAATGCATTAAATATGCTAAGTAAATATTATTCAGATTGGATTAAAAACAACTATATTCTCCTTCTGGAGAAACTTTTCAAATATAAGGACACAGAGAGGTTAAAAATCAATTAATGGAAAAGAAATGTATCATGCAAATCTAAATGAAAGTAACCTGGTTTAGCTATACTAGTGTTTTAAAAATTAACCTTTAAGTCAATAAATACTAGAAGTAAGTAGGGACACTTCATAATAATAAAGGGGTTAATACAACAAGAAAATATCACAATCTTAAATCTGTATTCAACAAAAAGTGTACCTTCCAAATAAACAAAGCAGAAATTGACAAAACTAACAGGAGAAATGAACAAGTTCACTATTACAGTGGGAGATGTTAGCATATTTCTGTCAATGGCTGAGAGAATCAGACCAAAAAAAGAAGCGTATTTGAGATTTGAGCAACAGAATGAACTACTTGTCCTAATTGATGTATACATATATTTAGAAAGCTGCAACTAATGATGACATAATTCTCAAATGTTTTTTTAAACTCATGTGATACATTTACCCAAATTGTCTATTTGCTGGCACAAACAAAACTTCAGCAAGACTAAAAAGATTAAGATAATACAGATTATGTTCTATGACTCTGATGGTATTAAACTAGAACAAAAAATATAAATGTAACTAGAAAAACTCCTTGGGGATATTATAATACATTTGTAAATCCATGAGTCAAAGAAGAACTCAAAGCCAAAATTGTAAATTATTTTGAAATGAATACGAATGGTGATATAGCACAGAAAATCTTATGAGTATGGATAAAACAGAGATCAGAGGTAAATTTACTGCATTATAGCTAGGGCATCATTAGCACTTCAAAATTAATGAACATAAACTGAAAGAAATAATAAATATAAGAGCAGAGGATATAAAAAGAAAAAACAAATGTATAATAAAACACATACAAAAGCTAGTTTATTAACATTTTTTAATTCTTTTTGAGTCTATTATACAATTGTCCTAATTTTTTCCCCTCTGCCCTCCTCCATCCTGCCCCCCCCACTTCATTCCCACACCTTTGTGCATGTCCATGGGTCATTCATACATGATCTTTGACTATTCCGTTCCCTTTCTCTCCACCATTCCACCCCATTCCCTTTCCTCTGGTGGCTGTCAGTCTGTTCCATGTTTTCTTACTGCTGGCCCTGTTTTGCTCGATAGCTTATTTTGTTCATTAGATTCCACCTATAAGTGAGAGCACAAGTTTTTGATTTGTCTTTCACTCACTGGCTTATTTCACTTAGCATTAGTCTCCAGGTATATCCATGCTGTTGCAAAGGGTAGGAATCCCTTTTCTTCTTTCTTTCTGCTGCATAGTATTTCATTGTGTAAATATACCACAGTTGTTCCATCCATTCATCTACTGATGGACACTTAGGCTGTTTCCAACACTTTGCTATTGTGAATTGTGCTACTATGCACATCAGGGTGTATAAGTTCTTTTGAATTGGTTTTTCAGGAGTCTTAGGATATATTCCCAAGTAGTGGAATCACTGGGTTGAAAGACAGTTCCATTTTTAGTTTTTTTTAGGAAATTCCGTACTGCTTTCCACAGTGTTTGCACCAGTCTACATTCCCACCAACAGTGTACTAGGGTTCCCTTTTCTCCACAGCCTCACCAGCACTTGTTTGATTTATTAACAATAGCCATTCTGAGAGGTGTGAGGTGATATCTCATTGTGGTTTTAATTTGCATCTCTCTGATGACTAGTGAGTGGTGTTGAATATTTCTTCATATGCCTATGGGCCATCTGTATGTCCTCCTTGGAGAAGTGTCCATTTGGGTCCTCTGCCCATTTTTTAATTGGGTTGTTTGTCTTGCTGGTGTTAAGTAATATGAGTTATTTATGTATTTTTTAGATTAAACCCTTGTGTGATGTGTCATTGGCAAATATGTTCTCCCATACAGTTGGTTCCCTTTTCATTTTGGTGATGCCGTGCAGAAGCCATGCAAAAGCTTTTCAATTTGATATAGTCCCATTTGTTTATTTTTTTATGTATTTCCCTTGCCCTAGGAGATATATTGTCAAAAATATTGCTATGTGGGATATCTGAAATGTTACTGCCTATGTTTTCCTCTAGGACTTTTTATGGTGTCTCGACTTATGTTTAAGTCTTTTATCCATTTTGAGTTTATTTTGGTGTATGATGTAAATTGGTGGTCTAGTTTCATTTTTTTCCATGTACCAGTCCAGTTCTCCCAACACCATTTATTGAAGAGGCTATCTTTAGTCCATTCTCTGTTCATGACCCCTTTGTCAAATATTACCTTTATTGGAATTTTTCTATATTGGAATGTATTGTCCACCCAACACTACTTACATTTCCATAGTGACATGGTTCTTAAATATTTCTTAGGTTTCTTCTCTTTTTAGTTTTCCAGTATCTGGGCTCTGGACCTACTGTCCAGGACAGTGTTTAGCACATAGACACTATGTGCTCTTTAAAGTTTAGAGAAATAAGGAAAGTATTTTTAAAAGTCTCTTTTTCCAGTGTATCGTGAAGAGAAAACATTCTATAAATGCCCATATGTGGAGAACCTGAATTTTCCCAGGAGCACACAACACTGTATACTGTTAGGTAAGGACGACTTGATAGGAGATTTCCACCTCAGAGATCCACAGTTCTCGTTTGTTGTATCGCCTCTTGGGTTTGTCTACCTTTTCATTCTTCTAAGCATGACAGGAATATCAGCAGAATTTTATTGCAACTCTTCTCCTGAAATTGGAAAGCTTTGTATTTCCCCCTTGGCTTCAAGGATCAAATGTAAAGAGGCTTTGGCCTCTTGCTGCATAGGGATCCTACAGGGTGTACTGTGTCTTTGCCATGGAGAACAGACCTATGAAGCATGTGGTAGAAAACCTAAGGGGGCTGCTTGTGCACTGGAATCAGCAAGTGTAGAGAACAGATTGCTTCAGCCCTTATTGCAAACATGTTAATACAGGCTTAGTTATGCTAAAACCTCAAAGGCCTGCCCTTTAAAATTAAATCTGTTCTTTCACAAAATTGTTGGCTGAATATAAATTATACTCATGTCCTAACTAAAGCTTTGCCGCAGCTGTGAGAATAGTTAAGCCCAAATCAGCTAGCTTAGCCTGAAAAACTGCCCATGGCACGGGGAAGTAGAACTTTGTTCACATGTGTTTTGCTTTGCAGTGTGTCAAATTGTTGTCAAGGCAAAGGACTGTTTCCTGAATTATATTTCAGAGGTCTGGGCTCTTGTCCTTTGGGAGTGACCCACCTGCAAATTGGCTTATGGGAGAGATTGTGGGGTCCAAATCTGTATTTTAAACTGATTCAGGGTTATTAGCATATTCAAATACTCATTGTTTGGGTCCCTTCCTATATTTGAATTAGTGTTAACAAATTAATAATATATTAAGTTTAACCATATTAAGTTTCATCACTCAACTTCTTTTGATCTGCAAAAATGATATTTTCATATAGTGCAACCTAATAACTTTGATTTCTAAAACCACTTAATTCCTATTTTAGTGTTCTGTGTTGGTCACTAAATTATCAATTGGTTGTTAATATGGCCAGTGGGGTAACTGGCTGGTCTTGAATTCCCTTTTTTCAACCTGAATAGCTTCAGGCAGCATTTTTGCTTTGACTGATGGAGTCCTTCAAAGAGGAAAGTAGTCTGTATGATATCCTTTTTTTCCTTATTTACCAAGGCAGACATCCTGAGGGTTAGGGACTCCCTGTTTTTTTTTTTTCCCATTCCCTTTCTCTGCCTTCTCTCTTTCATGAAAAATCTTTACCCTGTTATCTCTTCTTAATTGATACTCTTGCTTCAGATAAGAAAAGTAATTCTTCTTCAAAGTTTTTTGGACAGAATTTTGAAAGGAACCTAGGCTTCCTTTTCCATAAGTCCTAGGAGCCGGGATAAACTCAAGCAGCTGCTTCTTGCTTCTGAGCCAGGCTACTTCACTGTTAAGAGCTGCCGCTGGGTCAGACAGAGCCCTCCTTTGTATTAACGGTGTGATCTTGAACAGGTTACCCAACCTATTTGAGTATCAATTTTGTCATTGGCAAAATGGGGTTAGTACCCTACCTCAGATGACTAAAATAATGATTAAATTTGTAATATAAGCCATGAAATGTTTTGCTCTGTGCATAGTAGATACTCTGTAAATGTTTTCTTCTTCTTTTTCTTTTAAATTTCTGTAGGTTCTTCAAACCCAAGATGAATTTTAACGGTAGGGTTATGCAGCTTCAAACTTTATCCCCTCCCCCCTTTTTATTTTACCACAGCTGATAGAGGTAATTAAAGGGGAAATTGCAGACGCTGTATTTTCTGTACTCTGTTAAGATCCCTTCTCATAGTAGTGGGACTATATTCTAGATGGTTATCATTTGTACTTTTGTTGTGTTGCAGGAACTTCTCTGAAAAATTTGAACTCGGTTATGGAGAGTGAAAGGGGGATACCAAAATGACTTTCTTTTTTAATCATTTATTTATTTTTAGAGAGAGGGGGAGGGAGGGAGAAAGAGGGAGAAAAACATCTTTGTGAAAGAGAAACATCAATTGGTTGGTTGCCTTCTCTACATATCCTGGCCCGAGCCTGAACCCTCAAGCCAGGCATGTGCCCTGGCCTGGGGTGGAAACTGTGACCTTTTGCTTTGCAGAAGGATGCCGAAACCAACTGAGCCACACCAGTCAGGGCCCTACATGACTTTCAAAACAAAAGTTCTGAATTCAAATAGTCTTTGTGATTATGCATACTACCTATATGAAAGCACTTTGCAATATAGCATTTACTATAAATTGAACCTGGTATGCATAAATGGCATTATTAACATTCCCCAAACACTAATGAACTCAAGTGAAGATTTGTATATATATGGTTGTAGCTGTGTTCATGTTATTCATTTTAAATGTCTTCTTGAGGATTGGTAAGGACAAAGAGACATTAAAAACTCCTAAACCAATGATTCTGATTATAGGATACATGATATGAGAATGTTTTTATTACTTAATTTAACATGCGGAATATCTACTAAAAACTGGTACTATGGTAGGAGCATGTAGTCTCTCTTACCATTCCTTGCCCTGCTCTGTACTTACCTGTTTTTCCTTACTCAACCCCTAATGAAAAGTTCTGAGACCTGTTTTAGCTTTTTGGAAAGTCTCTGCTCAGAAACAGAGAGCTCTCTGTGTGTTATATCTTTAGATAACAGAAGTATGATGGTTGATGGTTGAACTGGGTACAGACACAGCTATAGTGAACTGCCAACTGGAAATAGTTTCTTCCTAATTCAAATGAACTTGTATAGTTTTGTAATACTGCTTTCAACAACCAGTATTACTTTGGGAAATTTCTGTTCTTTTTGGAAACCCAAGGTTAGAAAGGATCCTATGAACGCACAATGTAGGGATGGAAATACCAATGAATCTCTAATCTTTATTATCCAAATCATACACTTTTTTTTCTACAGGCTTTTGTATTCTCAGCCCTTGAGAACAGCAGAAGAGAACTAAGTTTTCAATTCAAGGCTTGAAAATAGAGTTTATACATGTTGTATGTAGCATTACCAGGGGTTGGGTTTGAAATCTCTTGGCATTGTGATAATACAGTGAAGGGTCTCTGTGGTTTCAGGTGTTTCAGTTTTATTTCTTATTTTTTCTCATACTTTTAGCTCATATTGTTAGATTCTTATTAAAATTTTTCTTCTTATATAAACTTTGGTATAAAATTAATGTTTTACACTCAGACTCCACCAGAAAATATAGCAATTGTGTCACTCAAGGGGTACTATAATCGTGATGTACCTACTATTTTATTGAGGGACAGTTTTAAAATGGCTTATAATATATATTCCATTATTGTTTTTGGATGTAAGAATGTGTCCCTTACATTTTTTTAAACAAATGAATTGAGAACATTCATTTTGGGTGAATGAAATTATTTTACTGGCATAGAAGTAAAATAGGTTCATTAAATTATTTTATTTTTCAAGTAAAATTTTTCTTTAAAACAATTGTACTATTATCTAAATATTTAGTTTTTTTATATCAATCATTTTATGTTTACAAACTTCTGGTATTACTTTGGAGACATTTTCTTAGTTGTTCTATTTCTATAGAACAACTCTTGTAACTACTGCAGATCTCATATTGTTAATGTGCAAATACAGACAGAAACTCTTGGGTTATTTAAATGTTGCACAGTAAATTTGTGAGGGATGGGTACTAGAATGTGCAAGTATGTCCTTTATAGGAGAGTATTAATTTATCCTACCTCATGCTTCCCAGATTACTTATAAATTTTCCCTATTGAACAAAATGAGTATCATTCACAAACATAAATAGTTTTGGTAAAACTTTATGTCTGTGTCTTCAGTGTTTCCGCAGCATTCAGATGTGTATGAGTGGTGTGCTTAGAATGGGGGTTCGGAGGATCAAGGTGATGAAGCAGGAAATAGTCAAGAATGATTTATAGAATGGTTTTATGTGGCAGAAGGGAGAGAAAAAGGGGCTATTTTCTGTCATAGTTGTCTATGGATGTAAATGAGGGCAGATTTTGTATTTGATAGCGATATATTTGGGAATGATGAATTATAGAGTTTTAATTAAGTGAAACAAAGAGACTTGGAGAAAATGGTAAATAACAGAAAGAAATGGGGCAAATATGCGGGGTTTCCTGGCTTCTCTGCGTTGTTATGGTTACTTATAATCATTTCATTAAATGCCATTGAGAAATGAAGATAGAAAAAAATAGGCCATTTGGTAATCCAATAATACTCAATTTATTTTGGTACATAGTATTCTAGATCTAGGTCTTGGAAAAGTTTCCAGTGGGTATTCTACATACACGCTTAAACTCTGTGTCATTCAACAAGAGTAGCCCTATGTGAAGCTAAGCCACTGGAAAGGATTACAAAGGTATATGCCAATACTGAGTTGGATTGGTGAGGCAGGACCTCTTGTCATTACTAATTTCATTTAGAATAAAATTCCCCTAAAGGACTCAGTCTCAGTATTTAGGTACCAGAATCCAATTTAAATTAAAAGTACTAGGAAAGATTTTAAGTATGAGATATATAAATAAAACAAAAATTAGGTTGGCAATAGCTGAGTACTTACATGAAATAGGTCAGGTTGGTGAGTCTAGCATTAATAACTGAGCTATCCTTATTGTGGTATTGCTGAGATCCCTGGCCAAGTGAAGCTTGGACATTCATTTTTTTGAGCCTGGTTTCTTCTTTTGTCAGCCACCGATAAGAATTTTCTCTCCTCAATATAAATGCTAAATTGTTCCTCTAAGAGAGTATTATACCTTTAAGTGCAGTCTGCATGGGCTTTTTGTC
Organism: Anoura caudifer; assembly: GCA_004027475.1. Lineage (NCBI taxonomy): Eukaryota > Metazoa > Chordata > Mammalia > Chiroptera > Phyllostomidae > Anoura > Anoura caudifer. The sequence continues at coordinate 107,179 of PVKU01000522.1, forward strand.
CCATCAACACAGTTTTCATCAGTGGTAATGATACAGTGCTAGGTTACCTAATGCTATTTTCTATTTCATAAATGCACATAATGCAAGAAATTTTGGAAGTCTGGAGGATTATCTCTCCTCATCTGCAAATAAACTAATGCTTACTGTAATAGACCTTCTATAAAAACTCAATGCTGTGGCTGTTGCCTGAAGCAGGAGTGTTTTAAGAGACTTCTCTAACTTTTAATGGCAGAAAAGATCTTCTAACTTTTGTGTAGGTCTAGAAGTTCTCCCCGTTTATTCATATATGCATTATGCTATGGTTATCTCTTGTTTCTCCATTTAAACTATTATACAAGTAATAAGGGCTAGAGGTAAAAAGAAATTTATTTAGAGTACAGTGGTGGCTTATTCAGCTTTTATCTTGAACTATTTTATTCAAGCTTAACTTCAAAAAAATTATTATTTACTGTTCTACATGCTATTTGATGTGTGAAAGTAAAGAGGATTAACAATGACTATAAAATATATCACTGAGTTAAAAAAAATAAATTAAACATTCATTTTAAGAGGAGATCCAAACTGGTGGCAGAGTAGGTGGAAGCTACACTCACTTCTTTCCAGGACAAAACTGTAATGACAACTAAATTATGGAACAATCACCATGAATAATCAATTGAAGTTAGCCGAACAGAGGTCTTATAAGGAAGGATTTCCAGAAGAAGCCACATCAAGTCTGGTAGGAAGAGTGGAGAAACTAAAGGACTGGCCTTCTCCCATGGCTGGAAGCTGAGGTTCTGGAGGGATATCTCAGGTGTGGGGAGTTCCCCCTGAGAAGCATGGGGTCTGAACCCAAAGCTGGACTCCCCAGTACAGAGCATGAGAGCTGTGAAGCAGCACCCATATAACATTTGGTTGTAAAAAGCAACAGGGTTTCTGTTCATCAGGAAGAGGCAGAGTTCACTGGAGATACAGGCACCCTCTTAAAGGGTCAATGCACAAAATTTCATTCACTTCCAGTCACCCTGGATCAAGCAGAAGGAGGGCAGAGCAGACTAGACTCATGTGAGAAGATAGAGTCTGGGGTTTATGGTTCTTGGGAGGCAGCTGAGGAGACAGACTCAGTGATCCCTGTGCTGAGTCATTCTCCATACAACAGGCACCATCTTTCGTGGGTGGCCACTCCCTTCCATGAGACATCAGCCTGGAGGAAAGCAATAGCCCCAACCTCCGGACTCCTTCTTGACCCACCAAATGGAGCTCTTGCCATGATGAAGAATACAGCCAGATACCCTTTCAATGACTGACACTAACAGAGAGCTGGCAGGTGAAGACAGGTGGTGACAGATTTTTTCAGGGTAGCTTGGAACCTTTGCTGACCTACCCTTGGTCCCGGTACTAGTAAAAGCTGGTCTTGGTGCACAGCTTGTTCCTTCCCACATGCACCCAGCAACAGCAGATCCAGAAACAAACTGTATTACTTGTTGCTCCAAACAGGCTGCTAAGGACCAGTCCCAGGTAGTGTCTTAGGGGCTATTGGTTTGCACCAGGGTCCTTCATAAAAGGCTCAGAACTAGCACACACAGTGGCCAGCTTCAGACAACCTAAGAGCAGTAAGCTCTTAGGTTTGGATAAGCTTCATAAGCAGCATATCCAAAGGAAGATCTTGGCAGAAATAAATGGTGCTGAGGCTAATTCCACTTTCTGTGGTAAGCTCCTACACAGCATCTTGCATAATATGGTTGTGGTTGAGCCTCGCAGTCTGCCTGCCTGATGATCAATCCCACACAGGAACAGGCCAACAGCAATCAAGACTCAATTATAACAGTAGGGCCTGCAAAGCCTCCACAAGGGAAATTCCTGGAGCACCCTGCTCAGATAATCAAGGAGACTGTACCATTGGATCCCACAGGACACCTACTACGAAAGGCCACCCTACAAAGACTGAGAGTCATAGTGGACCTATCTAATATGTTGATAAAACCACGAGGAATCAGCCAAAATGGGGAGACAAAGAAATAGACCCCAGATGAAAGAAAGGAGAAAAATCCAGTAAAACAGGTAAATGAAGTAGAGGCAAGCAAGTTATCATATATAAAGTTCAAAGCAATTATTATAATGATGCCCACAAGCATGAAAAAGGGCAAAGAACCCATTAAAAAAGGACAAATTCAAAATTAAGTATATAGTATCTGAAATGAAAGAATACACTAGAACAGATAAACAGTAAGTTGGATGAAGCAGAGGATTGAATCAGTGATTTGGAAGACAAGATAGGAAAAAAAACACACCCAACAGAGCAGAAAACAGAAAAAAAAATTAAAAAGTGATGGTAGTTTAAGGGGCCTTTGGGACGACATGAAGCATAACTACATCTACATCATAGGAGTACCAGAAGTAGAAGAGAGAACAAGGGCTCAGGAACTTACTTGAAGAAATAAGGACCTAAACCTCTTGCCCTAATCTGGTGAAGAAAAAAGACATACAAGTTCAGAAAGTGTAGACAAACCCAGACAAGATGATCCCAAAGACTATCACACCAAGATACAACTAAGATGGGAAAGGTTAAATACAAAGAGATTCTTAACAGCAGCAACAGTTACCTACAAGGGAGCCCTGGTAAGACTGCCAGGTGATTTGTCAATAGCAACATTTCAGGCCAGAGTGGATTGGCATGAAGTAATCAAACTGATCCAAAACAAGAACTTACAACCAAGGTTACTTTACCCAACAAGGCTACCATTTAAAATTGAAGGAGGAATACAGACCCTCCCAGATAAGAAAAAGCTAAAAGAGTCTGTTACCACCAAAGCCAGATTACAGGATATGTTAAAGGGGCCTGCTTTAAAAAGAAGAATAAGAAGAAGGAGGAGGGGACAAGAAGGAAGAAAGAAGAGGAACATAGTTAAAAGAAGAAAATGGTAATTAATATGTACCTATCAATAATCACTTTAAATGTAAATGATTTAAATGCTCCAATCAAAAAACTTAAGAGTAGCTAAAAGAAGAAGAAACAAGACCCATATATATGCTGTCTCCAAGGGATCCACTTTAGAACAAAAGATACGCAAAGACTAAAAGTAAAGTGATGAAAAAAGATATTTCATGCAAATGGAAATGAAGATGAAAGCTAGGGTATTTATATATGATAAAATAGAGTTTAAAACAAAGGCTATAGTAAGAGACAAAAAAGGAAACTACATAATGATAAAGGGAGAAATCCAACAATGGGATATAACTCTTGTAAACATTTATGCACAAAACATAGGAGCAACCAATATATAAAGCAAATCTTGATGGACATAAAAGTAGAGATTGACAGTAACACAGTCATAGAAGGTGATTGTAACACCTCATTGACCTCAATGGATATATCTTTCAGACAGAAAATTAAGGACATGGTGGACTTAAATGACACACTAGATCAGATGGATTCAATTGATATCTTCAGAGCATTCATCCAAAAGTAGCAGAATATACGTACTTGTGAAGTGAACATGGAGCATTTTCTACGATAGACCACATGTTAAGACACAAAACAAGTTTCAATAAATTCAAGAAAATTGAAATCACATCAAGCATCTCCTCTGTCTATTAGGTATGAAACTATAAATCAATCAAAAGAAAAAAACTGAAAAATACACAAAGACATGGAGGCTAAATAACATGTTATTAAATAATGACCAAGAGCTGGTTCTGAAAATATAAACAAGATTGACAAACTTTTAACCAGATTCATTAAGAAAAAAATATATAGACCCAAGTAAATAAAGTCAGAAGCAAAAGAGGAGAAATAACAACTGATGCCAAAGAAATACAAAGGATTGAATAAACTATATGTCAACAAATTGGACAATCTGGATGGAATGGATAAATTTCTAGAAGCACAATTTTCCAAAACTGAATCAGAATGAATCAAAATTTGAGTAGTCTGATTACAAGTAGTGAAATTTAAGCAGTAATTAAAGAAAAATACTCTCAAGAAATAAAAGACCTGGACCAGGTGTGTTAGCAGGTGAATTTTACCAAACATTCAAAGAAAAACTGACAAGTATTCTTCTCAAAGTGTTCCAGAAATTTCAAGTGGTGGGACACTCCCATGCTCATTTTACAAGGTCAGTGTTATGCTAATTCCAAAAGCAGCTAAAGACACAACAATGAAAGAAAGTTATCACCAATATTTCTTATGAACATAGAAGCTAAAATCCTCAACAAAATATTAGCAAAACAGATCCAGCAGCACTTTATGAAGATTATATACCATAATCAAGTGGGATTTATTCTGGGGATGCAAGGTTGGTACAATAGTCCCAAATCAGTAAGTGTGATACATCACATAAACAAAATGAAGGGTAAAAAAACCACTTATCATATCAATAAATGCAGAAAAAGCATTTGATAAAATCCAGCACCCATTTATGATAAAAACTCTCAGCAAACTGGGAATAGAGGAAACAGCCTGAGCTTAATAAAGGCTGTGTATAAGAGACCTACAGTCACCATCAAACTCAATGGGCTAAAACTGCAAGCATTTTTCTTAAGATCAATAACAAGACAGGGATGTCTGCTTCTACCACATATTCAAATTGTGCTGGAAGTCCCAGCCACAACAATCAGACAACGAGAGGATATATAAGATCTCCAAATTGGAAAGAAAGAAGTAAAGCTGTCATTATTTCCAGATGCCATGATACTATATAGAGAGGACCCTAAAGATTTCACCAAAAAAACTACTAGAAAATTGAATTCAGAAAAGTAGCAGGGTACATAGTAAATATGTATAAATCAATTGCATTTTTATATACCTATAATGAACTATCAGAAATAGTAACTAAGAAAATAATCCAATTCATGATTGGTTCAAAAAGAATAAAATACCTAGGAATAAATTCAATCAAGAATATAAAAGACTTGTATTCAGAAAATTATAAGACATTGAAGAAAGAAAAAGAAAAAGAAAATAAGTGGAAGTGTATACTGTGTTCATGGGTAAGAAGACTTAACATCATTAACATGTTTATAATGTCAAAGCAATCTATAGATTAAATGCTACTGTATATCAAACTACACTACAAGGTCACAGTAATCTAAACAGCATGGTACTGGCATAAAAACAGACATATAGATCAATGGAACAGAATAGAGAGCCCAGAAATAAGCCCACACCATTCTAGTCAATATTTGACAAAGGAGGCAAAAAAATACAATGGACTAAAAATAGTTTATTCAATAAATGATGCTGGGAAAATTGGACAGATACATGCAAAATAAATGAAACTAGACCACCTTCTTACACTACTCACAAGAATAAATTAAAAATGTTTTAGACACTTAAATGTTAGACTCAAAACCATAAAAATCCTAGAACAGGGATGTCCACCCTTTTGGTGTCTCTGGGCCATACTGGAAGAAGAAGAGTTGTCTTGGGCCACATATTAAATACAAAAACACTAATGAAAACTGATGCACATAAAAAATGTCCATGCATAATTTTTGTGATATCTGCCACCACAGATAAGCAAAAAATGTCCTCATATAATAACCCTAATTATGCAGCATCCCTTTTGATAATCTTTTAAAATCATTGATCATGTCCCAAGTTTGTGATCACTAATATAGAAAATGTATGTATCTAAGTAATAAAGCATCACTGATTTTTAAAAAAAAATATTTTGTTATAAAAATAAAGAGCAACAAAATAGTAGTGGGATTGTTGACATTGTATTTGAGAAACTAGTGCATCAATATCTGGTTTGATAGAAGTAGTTGCAATTCTCAGTTGGTTCTCAAGGTGTTCATCTGATTTTTTTGTTCTAATTTTACTCTTAATGTGTGTCATTCTTGAAAATAGTTGCTTGCAAATGTAGGTGATGCCAAATAGTGAAGACATGAATAAGGTGTGATTGTGGAGCAAGGGGTATTTGTTTATGGGAGGAGAGCACCTATAAAAATCCAGAAAAGAGACACAATCAAAGTTTTCTTTAAGTTGAATGTCAGATTTCAGCTCTATGCATTCCATGTGAAAACTGGCAGGTAACATATTTACATTGACTGAAAATAGAGTTGCAAATATAGCAAAATGTTAATTATTTTCCAGGAAATATTGAAATCTGCTTTCAAATTCTTGTATCAAATTGAAAAACAAGGCTGCATTCTTTTCACTATTCATAGGACTGTGTTTAGCGAACGTGTTGAAATGTAGAAAATTGTTTGCCTTAATTTGAGCTTGCCACAATTTTAGTTTCATTTGGAACGCTGTTATGGTTTGAAACATAGTACTGATAAGTTGGTTTTCACCTTGAAGACACATGCTTAACTCATTTAAATGAGTGGTTAATATCGCTAAATCTGTAAGCCAGTTTTCATCATCAAGTTCCAGCACAAATTTGTTTTTTGATACCATAAATGACTTGATAACATGTTCCAAATCATAAAATCTTTTCAACATCTGGCCTTGACTTAGCCATCTTACTTCCAAAAAGTAAATGATGTCACCATAGTCAATATCAATGCTTTTAAGGAATTCCTGGAATTGGCGATGATTCAATCCCTTGGCTCTTATGAAATTCATTCTTGGTGAAGATTTGCATGATGTTACCCATTTTTAAAGCTTTTGTGCATAAATTTCCTTCATGTACTATGCAGTGATACTTCAACAAACGTGTTTTGAGTGGCAATTGCATTGTCTTCTATTAATTTTACAAGTCCCTCTCTTTTACCTACCATTGCTAGGGCACCATCAGTAACTAAACCAGGTATGTTGACAGTGGACAAAGAAAGTCACTTTAACATAGCTTTTACTGCTTCATATAAATCTCTTGATTTAGTTGTGTTTTTTAATGGAACTAAAGAAGCTATTTCTTCAGTGACATTATATTCGTCATCAATAATTCTAAAAGAAATGGCAAGTTGAGCTGAATCTGCAGCAACAGTGCTATCATCCATCACCAAAACATAAAATTTAAAATTAGAAACTTTACTATCCAAACTTCTTTCAGTAGATTTTCCAATTTCTTCAACTCACCTGGCTATAGTCTGGTGACACAAACTGACTTTAGAAATATCCCCCTTTTGTTCAGGGCATATTGTATCTGCCGCACTTTCTATACATTGCTTGATAAACTCACCATCAGTAAATGGTTTTGATTTTTTTGCTATTCAATATGCTACCACATAACTAGCTTTTACAATGGAATCCTCCCAAGTTGTAACTTTTTGAAAAAAAAATTTTTGAGAAGACAGACTTTTTTCTAGTTCCGCTATCAGGTCCTTATGACATAATCCTTCATATGTGTTGACTTTGGCAGCATATTTTTGCATATAATGCCTTTTCAAATTATAGTCTTTGAAAATTTGCACAAATTCCCTATAAATTAAGCAGAGTGCCTTACTGTTTATCTCAACAAAAAAGTAGTCCTCTGTCCACTTTTCATTGAACAATCTTCCTTCATCCATAATTTTTCTTTTTGGGAGTTCTTTTTTCTTTTGAGATGTTATAGAAGCCATGTCAGCATTAAAAAAAATAAGAGATGGGGGAATTTGTTTACTTTTATTATGAAAATTAATCAACAGGAGAATAGAAAGCAAGGTTTGAGCCCTTCCACAGCCCTCTCGCCTGCTGATGTAGGGCAAGGGGGGGGGACTCATTGTAAAGGATGACAGGAGGTGAGTGAGGCACCACTGAGGTGTGGAAGTACCTTTAATAGTCAAATAGGAATGCTTACTTGACTTCTAAGTAATGTTAAGTGCCTAATGTTGCAATGGTAGATTGAAATAACATTGATAATTGCTGCCTCGCTAAGTCACCATGAGCATGTGTAAGGTCTGATGGTGTCAATTCTGTTGTCTGTGCTTGGAAGATAACACACTGAAAGCCACACACCACCATAAAACTAAAGCCATGCATGCATACAAATAATGAGAGCATATGTACACTTATTTTATGTGACATTGTGACATGTAATCACAAGAAAATCTCATAATGTATTAAGTAAATTCATGATTGTGTGTTGGGCCCTGTTTATAGCCATCCTGGGCTGCATGTGGCTTGCAGGCTGAGGTTGGAGACCCTGTCCTAGAAGAAAATATAGACAGTAAAAACCCAGACATTTCTCATTCCAATATTTTTTGTGATAGATTTTCTTGGGCAAGGGAAACAAAAGAAAAAATAAATAAATGTGACTACATCAAACTAAAATGTTTTTGCACAGCAAAGGAAACCATCAGCAAAGTGAAAAGACAACCCCTGAATGGAAGAACATATTTGCCAGTGATACATCTGATACAGGGTTATACCCAAAATTTTAAAGAATTTATAAAATTCAACACCAAAAAATAATCCAATTAAAAATGGGCAAATGATCAGTATAGAAACCTCTCCAAAAGGGACATACAGATGGCCAATAGGCATACGAAAAGATGGTAACATCCCTAATCATCAGAGAAATGGAAATTAAAGCCACAGTGAGATATCACCTCACACCTGTCAAAATGGCTATCATTAATAAATGGACAAACAACAAGTATTGATGTAGAGGCTGAGAAAAGGTAATGCTTGTGTACTATTGATAACAATGCAGACTGGTGCAGCCACTGTTGAAAGCAGTGTGAAGTTACCTCAGACAATTAAAAATAGAACTGCCTTATGATCCGGTGATTCTACTTCTGAAAATTTATCTGAAGAAACCCAAAACACTAATTTGAAAGAATATGTGAACCTTTATTTCACTACAGTGTTATTTAAAATAGCCAACATTTGGAAGCAGTCCAAGTATCCCATCAGTGAATGAGTGGGTAGAAAAACTGTGGTACATTTACACAGTGGAATAGTACTCAGCTACAAAAAAGAAGGAAATCTTACCTTTTGTGACAGCATGGCTGAAACTGTAGAGCATTGTGCTAAGTGAAATATGCCAGTAGAGAAAAACATGTACCATATGATCTCACTCATATGTGGACTCTAATGAACCAAATGAATTAGCAAGCAAAATAGTAACAGACTTAGATTGAGAGCAGGCTGACAACTTGTAGGGGGTTGCTTGGTGTGAGTGGTGGTCGGATCGAGCATAAAAGAAAAAACAGAGAAAAAATCATGGACATGAACAACAATGTGGTAATTTCCAGGGATGGGGGTTGAGGGAAAGAGGAGGAGGATGTAGGAGGGATGAATGGTGATGAATTGGGACTTGACTTGGGGTGGTGAATTTATAATGCAGTATACAGATCATGTGTTGTGGAACTGTGTAAACACGAAAACTTCTATAATTTTGTTAACCAGCGTCACCACCAATAAATTCAATAAAAAGAGAAAAAATAAACTTTATATCGAGACATAAAAGTAGTGGCATTTATTTACTTTTTTGTAAAAATCTTTGTATGGTAAACATTTCAATCATCATTTTTTTTCTGAAGAGTTAGAAAAAAATTACACAAGCTAAATGTGCCAGAACCTTTGGGCATGGAAATTGCATTCGTCACTCCCTTTTCCCTTGCCAGCACCCACCCACCGCAGGGTGACTCAATAGGCGGAGCAGGTGTCATGACTTCCAGTGAGCTCATGAAGTGGTGATTGTTATTCCCTTTGCAAGTCGCTATTGCACTCTTCTTCTTCAGTCCCTGTGGGACCTCAGCATTCTGTTAACTTAAAAACTTAGCTGACTTATGAGAATTTAAACAAAACTTGTCTTGAGTTAGTTTCTTTTTGTTCTGATTATTAACTTAAATGAGTTTGACATCAAGATGATACTTTTGACCAGAGTTCACGTACAGAAAGTCACTTGCAACTTACCTTGTTTCATTAGCTAACCATAAACTTCCACTTATTAAGCTTACCAGCTTATGAAATCAGAGCTATTTTCTTCATAATTGTATCATATATGAAATTAGATTTTTCCATGTAAAGTTTTGGGGAAGGTTTGGTTATCTTCTTCATTTGCTTATAAAAGGTAGTGGTGATTTCATGATTCAAAATTCATTGATTCTTATTTTTAAAATTAATTTCCTCTTTAGATAGACTTCCTATGCTAATGAATTATTTTATTTTTTGTGGGCTAAGCATTATTATGAAACTTTATTGTATACTTAATAAAATAAAGCAGAAGCACACAGATCTGTATGTGTAGGTAATGCACTTGTTTCCCACTCGTTCCTGAACTTAACTGTAGCCCATAATTTAAGCCTCTGCTTTATTAACTGAAATTACTAAAATTTACTTTAATTTTTGAGACAGCCTGGTGTAGTAAAGACAGTAAGGACTCTTGAGAAGGTCTTCCTCAGTTGTTAACATCCAGCTTTCCCACATATTTGTAGGATAGAACATTGGAAAAATTAGGTGAATACCCCAAAAGGTTATATTCCTCATTTATAAATGAGGGAAAAGATAAATACTACATAGGAATGTTATGAGAATTTAATGAGGCAATAAATTTTAAGTGCTTGATGTTATTTATGATTGGTGTAAAAAAGCCTCTCTATTTTTCATCATCCTCTTTTGAAAGTTCTAATAAGCTGTGAAATAAGTATTCTAAAGCAGGTACAAAGAAAGGATACCTAGAAAATTTACAGGCAGAACAAAAACTTGCTTCTGAATGATCATTTGGTTACAGTAATTGAGCTGAATACTGTCTTTCTCACTTTTCTACAACTAGTTTTGGTGGAATTATTAAACTCATAAATGTATTCAGTGTTAAAATTAGCATTCTATGGTATTTAAAAATATATATATTCTAAACATATATTCTAAATATATGTTATATATATCCATCCATTATAAATGGCTATATTAGATATATCTAGGTAAATAAATACATACTAGAATATATTCTACATATACTCTAATATATTATATATAATATTATTTATATAGAGAGAATATACACATTTGGATATATTTAGATATAGTTAGATAAATACATATATATTTATATAACTATAACTATAAATATAATGCACATAAAATTATATATAATTTATATAAAATTATACATAAATTATATACAATTTATATAAATTTATACAAATCATATTTATATATTTATTAAACAGAATGTATATATGTATTTAAATTTATATCTTTATATTATATGTTTAAAATATATGTTTAAAATATATTAAATATGTTAATATATTAGAATAGAATAGAATATATTATATATGTATAAAATATATATGTTTAATCTATATTATATAGATTTAGAGTATATATATGAATTGGATGTATGTGTGTATGTATATTTATATGCACACACATCAAAATTCATCAAATTGTATACATTAAATATGTACAGCTTTTGTATGTAAATATACTTACAAAAATCTGAAAAATACTGCCAATTAGTAATTATTCAGAGTGAGTATAGTAGAATTATACCTCAATGTAATAAAGGCCATACATGACAAGCCTACAGATAAGATCACCCTCAATGGTGAAAAGCTGAAAGCTTTTCCATTAAGGTCAGAAACAAGATAAGGGTGCAAACTCTCACTGCTGTTGTTCAGCATAGTATTGGAAATTCTAGCCAGAGCAATTAAGCAAGAAAAAGAAATACAGTAAATCATCATTTAATGATAGGTTCTATTACTTTAAGCAAAATGACATATAAGAAAACCAATTTACTATAGGCTGGTTGGTATAACCAAGGGTTAAGTTTCTATGGTACCTCATCAATGTTATAATGAAAAAACTTCAAACAAAAGGATGTTATTCAGGTACCTGCTGTGATAGGCATGCAGATTAGACAGGAAGAAGTAAAATTTTCATAATTTGCAGATCACCTGATGTTATATATGAAAACTATAAAAACTCCATAAAAATGGTAGAATTATTAAATGAATTCGGTGAAGTTACAGGATGCAAAATCAATGCTCAAAAAACTGTTGCATTTCTATACACTACTAAAAAAATATCAGAAGGAAAAATTAAGAAAAACATTTCATTTACAATTGCATCAAAGAAGAAAATACATATGGATAAATTTAACCAAAGAGGTAAAAGACCTGCATATTGAAAATTGCAAGACATTAATAAAAGAAATTGAAGAAAACCCTAATAAATGAAAAGTATTCTGTGCTCATGGATTGGAAGAATCAAGATTATTAAAATGTCCATAATTCACAAAGCAATCTACAGATTCAAACTACAAAGCAACCTATCAAAATTCCAATGACATTTTTCTGAGAAATAAAGCAAATAATTAAAAAATTTGCATGTAACCACAAAATAAGCCAAATAACCCAATTAATCTTGAGAAAGAAGAACAATGTTAGAGACATTACACCCTCTTATTTCAAACTGTATGTCAAAGCTATACTATAGTCATCAAAACAGTATGATATTAGCATAAAATGCTCACATATATCAATGGAAAAAATAGAGATCCCAGAAATAAGCCCACAAATATGTGGCCAATTAATTTATCACAGTGGAGTCAAGAATGGGGAAAGGACAGCTTTTCAATAAATTGCATTGGGAAAACTGGACAGCCACATGCAAAAGAATGAAAGTGGACCATTATCTTGCACCATACACTTAAATTAACTCAAAGTGGATTAAAAACTTGAATCTAGGACCTGAAACAATAAACTTTCTAGAAGAAAATAAAGGCAGTGAGTTTCTTGGCATAAGTCATAGAGATGATTTTTAGAATCTGAAACCAAAAGAAAAGTAACCAAGCAAAAATAAAAAAGTGTGACTATAATAGACTAAAAGTCATTTGTACAGCAAAGGAAACCATCAACAATGAAAAGGCAACCTGCAGAATGGGAGAAAATATTTGCATACCATGTATTTGATAAAGGGCTAATGTTCAACTAAATAGCTAAAAAACAAACCATCCAATTAAAGAATGGGTAGAGGATCCAAATAGACATTTTTCTAAAGAATACCTACAGATCATCAACAGTTACATGAAAAGATGGTCAACATCATTAATCACCATAATAATGCAAATCAAAACCATAATGAGAGACCATCTCACATGTGTTGGAATGGCCTTTATGAAAATAACAAGACATAAGTATTGGCAAGGATGTCAAGAAAAGGAAACACTTTTGCACTGTTGGTAGGAATGTGAATTTGTTCCTCAAAAGATTAATAATATTGGGTTGGCCAAAAGTCCATTTAGTCTTTCCCATGAAATAGAAGTAACATTTTTCATTTTCACCAATAAGTTTATTGATTTGGGTATTCTGAGTACATCAGCTATCTCCCACATGGTAGAATGTTGATCATTCTCAATTACTGTGTGGATTTGGTCGCTATCAACTTCAGTAGGTCTGCTCAACTGTGGAGCATTGTCCAGTGAGAAATCTCCCGCACGAAACTTTGCAAACCACTTTTGACATGTTCAGTCAGTCACAGCATCTTCTCCATACACTGCATAAATCTTTTTTTGTGTGTTTCAGTTGCCTTTTAACCTTTCTTGAAATAATAAAGCATAATGTTAAAAATGTTGCTTTTTTCTTCCATCTTCAATATTAAAATGGCTACACAAAGATTCACCACTTTATGTTTTTTTAATGCATGCTCATATGACAGCTGTCCCAATACAATTTAACAAAATTGTTTAGAATGAGGTTAAAGACAGCTAAGCACTACTAGAGCCGTCTTACAGACAAAAACAAAGGAACTTTTTGTCCTGCCCAGTAGGACTACTATATATGGTCCAGCCATTCTCCTTTGGGTATTTATCTGAAGGAAGCAGAAACATTATCTTGAAAAGATATATGTACATTCACGTTTATTGCAGCATTATTTATAATAGCCAAAGTACAGAAACAATCTATGATTGCTGAATGGATAAAGAAGTTGTGATATTTGCATGCACACACGCAGAGTGGAATATTGTTCCATTATAAAAAGATTGAAATCTCGCCATTTGTGACTACATGGATGGACACTGAGAGTATTGTGAAGTGTCAGAGAAAGACAAACACTGTTTGATCATTCTTATATGTGGAATCAAAGAAAAAAATACTCATAGATACAGATTGGAGGTTGCCGGAATCAGGAATGTGGGGAGTGGAAAAATTCGGCAAGGGGATCAAAAAATAAAGCAGAAAAATTATATACAAATGCCAAAATTAATGCAAAATGAAATATGAAATGTGAATAGACTAATGAAATCAGAAAACTAGTGAAAGAGTTTACCTTTCTGTAAAAGTAATAGTCCTCTAGTCCCAGACTGTTTTACTTATATATACAGAACTCTTGAAACAGCATATTATCTAGAGTACCATTCTTAGTGTTCAGTCATTTCCTGACACCAAATTTTACTAAATTTTATAATTCCCTCAACATTTATCAAAATAGAACAATGTCTACAGTTACAATACAGGCAAAATATTCTTGAAAATGTTTTTCAGTGAGATAGTTTAAAATGATAATTGCTTACAGAACACCACCTGAATTCAGAGACTGCTATGTGTAGCAGTTTGCTACTGCTGTAATAAAATATATGTATTAAAAACAACTCTGTACCTGCTTCACCTCCAATTCAGTAATTTATAACAACAAAGTTATTCTCATCATCACAGGTTTGTGGGATAGTTGCTATTCAGTTGATCTCCAGGGGTGTCCAACATGTGGCTCACAGGTCACATGTGGCCCAGGTTGGCTATGAATGCGGCCCAACACGAAATCATAAATTTACTTAAAACCTTTCTTTTGCTCATCAGTTTTCATTATTGTTTGTGTGTTTAATGTGTGGCCTAAGACAGCTCCTCTTCTTCCAGTGCGGCCCGGAGTTGCCAAAAGGTTGGATACCCCTGATAGCCTGTGCTAACCTGAATGGCTCTGTGAGTTGCCTGGGTTTGGTTCCAGCCTCATATTTGTTCAGGCTTTGGTCTGCTTCACATATCCCAGGCTCCTTGGGACATGCTCTTTTTAAGGTTAAGGAAGGAGTACAGCCTTGGGTGGTGGAATCAGTTGGTTAGAGCATCATCTCATAGACTGAAAGGTCTTGGGTCCAATTCCCAGTCAGGGCACATACCTGGGTTGCAGGTCGATCCCTGGTCAGGGCACCTATGAGAAGGCAACAAATCAGCATTTCATTCTCATCAATGTCTCTCTCTCTCTCTGCGCCCCCCCCCCTTTCCCCTCTGCCCCTCTCTTTAAAAGCAATGAAAAAATGTCCTTGGATGAGGGGGGAAAAGGATTACAAGGGCAAACCCAACTTCCCAAGCACATTTAAAATTCCTGCCTTTGTCATATCCTCTGCTTTTTTGACCAAATCAAATCATATGGCCAAATCCAATATCAATGAGGAAATATATACTGCTCACTCTCATGAGAAGTCCTGCAAAATCCAGCGAAAGTTATGGATACATGGAGAGAGTGAAAATATAAGAAGAATGCTCCAATCTACTATGTCGTTTGCTAATCTTTTCTTCCTAGACCAGCAGTTAAATTATATTTCCCTTGCAGAGAGGTGACCCTGTATTACTGAGTGACGCCAGTAAAATGTGGACAGAAGTGTTGAATGCCCATTTCGCGGTTAGGCTTCTATAAAATTCCTTGTACTATTCTACACGATCTCTCGACTCATCTGTTTGCTGATAGAGGAGTTATACACCCTAAAATAATATGCCTGAGCTACACAACAGAAGGAGTCTGGACCCTCATTTTATATAATAGACTCTCTAAGTAGTCTCACAGTGTTCTATGGCATTAGGAATAAATGAACTTTTATTATATGAATCTTCTTAGGTTTTTGGTATTATTTGTGATAATAGCAAGATTTTAGTGGATGCATATGAATATTTAAAGGCATTCTCACACTGAGTCATTTGAAAGAAGTGGCTAGGGGGAAAATTAGAAGAGCTGTGGTAAATTTAATTTATTAATTGAATTGCCCCCCACACAAAAATTAATACATACTATATGGCAAAAGAAATCAAATTGTAGAAAAGACTATATAATTAAAAGCTAAATTTCCTTGTCTTCTCCTTATTGGTTTGCTATGTAAATCCTCAAAATATTTTTCTGTATGTACACCCTACATAAGAGCTGTTGTGCCATGACTTTTGGTGCTGGTATGAATACTGATCCCTATACTTTTAAGAATTGAAGCTAGACCTAAATCTCTTTCATCCACTGCTATACAACTAATGCCATATGGTACCTTGACAATATCTGAGGTGATGCTGTGTGGCAGTACCTATTGCGATGGCCAGAATTTATGCTTCCAAGATTTTATGACTTGCAGAAGATGCCAACTATCTATCTAACCAAAAATACTATGTTCATTCTAAATGCAATGTTAAAATATTTAAGTTTACTTTGATTTTTTTTCCTACCTGGAATGCAATCCGGAATTTTAGAATTTATGTTTTCTGTAGCAAAATGATGCATGATTGCAGGTGAAATTGTATAATTTTTGTGAGTAGAAGAACATGGATGTACAGTCTGAATCTAAGCTATTCCACTCACTATTCTGTAAGTGTCTTGGGTTAGGGCATATTTCCCTTCAAGTGACAGGTTTTTGTGCACCTTCACCTCTGACCTTAGTGCACTGTTTAGGAGCCTGAGAGTAGTTTCCCAAAGCAGGAAAACCACACTGTGTGAGGAATTGTGAGAGGTCATTTGTACCACTGCATCCAGATGGCTTTGAAATTTTGAAGAAGCTCAGTGTGCAGGCTGTTTGAAATCAAGGGCAGATTTTAAACCATATGGAACTGTTTTAGTCCAGAAAAGTTAAAATTTATAAAGATAAATGATTTAAAAATAAACCCACACTTGGACAGTGGCTAGGGAAGGAGCATTCTCTCAGTGTGGAATACTGTGTTCTTGGCCACTTCATATAAAAATGTGAATCTCTCCTCTTTCCTCCCTCTCTCCTCCCCTTTCTTGGCCTCCTCTGACCCTCCATCACTTTGTTTCCTGCTTGCTTTTTTCTCAATGGGGACTTTATAATTTGTTGTTTACTGTCTCTGATGCAGAGACCTTACTGTCAGGTCTGTTGAAAGACTGCCATGAAAAAAGGTCAGCGTAGTCATTTGTTTTTTTATGGAATCTCCTCTCTATGCTGGCAAAGCCCTAAATCATACCCTTGTTCTGTTAGACAAAGTAACAGACAAAATGGTTGTTTATAACAAGAGAAATAAAACATCATTCAAAAATCCCTCACAGATTTGTTTATTTTATTCTCACCTTTAATCACACGTAGAATTATTCTTTATTCACAAATATAGTGAATCTAAGCTTTGAGCTGAGCATTTAGTGGAACATCTACCCAGTAAGCTTTGCTTATGTTGCAGACAGCCACCCTGAGGAGTGATTTGAATTTAAATGCGATTCCCTTATTAGTTTCTGCTAACTGCAAATATCCCAGGCACTTAATTAAGTGGCTGAGTAATGTGTGAGCGCTCACTTCTGCTTGTCATGCAGAACAAAGTGATGTGTTTATACTCCATGCACAATATGAAATTTAATGACACAGGCAACAGTAATTTAGAAAACCTTTGTTTTTATTGTCCTTGTTTTTGCTTAAGCAATTTCTCTGCTTTGTCACAGTTTGGCCAGGACAGGGATTTAAGACTTGGTCCAATGTTAGCTGCTGGCGGGTGACATTTCCTAATAGACCAGAGGTTCTTTGTGCCCATCTAATGACTTTCAACATCGGTGGGCTTTCATTAACTGTGTTATTTTAGCTTCTGTGCCTCACTTTAATTTTTAATTTAATAACAGAGAACTATTACTTTACATGGCTACTTAGCCATGGAAACAAAAGGGAAAGCATAGATTCTACTAGGATTTGAGTGAATCCCAGCAAAGTAAACGAATAAAAAAACAACCAATACCGCTTCTTTGAACACTAGAGTGTGAGGAGCAAAAATATTGAGGCCCGGTATCCTGGTAAATGTTTTAGGGAATGTTTTTCATGTCTGTAGGTTTTCTAAAATTGATATTTATTTCTTACTTCAGGAATCTCAAAAGCCAAGAGTTTTTTGGTTGGCATTCAGGATCAGTCTCAAAACCAGGACCCCGGTTTTTGTCTATCCAAATTTCTCTGGGTCTCCTCTGATTTCACACAAAACTACTTCAAGTACCTGTAAATTAAATGTCTGTGTTTTGTCGCTTTAAACTGGGATGTGTGTGTGTTTGGTCATTTGGACAGCTGTTTGCTTTGTCAGATGGTGCTATTGTAGTGCAAAGCAGAAGAAATTCATGTCCTCTTTATTTCAGCTTCTTTGCTCCATGTGTGAGGTTGAGAGACTTCCTTAATTAGAGTCTCAGCTCTGTCTGTTCTGGAAATCCTAACCTCAATTAGTTGAGTCTTTATTTAGACAGTTTCATTTGTTTCCTAATAGACTTAGGTGGGTGGTGAATTGGGTCAAAGATGCAGCCTATTACTTCTTTCCTGGTATAAAATGTATTTTGTATCCTGAATTATGTGCCACCGGAAAGCTGCACCATTCATCTGAACTCCAATTCCTGACTGGATGGGGAACTGTGTGCAAGTGATGTCCCCTTGCTTCCTCACATACCTGTGCTCCCAGCTTCGGCCACCCTCTACCCATCCCCACTCTAAATAAGGCTGAATGACGTCAGGCTGCGGGGCACCGCTGCTGCACAGTTCCTGTCAGAGAAGCCCTCCTGCACGGTAAATTCTTGGCAGTGCTAGTTTTTGGTGCCTCAGTAATTATGAACTGCTGCTCTATGTAAGATAATTCTTGCATCCTGAAATATTCATAGGTTTATTTCAAATTAGTTCACTTTTACTTTTCTGCTCCTGTTATCAAAACCCCAATTTTAGGTGTGCTAACAAGTCTCTGAGCAACAGAGTAGGGAAACACTGGAAAGGAGCAACAGTGCCAGGAGCGGCTCTGATCTAATTTTCCGTGCACCTGCATTTGATGGGCTTTGTCTCTCTGGCTCTGAAATCGAATCTTCTGTCTTAGCCCCTTTAGCCACTGTGACCTCACCATATGCCCCTGACTGGAGAGAAGCCCGGGTTGGCTGCTTGTGATCAGAGTACACATATGTTGCAGGGAGGGACCCCAGAAAGTTGCTGACAGTACTGTTAGCCAGCAGTCCCTTTGGGGGGAGGGGGGAGATGCTCTCTTGTGCCTGCTTTATCCGCTACAGGCTGTCTTTACGCTCTAGCTAAAAGTTACCATTGCAACTTACCTTCACCCTCCAGCTACAGGGCTCAGCTGGTGGATCTTGTCCATCTTTCCAGAGAGGTAGCCTCCTTTTTTTTTTCCTCTCTTTTTTTTCTTTGTATAAAAAGCAGCATCTCTCAATACTCAACTAATCAACTGTGACAAGCCCTGTTTGACTGCTCACTTCTCCAGCGAGACCTCCAGCTTTTAGGCATCAAGATTAGTGACATTCTCTTCTGGGTGGGCCAGTTTGTTTCTCAGTGACACGAGAGCATTGCCCGGGGAGTGCACTGGGTGAGATTTGTCAGTTGAAATATAATTTTGCTCTTTTGATGGAGTTTCCAACTAGTTACTATAAGCTGGAGAAACGAGAAATATATATCCCACTCTGTCTCTCTTCCTAACCACATTGGATTCTTTTTTATTTGAACATCTGAGCATACCATGAGAACAAAATTATCAGGCTATGAGAGATATTTACTTGTTCATAGATCCATCTGGTGATTAAAGCCAGAATCCTAGCCGTAGAAGCTTTCTAAATGTCATCTAGTCTACGTTTGAGTACTTTCAGAACCAAGGCACTCATCTTACTCAAAAGCAGACAATTCTGTCTTTGGTTAATTCTGTTATATAGGTTACCCCTTCTCTACCACAGACAGACACATACCTACCGAACCCTTGCCACTACCAACAGAAGGTGGCTGCCATCAATCCAGTGCCAACAAGAGTCCCCAATCTGGGGTGCATTAAAAAGAGACACTTTATTGAGGTGAATGGTTTGCAAACCAGGGAAACGCAGCCTCTGGTGGAAGCCAAAAGCGTGCTTCAACAAGATAAATGGGAGGCCTGCTTTTAAAGAGAAAGTTCTCCCCTGTCACCAGTTGGTCTATTTTTATGTAGACAAGGAATCCCGATTTTCACAGTCTGATTGTTTCAAATAGCACTGTCTTGATTGGTCAGAATCATGGCTTTTGACTGGTCATTATGGAGCTGTTCTGTTTTATCAGTAAGTATGCAAATAATGATACAGTTCATTTCTGATTGGACAGTGCAGGTCTCAGTCCATTGGTTGAAAGGTGATTCCAGGACCTCCTTTATGAGAGTTGGCTCAGACGGCAGGAATACAGTGTGGGAGGTGAGCAGTTCAGTCTCTCAGTTTTCCCTGAAGTGCAGAGTTCTTGGGAGACTCCTGTCAGCAAAGGCTGCTTGACTCTGATTATGAATTTGATCCCAACTAACTACAAAGAGTCCTTCAACAGATACATTCCTTCCTGGGGTCAACACCATCAAATCACCTCAGTCCTTTACTTGATTTGTGTGGTGTGGGGCATAGATGCACGTGGATCATTTTTTATTTTTGCTGAAGTTCAGCTCCCACTTCTCATACCAGCCTATCAACATTTTCATATCTTAATCCGGTGTTTCATACATATATTTATTCTCTCCCCTTTATTTGAAATCTGCAGTGTAATTATCACATGTGTGCTGACAGGCAGGACACTGGTGCTTGAGTGCCGTTATAGCAGAGTCGAGCCTGGGTTCCTGCCTGGCGCTGCTGTATAAGCACTTGTCAAGGAGCTAGTTACTAGACCCCTCCGAGTCTAAGGTTTTTTTATTTGTTTTATATGCTAAAATGTATATATATTTCCTCCAAACTTAGTATAACCTCTTTTAAAAAAAGATATACAGGGTGGAGCAAAAGTAGGTTTACAGTTGTTCGTATGGAAATTAGTACAATAATAAATAAATAATAATCAACTCTGTGTTTCACCTACTCACAACTGTAAATCCCACACTGTACAGGATAAGTTTTGAATCATTTTCCAAAATGTTGTCCTACCAGAATCAAATAGTCATTTTTTTTTAAACACACTTTATGACATGTGTAATGTATACAACTCGATAAGTTTCAGGATAAATGTATACATTTGAAACAAACTGTGACTGCCATCAAGGCCATAGACTTTTTCATCACTTCCCAATGGTTTTCTACCATTCTCTTTATTATATGTTACTATTTTTTAGAGTTTTAATATTTTTATCTATAAGAAATGGCGATGATGATAGTACTATTTCACAGAGTGTTTTCAGGATTACAGATATGAGGTAGAAAAGATGCTTTGCAAAGTGTTTTGCACATCACTAGGGTTTAATAAATGACATTATTAATTACTGTTATTACTTCCTATTCTGTATTCAAATTGAGGACAAAAATGTTGATTTGTAGTGGAACAAGGCCAGGCTTTCTTAATATATGTCCAGATATTTCTCAGGTTGGTATGGACCAATTTAGTAAAGTACCTGTCCACACTTTTTTATGTTAGGATACCAGCTAGTTGCACTGGCATCAGGTTATTTGTCTCCATTTTTTTCACATGGTTATCCTGAGACAGTTACTCAGTCTGCAATTAAGACATACAAGATAAGAAAGACTGTTAGTATTTGTTTTCTGTGAACCTATATTTTTAGGACTCACCTCTTTTTTTTAAATCTAGGTATTCCTTTTATGTAGTTCCTTGTATTTTCCAGGAAACATTTCAAACAGAATCTATTTAGTTTCCATTTTTGAAAATGTTAACTACATCGTCCATCCCCACTTTCCTGTTTTCTCCAGTATTCATCTACGGTCACCTACCATGCCTGTGATCTGCTTTGCAAGTGCTTTTCTAGTCTGGTAGGCATTCTTTAAGCTTCCCTTCCATAAATGTTGAGCACTGTTAAACTAATTTAGCATTTTTATATGATGAGAGAAAATCTACAACAATTTTACTTCGAAACCCAGACTTGTGTTTTTTTAAAACCCAAGATTCAAAGAAGTGATTCAATAAAAAAGTGTTCAGAGATTGAAAACATTTTTACAGAAGCTCAGGACACATATGTTCAAGTACTATTTGTGTAGTACCTTCATTAACTATTGGGATATAACACAAAGTGGGAAAAATTTATTGAACAGTATGTGCCAGGTATTATTTGAGCTCATTTTATAAATAAACCTTATTTTATTTGCTTTTCTAAACAATCTCACGATGTAGAGTGACGTGATTAACACTTGATACAGGAAGGAACAAAGTGAATTTCAGAGAGATTAAAGGTTCTTGCTCAAGACATTCATAGTAAGTAGATAGCAGAGTCTGGATTCAAATTAAGGTCTTACAGATTTCATTTGGCTATTACATACTTGAGAAAAGTGTGAGTATCTTATAAATGAATCAAATGCTACATAAGTGAAAATTTGATATTTCATAAATTAGCACCTGTAATCAATTTCACTATAAATGCTATAGGGATAGCATACTGAACATGCAAAATATTTTCAAGTAGAAGCTATTTAGAATCATATATATATATATATATATATATATATATATATATATATGAAGTGTTTGTCTTTTCCTGGCCTTTTGAGGGAACTCCGGCTTAGGGAATTAAAATAGTGGTGGTGGGGATGGTTAATGATGACAGTGTTAGTAAATGTTTTAAGAGAAAATGATGTACATCAGAGTGTTCAAGTTTAAATTCAGTTTAAGTTTGCTGAAACCAACCAGACTAAACAACATAGAAGATTGGTTAGTGTTGTGCTAATTCATAATGTGAATGATGTTACTTTACCCTAAATTCCAGCTTTGAATAACTTTGGAGGACGGGTCAAATTCAGAATTATGAATGTCATAGGAATAAGCATAAAAGAATTTTTTTCTAAGAAAGCTGTACCTTTATTAATTGAATCTGTCTGTTGGAGTGAGAAAAATGTTAAAAGGCTGCCTTACCTGCTAGTTTAAATGTACTTTACACCCCTGACGAATCTCCGCAGAATTCTCACTAATCACATATTGGCAAAAGAAAAAGCAATACTGGTAACCCTACTTTTTCCCTCCTCTCATGATGCAACGCTCCCTAGTTCTAGGAGCATCTTTATGTATAATCCAACTGTCTGGTCTTATTTAACATTTATAGACATATATATTTTAATACACCAGACTAAAATTGCTAATGTGTACCTAGTGTTGGCAAATTAGCATGATTCTAATGCATTTGATGATACAAGAGTGACCTCACATTGCTACAGAGAATCAAGAGGCTGCTTGCTCCCCAAGATGTGGAAGGGATTGAAAATTTTTAAGTAAGTTTGACTGTTCTCCTTGCAGAGTAAAAGTTACCTCTGGAATTGAAAATTCAATCAACTTCTAAATAAAGGACTCAGTGTTGTTAAAAGACAAACTGAGGTATACTAAAATTTTGAAGAGTTTATTTGAGCAATCCTTGACTCAGGTCAGGCGGCACCGAACTGAAAGTGAGTACGAGAACTCCAGAACAGGAGTTGGGACAGGCTTTTATGGGGTAGATGCAGAAGCAATGCAAGGAAATTCTTGTGATTGGCTACTGCTTAAGCAGTTGCCTTATGTGGGAAAGCCTATTGGCTGTTTGTGATTGGTTGTTCTTAAGTTTTATTTTCTCATACACAACTGCATTGACTCTGGCTTAGGTTTAGTGTGCTTCTAGGCTACCAAAGCATTAGTCACCTCAGTCTGATGGCCTCCCAGTTTAATTTAACAGTGTGAGTCTCTGGGGAATACTCTCATTGCTGCTTCTCATAGCTTTCTTCTTTGACTAAGAATAATGGGATGAGGCTAGCCAACCTATGCATTTTACTGAATCTTCAGAAGCATTCTGAAGTTACCTGAACTCTTCTTTAACGGAAATATGCTATAGGAGTGTCCTAGCTCTGCCTATACAAAAACTCCACCCTTTGTGTGCCTATGTCATGACCAAAGATCTGAGCTGAGGGTCAGTCTCCTCATCATTCGTATGCAATTTGCAGAGTTCTGATCCAGTGATTTTTATTGCCTACTTTAATGGCTGCCAGCCCTGAACAGAAACACCTGTCAAACTTTCCCTTAAAAATTTACCTAGTTTCCTAATTCTGTGACTACAACTCTGGCACCCTGTATTTTAAAGAAGCACTTCAGGCAATTTTCTTGTGTAGCAACATTTTCAACCACTGGTCTAGTCAGAGCTGAATGCCTAATATTTTAGCTCTTTCTCTCTCTCTTTCTTCCTATCTATAAATATGTATTTTACTTTATTTTTTTATTTTTAGACAGAGGGGAAGGGAAGGAGAAAGAAAGGGAGAGAATCATCAGTGTGTGGTTGCCTCTTGCGCACCCACTACTGGGGACCTGGCCTGTAACCCAGGCATGTGCCCTGACTGGGAATCAAACTGACAACCCTTTGGTTCAATGGCGGGTGCTCAATCCACTGAGCTACACCAGCCAGGGCTATATTTTTAAACACTTATTATAAACCAAGGACCATTATGTAAAGAACAATAAGATCCTTTCCTGCCCTTAGAGATGTTACAGTCTTTTGTCCTGTGCATTGTTATCTTCAGGAATAGTTCCCATTCTCCCGTCCTGAATAAAGCTTCCTTAGTCTGTACCAAGAGTGACAAATTAGATATATTTTTATGTCAATCCAGTACCTCCACACTCTAATTACTCTGTTACCAAAAACAAAACAAAAGCTTTATTGAAACCTCTTTCTTTCATTGTTGTTCAGTTACAGTTGTCCTGCCTTTTTTCTCCTTGTGCTCCCCCGGCCCCGTTCCCCTACTCCCACAGTCAGTCCCTCCATGTCACCCACGCCCACCAGTGCTCTATTCATGTTCCTTGACTTGCCCCTTCCCCTTATTTCCCCATTACCCTCCTCCCCTTCTACTCTAGTCACTGTCAGTTTATTCTTTCTTTCCATATCTTTGGCTCTATTTTGTTCATCTGTTTTGTTGATTAGGTCCCACTTATAGGTGATATCATATGGTATTTCTCTTTCACCACCTGGCTTATTTCACTTAGCACAATGCTCTCCAGTTCCATCCATGCTGTCCGAAGGGTAGGAGTTCCTTCTTTCTGCTGCGTAGTATTCCATTGTGTAAATGTACCATAGTTGTTTGATCCACTCATTTACTGATGGGCACTTAAGCTTTTTCTAGCATTTGGCTATTGTAAGTAGCTGCATAGCACGCTGCTGTGAACACTGGGGTGCATAGGTCCTTTTGGATTGATGATTCAGGATTCTTAGGGTATAATCCCAGCAGTGGGATCGCTGGATCAAAAGGCAGTTCTGTATTTAGTTTTCTGAGGCAATTCTATACTGTTTTCCATGTGGCTGCACCAGTCTGCGTTCCCACCAGCAGCGCACTAGGGTTCCCTTTTCTCCACAACCTGGCCTATTGAGAGCTCTTTTGGGCCATTTTACCTTTTTAGTTCTCTTCATGACCATTCTATATGCTACAGATAATTACATGGCAGATAAATAGATTCAATGTATATATTTATAATCTTATTTTTAAAGGTAGACTAATGTGCGATTAAACATTGAGAGCTATCTTCTTCCATTTACTGTAGCAAACCTACCTGCAAATAGTGGGGGAAGAGTAAAATTTCACTGACATCCTTTCTATCCCTGGATGTTCACCACTAATCTTATTCCTGATACCCATCTCTGAAGCTCAACAGATAATTATGCATAGAGGTTTGCCTGAAAATAGACATATTAAACTTATATGACCTGATTACCCACCTTTTCAAAAACAGACACACTCATACAGGATTACTTTCTCCCCGTGCACTCACACACTTCCCCCATACTACAACGCAATTTGCAACACAGCTCTGCAAAGACTGATGGAACTCACACCCAGCGTAGATTTTACTGGGACATTTTGGGTAGAGTTAAATGTTCCTTCTTAACCAATCACAAGCATCACAATGTATTCCTACTTCATAAGTCTTCCTCAGGAAGACTTGTGTCGTGGAAAGCATTCATAGGCACTGTGATTCACTTTGCTACTTATCTTATCAGGGTGTGACCAGCTACAACAGAACTGCTTGATATTTCATATGGCTGTTTTCATTCCCAATATAGAACACCAGGCATACCATTGAACAATTTTGTTCTTGCTGATTTACTGTTGCCCAGGTCTGAGAGGTGTGTATTTGGCATGCCTTTAGAAATAAAACTGTGGCTTGCTAGCATTTATTTTATTTCATAATACTGAAAGATTCCTGCATGTTGACTTATAAAAGGATGTTTTACAATTTTTCTTCTCTCTCTTTCCCTCTCCCTGCCTCTCCCTGCTCCCCTCCCCATTTTTCTGTTTCTCCTATCTAACCCTCATGTACTCCCTTTCAATTTTGAGTTTTTAAAAAGGTCAAATACTTAACTAACACAATTAATTTAATTACTCTGTATTTTGAAGGAGACTTTACCAGTCAAAATATGCTTCAATTTTAGAACATCAAAATCTCAAGGTTATAATTAAAAGGACCTTTTTATAATTATTAGCTTCTCCTCCCCAATTAAGTAAACACGCACAGCTTTTAATTTAACAAACAACAAAATTAACCCAAAATCCCAACTTCATGCGCAAAGACTGCTCTGTTTTCATTTGAGTTTTCAAAATCACCTGCTATACCTGCGCTTCTAAATTTTTTCTAAGTATATATATTTTTTCTCATTTTTCCTTATCTAAAAATAATTGAGAGGTTGAAATATAAGTATTTTACTCTGTGTTTCTAACATTCTAAAGAAATAAATACAAACTTTTAAGATTATGTGTCTTTAAAAAGACAGGTTAGTTTTCTTTACCATAATATGTTTATTTCATTTAGTATTCCTGTTTAATTCATAGCTCAAAGGTAATCGTGTGGGTTGGAGGGGTGTCTAATTAGACTTCTTGCTCCTAGTTCTCCCAGAACTGAGAGTAGGAATGAAAGAATTTTGTTCTGGTAATTTCCCACTGGATATTTGAGTTCTCATGAAAGGAATATTGTACATTTATTTTCTTTTGGCTTAGAAATGGTTTACTGTAACTTTCTCAAAGCCCTCCAGACAAAGCAGCAGTTTTCTCATACTATTTTCAGTGATTGTTTTCCATAATTAAATTCATGTTTTTCTTCTCCTGTGGAGAGATTTTATAAAATAAGAGGCAGCCTCCATAAATATTTATAATTTTTATTTCATGTTAGCAAACACAAACTTATACATTTGAATATGCTTCATTTTCATATTTTACTTCTTGTATTATCTGTACTTGTGCTTTTTCAAACACTGTTTTACACATTTAATATATGACATGGTTTTGTTTTATATTTACAGAATTAAACGTAATTACCCTAATATCCAGAACTGTGCCTACCTAGGTTCATGTACACCTATCTCCAACAGCACGAAAGAACAACTCTCTATGTTTTAGGTTGCCTCTCGCAGTACCTGTGAAAACTGCACTGGTGTCTAGACTCAGGGCCAAAGCCCTTTTCCTCACTTGACCATTTTTTTCTCAGGCCCCCAAAAGCATTTTAAAGGCCATCTCCTCTGAGAAGACATCTCTTCCCATTCTAGCTCTCCTAGACTCCTTCCCCTCCCTTGAATACCTTTTGCACTAGGACTCTGAAGCATAGATTTTAGTTAGTTTGTATCATCCGTGTCCCTCTTTAAGTACATGATATGATTCTGAAGAACTGAGTTTCTTGCTATGCTTCTGTGTTCCGAGAATCAAATGCAATGGATTGTAAACACGTTGTTTGGGGGGGTTATTACTTTTTAAAATTCAGCATAATACAGTACATCATATTGTCAAATACATAAAAACTTTTTGTTTTTAATTATAAAGATTATTTAGAATATAATTCTTTCAAATTTTTAAGATAGGAATAATTGGGCCATAGGAAATTAATTGTTAAAATTCTTTACTTTCTCTGATTATAGTCATATTTTATAATACATATTTACTCTTAAGTAATACATTGAAATTTTATATTTTATATCCATACTCATATGTCTAAATCACTTATTTTAAGAAGTAGCTGTTGCCTAGTGAATCATTACATGTAAATAAAGCTATTATTCTTTTCATAAAATAGATCACATACCAACTGTAAGTTTAAATATGCTACATTGTAATAAATCTCGAGAATCTTCTTGACATAAATGCAGCATTTGCTAGAAGACATTGAAATCCTGCTATAACTAATAAAATACACATATTCATTACTTCTTCTGCTCCATCTCCCCACAACACCACACAATTTAAATACCCTCAAGTAGAGCTGGGACATAATTTCTGGGAACTATTATTGCCATCTACGCCAGATTAAGTTTCACAGAAAAGGTCCTAAATTAGATAACCCCTCTTAAATTTACTCAAGCCAAAACTTCTCTAAAAGTTTCTTGTGGCTTTAGCAATTTCCTTGTGCTCACATAGTATTCTGTATTTGTTCTAAGACAAGATGAAAGGCAATACATATCTCATTTCCCAACTTCTTAAAACTGATTCTAGGTGGTAATAATATTTTATTTTCAAAAACAATTGTATTCTGGATCCTCACATGTAATGAGAATATGAGTAGTTGCATTACTTAACACCCTCACTGGACCAGAGCAAGCTCTCAATTTATGTATTATTCAAGTTATCTGGCTCTAGGCTGAAGGAGATCTGCAGGAAGGAACAAGGATATGGTTATATAAGTGCAAACTTTCTCTGTCTTACTCAGACACCAAAGGGAAGGAAGGAAGCCTTGCATGTATAGAATTTTTCACCTCTAAGAGTTTACGTTTCCAGAGTATTTTATTTGTAAAGGTGTTATGGTATCACATACAAACATTACCTACTTGAGATTGAAAATACTGTTGTTACGGTTTTGACTCCATAACCTTAAGGTTGTAACCAAGCCTCTTCAGACCTCACCTTTATAATCATAAAATAAAAGAAGCTGGGTTCAAGATAATTTTTAAGATCACTTTAAAAACTTCATAGGGGATACATGTTCACTAACACTGAAGTGATCTGTTAGAGATTGGAAATGTGATTCTAAAATGTCTTTCTACTGTTCATTTCCCCTGGAGATGCAGTGAGGAAACTATTGGTCTTCAACAAGTTGAAAAGTCAAGACATAAAATTTTGAGCAGATATATTATCTTGGTGTAGAACTGGAATGGGTGGAGAGTACTAAGGAAACTATCCAGACTGGGAATTTGTGTAGTTCATTCTCTATTTACAATTTTTATTAATTGTGTTATTGCTCTGTTGGCGCTCTTAACATACCTTGAAATTGAGCTCTTACAGAGGTTTGAAGGGCAGTATGTAGCTTTTAACATTAGCAGGCTTGATCCATTTGTTTATATTATGTTTATGGAGTGTCTATGTGGAAACTGCCCAGCAATTTCTCAGCTCGTTCACTGATTAGTTTTCTCATGTCAGGCAAGTTATTTAACTTCTTTACATTTATTTCCTCGTTTGTAAAAATAGAATTCTGAAGACTAAATGAGATTATACACACACACCCAAACACACAGCTTTGAGCCTAGAAGAGAGTGAGCATTCAATAAATGCTCGGGCTGCTAGTGCTTGTTGCTGTCACTCAAACATGTGCATATCAAATATATAGGCCAAGAGCTTTAGAGTTACTAATCCTCAGAAAGACGGTTTTTAATAAAATTTGATAAATGGACAAAATATGTGGGCATTTTCTAGATCATACATTGTCAGATATGCCATATAGATACTAAAACATTTCATGATAAAAAATTTGTTATTGTGGCTCTCAGCATCCTCAAATTATATGTAAAATAATTGTGTTTCTAAAGGCTTTGGATGGTTTCTGTGACCATGAGAATATGAGTAACAAAATAATAAGGGGCATATTTTATTTTAGCATAAGTTATTAATATTAATCTAAATAGGTAATTATGATTCTCGCTTTATATCCAAGGAGAGTGTATCTTTATATAGTAACCATATCAATGCTGTTATACACTAACAAGTAAAACCGGTATTGTTGAAGTCAGTCTTGTTATAAAGATGTTCAACTTTTTAAAAATTTATATTTTTTTCAATTGTAGTTGATATTCAATATTACATTAGTTTTAAGTGTATAGCAGTATTTAGGCATTTATATAACTTATGATGTTATTCCCCTGATCAGTCCAGTAATTACTGAAGATATTTAACTTTTGATAAGAGATATTTACCAAGAATTTAGAATATCTTAAGTCAAGTTGGGGTACTAAATCTTTCTTTGTTGTTGTTGTTGTTGTTGTTGTTCAAGTACAGTTGTCTCCATCCCCCCCCCCCACCAAACCACACTAATTCTATATCAGTGCCCCTTATTCCCCACCGTGCTGTATTTGACACACATTAATTCATGTCTCTGGGCTTTATCTGAAGGATAAAAACCTTACATTTTATTATCTCCCAAAGTCTCTTTTATTTAAAAAAAATGTGCTTTCGTAAATTGAGTCAACCATTTCAAATATAATTTTATTTACTGGGTTGGCCAAAAGGTTTGTTTTTTTCCTGTAGATGGCTTTCATAGTGCTTAGCTGTCTTTAACTTCATTCAAAACACTTTTGTTAGATTGCATTTTGACAGCTGTCCTGTCAGGGTACACTTAGAAAACTTATTAAAATTGGTGAATTTTTGTGTAGCTCTTTTAATATTGAAGGTGGAAGAAATACACATTTTCTGTATATTATGCATTATTATTTTAAGAAAGGCAAAAATGCAACTGAAACACAAAAAAGATTTGTGCAGTGTACAGAGAAAGTGCTGTGACTGATCGAATGTATCAAAAATCATTTGCAAAGTTTTGTGCTGGAGAATTCTTGTTGTATGATGTTCCAGTTGAAGTTGATAGCAATCAACTGCAGACATTAATTGAGAACAATTGACATTCTGCCATGTGGGATATAGCTGACACTGAAATATCCAAGTGAGTAAAGTTATTGGTGAAAATTTAAAAAATGAGCCTTTTATTTTATGAAACAAATTAAATGGACTTTATGGCTAACAATAATAATAAGAATAAAAAAATACATGGGAGATAAGAAAGCCTAAGCAAAAAGAAAGGCCCTAAAACCTACCAATGCTATATGACAAATAAATGATAGAGTAATCTAGAAGAAAATCTTGGCACATGGTAGCTATACATATTTTTAAATCAATATTCCTTGACCTGGAAAGACGTTGCAATGCTATATTGGAATGAATAGAAAATAATTTGGTGGAAAAAAAGTGAAAAACTATTCTAATGCAGGCTCAGTTAAATCCATATTACAGAGAGCTTAATTTTTTAACATCTTATTTTGACCCTGTTATGGATGTTCCCCTCTTCCTCCTTGTTTGCCCACTTTCACCCAGCCCCCACCCTTCCTTCCCTCTGGCCATCATCACATTTTTGTTTATGTCTATGGGTTATGCATAAATGATCTTTAGCTAACACTTCACCTTCTTTAATTATTTAACCAAGGAGATTAAAGAAAACATATACTCAGGACTTCCGGCCAAGATGGAGGCATAGGCGGACACACTGTGCCTCCTCGCCCAACCAAAATTAAGGAAGACAAAGATTTAGAAACAAGAAAACAGCCAGAACTGATAGAAAATTGAACTATACGGAAGTCTGACAACCATTCATCCAGACCTGTAAGAGGGGTAAAGTTGCAGCAGGAAAAAGTGGAGGTTGGCGAACTGGGCATGCAGACAGTGGCTGGCAGACCCCAGGTGCACAGGTGATGGCTAGTGGACTCGGGGCATGGGGTGGCAATTAGCAGACCCATTGAGGCTGTGCAAGGCAGCCGGCTGACCAGGTGGTCCCACATTTGTGTACAGATAATCCAGGCGAAGGGGAAGCAGCGGAAGGGACTGGAATTGAGAGAGAGCAGAACAAATGCCATTGTTCCCTCTCAGACCCCACCCCCACATACAGCATCACAACCCAGTGACTGGGCTGCCCCACCCTGGGGAACACCTAAGGCTCCGCCCCTCACTACATAACAGCCACAACCAGACCAAAAAAAAAAGAGGCTCAAACAGGAGAAAAGATTAAAGCCACAGAGCCAATTCATCTAAGTGACGAAGATATAGCCAACCTCTCAGATGCACAGTTCACAGCACTGGTGATCAGGATGCTCACAGAATTGGTTGATTTTTGTCACGCATTAGATGAACAAATGAAGGCTACAATAAGTGAAATGAAGAAAAATGCACAGGGAACCAATAGTGATGGGAGGAAAACTGGGACTCATATCAATGGAGTGGACCAGAAGGAAGAAACAAACATTCAACCAGAACAGAATAAAGAAACAAGAATTCAAAAAACTGAGGGCAGGCTTAGGAATTTCCAGGACACCTTTAAACATCCCAACATCCAAATTATAGGGGTACCAGAAGAGGAAGAAGAAGAGCAACAAGTGGAAAACTTATTTGAACAAATAATAAAGGAGAACTTCCCCAATCTAGCAAAGGAAATAGACTCCCAGGAAGTCCAG
Organism: Anoura caudifer; assembly: GCA_004027475.1. NCBI lineage: Eukaryota > Metazoa > Chordata > Mammalia > Chiroptera > Phyllostomidae > Anoura > Anoura caudifer. The sequence continues at coordinate 139,582 of PVKU01000522.1, forward strand.
GAAGCTCAGAGAGTCCCAAAGAAGTTGGACCCAAGGAGGAACACACCAAGGCACATCATAATTTCATTAGCCAAGATTAAATGAAAGAATTCTAGAAGCAGCAAGGGATAAGGGCACAGTCACCTACAAAGGAGTTCCCATCAGACTGTCAGCTGATTTCTCAAAAGAGACCTTACAGGCAAGAAGGGGCTGGAAAGAAGTATTCCAAGTCAGAAAAGGCTAGGACCTACATCCAAGATTGCTCTATCCAGCTAAGCTGTCATTTATAATGGAAGGGAAGATAAAGTGCCTCTTGGATAAGGTCAAGTTAAAGGAGTTCATTATTACCAAGCCCTTATTATATGAAATGTTAAAGGGACTTATCTAAGAAAAAGAAGATAAAAAATAGGACAGTTAAAAGACAACAAACTCACAGATATTAACAACCACACCTAAAACAAAAGCAAACTAAGCAAACATCTAGACCAGGAGCAGGAACACAGAAATGGAGATCACATGGAGGGTTAGCAATAGGGGAGTGGGAAGAGGAGAGAGGGGGACAAGGTACATAGAACAAGTAGCATAGATGGTAGGTAGAAAATAGACAGGGGGAGGGCAAGAATAGTGTGGGAAATGTAGAAGCTAAAGAACTTACGACACAGGGACATGAAGTAAAGGAGGGGAATGTGGGTGGGAGGGGCTGTACAGGGTGGAGGGGAATGATGGGGGAGAAATGGGACAAGTGTAATAGCATGATCAATAAAATATATTAAAAATATACTTAGGAAAGATAGGACATTAAAGAAAGTAATTGAGGAAGATACAAGTAAGTGAAAGCATATACCATGTTCATGGATTAGAAGAATTAATATCATTAAAATCTCCATACGACCCAAAGAAATCTGTATATTCAATACAATTCCTATTAAAATACCAATGGCATATTTCACAGGTCTAGAACAAATATCCTCAAAATTTATATGGAGCTAAAGAAGACCCTGAATATTCTCAGCAATATTGAGGAGGAACAAAGTTGGAGGTATCACAATACCTGACATCAAACTGTGCTGAAGGCCGTTGTAATCAAAATGACCTGGTATTGGCTTAAAAACAGGCACATAGATCAATGGACTAGAACAGAAAGCCCAGAAATAAACCCACATCTTTATGGTTAATTGATATTTGATAAAGGAGGCAAGAACATACGGTGGAGTAAAAACAGTCTCCTCAATAAGTGGGATTGGGAAAATTGGACAGGTACATGAAAAAATAAATGAAATTAGACCACCAATTTATACCATACACAAGAATAAACTCAAAATGGATAAAAGACTTAAATGTAGGTTGCAAAACCATAAAAATTCTAGAAGATAAAATAGGTAATAAAATCTCATCCATCTCTTTTAGCAATATTTTTGTCAATATATCTGCTAAGGCAAGGGAAACAGAGGAAAAATGAACAAATATGACTACATCAAACTGAAAAGCTTTTGCACAGCAAAAGAAACCATCTACAAAATGAAAAGACAACCCATTCTATGGTAGAACATATTTGCCAATGATACATCTGATAAGGGGTTAATTTCAGAAATTTGTAAAGAAATTCTACAACTTAACACCAGGAAGACAATCCAATTTAAAAACAGTCAAAGGACCTGAATAGATACTTCTCCAAAGAGGACATACAGATGGCCAATAGACATATGAAAAATACTCAGTGTCACTAATCATCAGAAAGATGCAAATTAAAACCACAATGAGATATTACCTAACACCTGCAGAATAGCTACCATCAGTAAATCAATAAACAAGTGCTGGTGAGGATGTCAAGAAAAGGGGACTCTAGCGCCCTGTTGGTGGGAATGCAGACTGGTGAAGTGACTGTGGAAAATAGTATGGAGTTTCCTCCAAAAATTAAAAATGGGACTGTCTTCTCACCCACTGATCCCACTCCTGGGAATATATCCTATGAATCCCAAAACACCAATTTGGAAGAGTATACATACCCTTATGTTCATAGCAGCGTTATTTACAATAGCAAAGACCTGGAAACAACCCAAGTGCCCATCCGTAAATGAGTGTATAAAAAAGCTGTCCTACATTTACACAATGGAATACTACATGGCTGTAAAAAAGAAGGTACGCTTACCTTTTGCAACAGCATGTGTGGACCTGGAGATTATCATATTATATGAAATAAGCCAATTAGAGAAAGACAAATACCATATGATCTCACCTATCTGGGGGACTGGATATAGAGAGTTTTATATCATTTATTTAGAGTAGAACATATTTTTGTTCTATTTTCTAATAGCAAACACACCTACTAAGACTGAAACAAGAGTAGAATGTGTTTTAACTACATAAAATATGGCAGGCAGTGAAGAAAATTTATAACAAAATTTTGGATAGTTGCCTGATTATAACAAAGTCTACTGAAATTTCTTCCAAACACTGAACTTCCCAAATGTTGGATTTATGGTGTTATTAATCAAAGGAACATCTTAAATTTTCTATTGACAGAATCTTTTCATGCATTTTATTATAGAAATTTTAGTCACACAAATGTAGACAGAATAGTATAATAAACCTTGATATATACAATGTAATAAAATATTGACATAATGGGATTTCAGTATATTAACTTTTCACTCCACAAAGTCAATGTTGATCCAGATTTTGCAATTTACCTAAACAAACAGAACCAATGAAGCCAAGCCAGCAAATATTTTTTATCATGTTATAGAACATGGTTTGCATTAAAATGTACTGAAGATTGCTGCTTATTTTTAATTGTTAATATTTATTGTCATCACTCATCTCCTTATCAGTTTACAAAAGAGGAAAAGTAAAAGACATAACTGAATGGTTCTTAAATAGAACTTAGAGGATGAAAAAGAGAAATATGAATGAATTCTGGAATTCTCACGCTCGTATAGCAATAAAGAAGAGCAACTTCCTGTCCGTGTCAGTGAAGGCTGAGTGGGACAATTGGACTTGTACCTCTACCTGGAACTAGTCAGGTGCCTCCCTACTTTCCCTTGTCAGCATAGTATATAAGAAAGTTATTTTAAAAGTGTTTAAATATGATACAGAATTTCATAGCATAATACCAAAATGTCTGGGCTTCAATCAATTTAAAAACCACTCTTCATGGCAAAAACCAGAAATATATCAAATGGAAATAAAAAAAGATAATCAATAGATATGAGCATTGAGAAGACAATGATGTTAGAATTATCTGATATATTTTAAAGCAACCATGATAAAAACACATTAATGAGCCATTGAAGCATATTAGAAATAAATGAAAAATCACAAAACCCTCTGTTTAGAAGTAGCAAGTATTGACATTGGATAAGAATATATAAAGAAGAACCAAATAGAAATTGGGAGCTTAAAAATAAAATAAATGAAAAGCTCAATGGGTGGATTCTATGGAAAAATAGGGGGACAGAGGAAAGAATCCGTGAACTGGACAATAGAAAAATTAAAATGACCCAGTCTTGAAAGACAGAGAGAAAATAGACTGAGCAAAACATGAACAGAGCTGAAGGATATCAGGAACCATCAAAAAACAAAAACAAAAAAATTCATGCTATTGAAGTCCAAGGAAGACAGACTACGATAGGTTTAACGTACTTGAGGAAATAATGGCTGAAAAGTTCCCAAATTGGGAAAGAGAGATAAACCTGTTTAAAGACCTAAGTAAATCCCTGAGCAACCACTAGGAAAGCTATGTGAGATGACACACTCAAAAACAGTATTCATTAAATAACATAGAATTCTTAATGTTCACTTAATCCAGAGGAAGTCAGGAAAAAGAAAATAAGAACATTAAAAAATAAAGTAAAAAAAATAATAATCAATAAAATGGCTAACTTAAACTCTAACATAATAATTACATTTAATGTAAATCATCTAAATGCACCAATTAAAAGACAAATCAGAAGAGTAGATTAAACAACCCAACATAATTCTCTTTTAGAATTCTGTCTAAAAGAAACTACTTCAAATTTAATGATATAGGCTGGTTGAAGGTAAAAGGATGGAAAAAGACGTACAAGCAAACCTTAATCAAGGACAGCAACAGTGGCTATCTTAATATCAGATAAAGTATACTTCAGAGCAAAGAAAATTAACAGAGACTTACATACTGATAAAAAAAATTCAACCAACAAGAAGGCATAGCAATCCTAAGTGTGTTTGCACAAAATAACAGACATGCAAAAATATATGAAACAAAAAAGTATAGAATTGAAAGGAGAAATAGATGCATTCACCATTATAGTTGGAGGTTTCAGTACTTCTCTCTCAACTATTCCTCAGACTATAGACAGGAAATTCCGATAGAAATTAAACTCAACACCACCTTCTAGCAATGGAAATCTGGTCGGCCATAAAATGAAACTATTGATACACACACAACTTGGCTGAATCTCTTGGGAATTATGCAGAATGAAAAAATCCAATTTCAAAATTATGATTTCGTTTCAATAACATTTTTCAACTAATACAGGTTTTTAAGTGGTGAGCAGATCCAGGGGCTTAGGAAGGGGTAAGGGAATGAGGGAAGTGGAAGTAGCTATAAAAAGACAACATGAAAGATTCCTGTGGTGATGGAAATATATATTGACTATATTTTTAATGTTGTTATTTTGGTTGTGATATTGTGCTGTCATTTTGCAAGATGTTACTGTCAGAGGAAACTGGGTAGGTGATATACCACAATCTGTCTGTATCATTTTTTTAATCACTGCACATGAATCTACAGTTACCTCAATATAAAAGTTAAATTTAAAAAAGGTACATAGGCAAACTAAAGGAATGTAAATGTATCTATCTATAAGACAAAATAGGTTAATACAATTTAGTGTGGTCATCTAAAGAAGAGGAATATGAAATATCTTTATTAAAAATAAATAACATATTGAGTATTTTTCCAGCATATGAAAGCATATGAAAAATGAGAGATAATGTACACTCTTATATGGTTCCCTCTTGGTTATTTTAGGAATTCATTTTTGAAACATAGAAATCAAGCAAGAATTCTTGTTTATAATTTTCAATATTATGATTCTAAGTTATTTTTATAGTCAATTCAAGAAGATATGTGGTAATGAGTTTTCAAAGGTGCTTCCTGTAAAGTTTTCCCCTTTTCAAACACATACAATGCCCCCAAACAAGAAATGGGGCTCATATTCCTGTCCTTTGACACTGAACTAGTCTGAAGGTGGCCTTTATCAATAGACTGTGCAGAAGTGACCCTGCGTCAGTTTGGGTCTACTGCTTCATTGGCAGGAGGTTTCGGTTTTCTGCTTTCTTGAAATGCATTTCCTGGAGAAAGGTTACCAACAAGTAAGATTCTGTTTGTCAATACTTGTCAGGTAGCCCATGCTAGGCACATTGAGGAGCTATGTGGACAGAGGGAGATGGCCAACCAAAGTGCAGGTGTTCCTGTCATCCCAGTGGGGACACCAGACATGTAGATAAAGAAGCTCTCTTGTCACGCAGCCCAGTCAGATCTTCAGATGATTCCTGCCCCAACTATCATCTTATTACAAACACATGAAAGGCCCAAGTGAGAACTGCCTAGACGAACCCAGTCAACCAAGAGAACCCTGGGAAACAACACATCATTGTTTTAAACCAATGGGCTTTAGGGTGGTTTGTTAAATAGGTAACTAAAACAGACTCTTGGTAAAGAATGCCCATGCTGAGAATACGAATTACTGTCAATAACTCAGACTGCTTGTGCTTAAGCCAAATGTTTCTGGTTCAGTTTTCCATAAATTTAAGAAAGAACTAGTCATTATAGCAATACATTTTGTATATGTGTATACATATGCATGTATATGTAGATGTATATATTGGGGAATTTTTATTCAGCATTATGCAAATCTGTCACCATGTTGAGTATTCCTTGCTTCTCAGTCTTTCTAAATATTAATAAATTGTATCTCCATTTTTAATAATCTTAAGTTGTTTTTGATTCTTATATTTAAAATGATTGATTATATTAACTATATTTATATTGTTACTGCAAAAATGTTATGTATTTACATCAACAGAATGTTAAAATCAAAGTTAAAAATGAAAGAGAAGGCAATTATTTTTTAAAATGGTAACTGCATTTACAACCTTATTCTGAAGATTCAAAAATGTGTTTGAACTACCTCACCCATTAGATATCTTATGGAATTATTATGTGAATTATTATTTGCTACATTTTTACTAATCTTGTTTTGGAAGCAGAGTTAGGTACTGTCAGTAATGGCTGCTTCAAATAAATGCATAAGTTCTTGTTAAACTCATAATATTTAGCCTTCATAAGACAGAGCTTAAAATGTATTATCATTCTAAAATTGATTTTTACAGATTAGCAAAATTTTATTTGTATTTAATTTTAATATATACCCTTTAAAATTTTCAGAACAAGATTACCTATTTAAACATTTCTATAACTCATGATAGAAAATGTGGAAAATTAAGTGAAGTTTAAAGAGGAAAATTATCCCCCAAATTTTCAACACCTACAAACAACTGCTAGTAGTAGTTAATATTTTGGTTAGTTTCTTAGAAGTGTTATATAATGGTGACTTTATGGCATTTACAAAATTATGTAACCCTATTAAAAATACAGGGTGTGGCAAAAGTATGTTTCAACTTGTGAGTATGCAAAATACAGTTTATTCTTGTCTTATTTATTAATTATTTTTATTACTTATTAATTATTATAGTGTATTATGAACAACTGTAAATCCACATTTGCCTGACCCAATAGATTTCTTATTGTAAAACAATGCATGTTCATTTGAGAAAATTTGGAAATTAAAGAAAGATGCAAAGTAAAACACTAATCACTTAGAATTCCAAGTCCAAGAGATAGCATTTATATCTTGGTATATGTCTTTAATCATTTCTTCTATACACTTCAACATGAAGAAGATAATTCTGTATAGAGAAATGTAAAGCATAATTAGCACAGTATCTCCAGAGCCTTGGTGGCCAATGACTTGGAAAAAATACTGGGAAGAAATAATTTCTACCACTGAATAAAATATTAGTTCTTATCAATGACTCAGTTCATATATTATCAGTCATTTGTTTTAAGCATACAGAATATTTTTAATTTCTATGGATTAATTTGCTTTTATTTTTCTAGTTGAGGACATTTATTTGAGACCTTTCTTCTTTTCTAATATAGGCATTTATGGCTATAAATTTCTCCCTAAGCACTGATTTAGTAGCATTGCACAGATTTTTATATGCTCTATTTTAATTTTTATTCATTTTAATACATTATTTGTTTTAGAATTTCTCTTGGTTATGTAAGTTATATAAAAGTGGTTATTTGTTATGGATTTGCCAGAGACATTTGTTTCTGGATGCTATGCAAAGGTGTGAATTTTAGTAACGGTCTTGATTTTTAATTTAATAGCCTGTCTCCTGTCTCTCATTGGCAAAGCCTCCCCCATAGAGTTTCTGCCTTAGATCCAAAGCCTAAGAACAGGCTACTTGGAGCCGTTAGCTCCTTAAATCCCTTCGTAGCCTCTTGAACTGGGCCTCAGTCTTTATTCTTACTCTTTAGAAAGGAAGGCGTTCTTTAGACAGGTTCAGTGGGACCCTTCCAGGACCAGAGGCCACTTTGGGAGCTTAGCTTATCCACCCCTCTGTGGAGGGAATTCCTGAATGAACGAAGTAAGATGAGATTGCTGAGAGGGTTTAGAAAATTGTCTCCCAGAAATTTCCTGAACCCATGAGTTTTTTTAATCCACTTAATCTGAGACTTGCTTTTGCCCTTGAATATGGTCTCTTTGGTAGTTGTTTTGTATGCACTTGAAAGGGTGTGTGTTTTGCTGTTTTGGGGTGGTGTTTTATAATTGTCAATTAGTTAAGTTTGTTCATAAGACTATTAGATCATCTGTATTGTTACTGTTTTTATGTCCACTTGTTCTATCAATTTTTAAGAAAAGGATATAGAAATATCCAATTAATAATTTTGGATGTGTCTATGCCTCCTTGCAGTTCTGTTTCTGAAAGGTTTATGATTCTTATGTCCTCTTGAAAATTATCTCCTTTTCATTTTTAAGTTATATATCTTATATGTGATAACATTCTTTGCAACAAAATTTACTTAGCCTGCTATTAACATAGCTACCTTGCTTTTTTTAAAATTAGTCTTTGCTAAACGTTATGGACTGAATTGTAGATTCGTATGTTAAATTGAAAGTTTTCTCAAACTCATGTGTTAAAATACCAAATCCCAATAACTCATCACATGACAGTATTTAGCGATAAAATTTTTAAAGAGGTAACTAAGTTAAAATAAGGTCATTAAGGTGAACTCTAATCCAATATGATTGGTTTACTTATAAGAAGAGGAAATTCGAACAGAGTAGGGTATAGAAAGATGAAGTCGCAAGGGGAAAATAGCCATCTACAAGCCAAAAGCCAGCCTCAGAAGAAACCAGCTCTGCTAACACCTTGATCTTGAACTGATAGCATCCAGATCTGTGGGGAAATATGTTTCTCTTATATAAGCCATTCAGCCTGTGGTACTGCATTATGACTGCCCTAGAAAACTAATACACACGATATATAATTTTCTAAATTTTAACATTTTTAACCTATTTGTTATATTTATATTTTAAGTGGGGTTTTTTTTGATAGACCAAAAGCAGTTGTATTTTGCTTTTTTTATCCAGTCTGTTAATATCTACTTTTTATTGAATAGTTAGTCCACTTATAGTAATGTGGTTATTCATATGGTTAGGCTTAAGTCTATAATTTTGCTAATTTTATATTGTTCCAATTTTTTCCTTTGTCTCTTCTACCTTCTTTTCATTGACTTCTTGAATTGAGAATTTTTTATGATTTCATTTTGTTATCTTTGTTGGCTCATTATGTATGACATGTTATTTTAGTAGATCCTTTAGATTTATTGCATATATCTTTAATTTATCACATTCTAGCTTCAAGTGCTGTAACTTCCCAGATAGCATAATAATCTTATAAGAATAAACTTCTGTTTTACCTCTTTTGAACACTATGCTACTGTAATACATTTTACTTCTACATATTCTATAAGAGCCAAACCATATTTAAATATTTTTAAAATCAGTAAGTGGTTTTAAAGATATCTAAGTAATAAGTAAAATTCTTATATATTTACCTATACAGTTGTCATTTTCAGTGTTCTTTATTACTTTGTGTAAATCAATTTTTAAAAATGTTATCATTTTCCTTCACCTGAAGCTCTTCTGATAATGTGAGTCTGTTTGAAATGAATTTTTTATTTTTCATATTCCTTTAAAACATTTTATTAAAGATTTTATTTATTTATTTTTAGAGAGGGGAAGGGAGGGAGAAAGAGATGGAGAAAAATATTAATGCATGATTGCCTCTCAGGTGGCCCCTACTGGGGACCTGGCCTGCGACTCAGGTATGTGCTCTGACTGGGAATTGAACTGGCGAACCTCTGGTTCTCAGCTTGCATTCAATCCACTGAGCTACACCAGCCAGGGACATATTCCTTTTATTTTTTAATTTTTAATATATTTTATTGATTATGCTATTGCAGTTGTCCCATTTCCCCCCTTTATTCCCCTCCACCCTGCACACCCCCTCCCACCCACATTCCATGCCCCCCCTTACTTCATGTCCATGGGTCACACATATAAATTCTTTGGCATCTCCATTTCTTATACTATTCTTAACCTCCCCCTGTCTATTTTCTGCCTACCATTTATGCTACTTATTTCCTGTATCTTTTAGCCCATTCCCCTCCTCCTCTTCCCTGCTGATAACCCTCCCTGTGATCTCCATTTCTGTCATTCTGTTCCTATCCAAGTTGTTTGCTTAGTTCATTTTTGTTTTTGTTTTTGTTTTTTAGGTTCAATTGTTGATAGTTGTGAGTTTGTTGTCATTTTACTGTTCATATTTTTTATTTTTTTCTTAGATAAGCCCCTTTTACATTTCAAATAATAAGGGCTTGGTGATGATGAACTCCTTTAACTTGACCTTATCTGAGAAGCGCTTTATCTTCCCTTCCATTCTAAATGACAGCTTTGCTGGATAGAACAATCTTGGATGTAGGTCCTTGCCTGTCATGACTTTGAATACTTCTTTCCAGCCCCTTCTTGCCTGCATGGTTTCTTTTGAAAAATCAGCTGATAGTCTTAGGGGAACTCCTTTGTAGGTAACTGTCTGCTTTTCTCTTGGTACTTTTAAGATTCCCTCCTTATCTTTAATCTTCAGTAATGTAATGATGATGTGCCTGGGTGTGTGCTTCCTTCGGTCCAGCTTCTTTGGACTCTCTGAGCTTCCTGGACTTCCTGGAAGTCTATTTTCTTTGCCAGATTGGGAAAGTTCTTCATCATTTCTTTAAATACATTTTCAACTCTTGCTCTTCCTCTTCTCCTCCTGGTACCTCTATGATTCGGATGTTGGAATGTTTAAAGTTGTCCCAGAGGTTCCTAATCCTCTCCCCATTTTCTTGAATTGTGGTTTCTTTATTCTGTTCTGGTAGAATGTTTATTTCTTCTTTCTGCTCCAAATTGTGGACTTGTGTCCTGGTTTCCTTCTCATCACTGTTGGTTTCCTATGTATTTTTCTTTATTTCACTTTTCATAGCCTTCACTTTTCCCTCTATTTTGTGACTATATTCAGTCATTTCTGTGAGCATCCTGATTACCAGGGTTTTGAACTCTGCATCTGATAGGTTGGCTATCTCCTTGTCACTTAATTCTTTTCCTGGAATTTTGATCTGTTTTTTCATTTGGCCATATTTCTTTGTTACCTGATATGTTGTAAGGGGAGGAGCCTTATGTATTCTCCAGGATGGGGCAACCCACTTCTCTTCATGTGACACTTTGTGTGGGAGAAGTCAGAGGGAATAATGCTGCTTGCTGGGCTGTTGGCCCGCTTTCAGTCACTTCCCTTGATTCCCACAAGTGGATTGTGCCCTTTCAGGTACTGATTCCCAGGTGGGTGGGATTGTGTATGTTCTAGGACCCTGTGGGTCTCTCCAGTGGACTCTCCTGTGAGGCTGGGGGTTTCTCCTGCCACCACAACCCCCACATGTTCTTACAGCCAGAGGTTTTAAGCCTTTATTTCTCTGGGCTGGGCTCTGGGTTGTGTGGTCTTTCTGAATTTTCAGTTGTTCCTCCTGGTTTATCCGCATGCAAATGTAGGACCACCTCATCTGCCAGCCCCAGCCTCCCATCTCCACCCATCCTGCCATTCTGAATGAATGTTTCTTCTTTAACTCTACTCTTTGATTGTTGGACTTCTATACAGTTCAGTTTTCTGGAAGTTCTGATTATTTTTGTTTTTAAATTTCTTGTTGTCATTCTTTTGGTTGTGCAAGGAGGCAAACTGTATCTACCTATGCCTCCATCTTGTCCGAAGTCTGAAAGATTTTTTTGTTGAATATAGATTTTTTTCAGTATTTTGAGGTGTTGTTGTCTTCTTAATTACATTGTTTTAGCAAGAAATCTGCTGCCACCCTTATCTTTTCCCTCTGTATGTTTCTCTAGTCGCTTTTATGATTTTCTTTTTCTTTATTGTGATAAAATATACATAATATAAAAATTAATCATTCTATTTTTAAATGTACTTTTGTAACAGTAAGTACATTTACATTGTTGTGCAACTATCACCACAGTCCATCTCTAGAACATTTTCATCTCCCCCTGCTGAAATGCTACCCATTAAACACTAACTGTCCCTCTCCCCCTTCTCCAGCCACCTGCAACCATCGTTCTACTTTGTTTTGCTGTATGTTACTACTCCAGTAACCTCATGTGAGTGCAACCGTACATTGTTTGTTTGTTTAACTTAAATTTCTTTGTGTGTATGTGTGGTCCCCTTTGCCTTTAACTTTGCTGGATATCTGTTTTTCTCATAGAAGAAGGGAGGGAAGGGAGGGAGGGATTATTAAAAAATCCTCAGATTTTCAAAATCAGAAATCTGGTAACAATGGGCCCATATACAAGCTTAACAACATTTAAATAGTACTGATTAATGTCTGTCACTTTTGACATAGCCTATATTGGACAGTTTCCCAGTCTTACCATACTCTATTGCCTCTGGAAATCTTGACATAATTATATTAGTCCCCACAGATACTGAACTAGCTGGGTTTGTCCATGTAGACTACTGAATTGTCATATATATTTAATATAACATGCATATTTCTCATTTGGTTACTACCATTAAATAAGCACTGTATTATATTCTTCCTCAGATTCTTCCAGTGTTTTCTTGCTTTTGTTGTGCAGACATTCTTGTGTGTTCCTAGTTGCTAATTTTTATCCTTACTTATTTTTGAAAACAAAGCTTTGTAAACTCAGTGTCCATCTACAGGCTGGTTTCCTTGGTTCTTTTCATTATTACTTGGGCGATGCTAGGATTTCTTACTCTGCTCTAGGGTTGGAGGGCATAGTGATGAGCACTGCTTTTTACCCAGTTTCTTATACCCAACAGACTCTACTTGCTAACTTTTTCCCCTTATTCTGAGATCGTCTCATGCACTGATTTGTTGTCTGATACTCTGGACTGAGGACCATGAAAAAAGCATAAACTTTAAAATACAGGTCTAGGAATCTCTTTCCTTGCCTCCACCTAAAGTGCTTTATGTCTAGGAATAATACATATGAGGATTAATGTTCCCATGTCCACCATACTTTCTTCTGGTTTCTTTCTGAAAGTTCTAGTCTTTAAATGGCTGAAAAGTGTGAACAAGGAGAATGGCCAAGGAGTGGAGAACATGATCTGGTCACTTTATCAAATTTCTCCTTCATAGTAGGAGGAATAACAGCTGAGTGGTTTTCTATATAAAATACCAAGAATATATTAAGGGCATATATAACATGCAAAAGAAAATGAATACCTTCTTTCTACCTTCTTTTATGTGTTGAGGTTACTTAATTTTGTAAGCATGAGCTAGACACTTTGCTTTTCTCTGTACACCTCTTAGGATTTAGTCAAATTTTCTTTGAAATTCTGAAAACATTTTTTGTCCTATCAACTTTGGTAGTACGTACTTTTATGTATTTATTTATGTAGTTTGTTTATACATTTACTTATTGCTAATTCTTCATAGGTACAGTAAAATGTTAGGATACATGTGTCTGAAGCTAACTAATAAGCCCTTTAAATATATTTACATCTCTATATGCACATATTTTATGTTGTCAAGATGGTTTATTATTTCCTCATTGGTTATAATTTACCTACATGTACCCATGATTAGAATTGTATACCTACTAAAAATACAATTTTAACCTCTCTAGTAATTAATTCCTATTATTCTTTTTCTATAATTATTTGACATCTTCAATTGTATAAAGTGTATATGTGTATATTATTTAAAGCACTGTTTCTCTTTTGCACATTTAGGACTAAAAGGTAGTATTTAAAATTAAAATAGCAGTATTGTGACCAGAATATTCCCTAATTTAGGATCTGAGCATGAAGAGGAATGGAATTCACTTAAAGGATGACTTGGGAGGTTTGTGAGCTTTGTGTTTGAACCTCCTGCTGATGGGTTTATGATGTCCCAGGAAAAACCTTGCAGAGATTAGTAAGGGATGATCCCTGACAGCTGTTTTGAAAGAAATGATTTTACTTATTTACATTCAAAAGAACCAAATCATCAGCAAACAAAAGTAGGAGTCAGCCCTTCTTTGTGTTTAAATGTCTGTATTCCAGTGTCATTTACTAAAATGACCATTAACATGGACTGGGCAAAAAAAAAAAAGTTATATAACCATAGAGATAAGAAGTATATTTGGCAGATTTCCTTTGTTCCTTTTAGATGAATATTTTAAGGAATGCTTTCATTTTTCAAGGGAAAAGTAGCTATGATGAACAGCTACTAGGGCAATGGAAAGTGAGCACTTAATTTCTCTCTGAAACATTAAAGTCACAAACCAACATGTATTTATTCCATTCCTAAGTATGTACATTTATGCAAATCTATATTTTCTGACTTTACCTTTATTGATTTTACAGTTAAAATACAAATGCTTCAATTTATCTTTTAAAATCTCGGGCAAGGACAGAAAGTTCTATTTGGGAAGAGGAGAGAGCATGGCTACTCATAAGTAATATAATGTTTTCAGTATCATTTGAAAGTAGGTATGGCCCTGGCACTAAATTCTGTGCAGTTATTTAAAATTTCCTGGGCATGTCTTCAGAAAGAAAACATTCATCATCCTCATTCCTTGCTCCTTTTTGCTTATTGAAGTGAAGAATGGTTGGAATTCAAAGTGCTGCCTGGACCAGGAGATGGAAGGCATGTGTTACGTGTTGATGGCTGTGGACCACAAAGTATAAATGATAGGTGGACTCATGAATGTTTATCTTTAAATTTTATTTATAAGGGAAATAAATTTGTCTATTTTTCATTTTCTTTTTGTCACTTGCGTCCAAAACTACTTCTGACCAATGTAAGTTCTTTTCAGCCTTCCTGCAGTTTTTCAAACTATCTTATTCTCTTTACAAATGTTCAGCTATATTAGATGTTTAGTGTTCTTTTAGAAAGCAGTGTGCCTTTTCCCATCTGACCTTTTGTTCAATCCACTCTTTCTGAACAGTACAAAATGTTCCCTGGACTATCTGCTTGAAATTATCTTCTCCTCGAGCATTAGCTTTCTTAGATCACCATGGGCTGATCTTTCTCTAAACTCCTATACATCATTTATTCTATGAAATTTCCACATACATATTAGATAATAAGATTCTTGAGGAAGAGAACCAGTTCATTGCAGACAATGTACACTGAATATCTGTTGTGTCAGGCATTGTGCTAGAGATGATTGTGTTTGGAAGGATGGTAGGGAAAATGCCCTTGCCCACAGAGATTTCATAATTTAGTGAAAAAAGGGGTATTTATACAAGTAATAATAAAACATGAACACAGCAAAATGAGCAACACATTGTAAAATTACAAATGAGGAAGTGATTAATTCTTTTGGAGACAGAATGGAGAATGATTTCTCCAAGAAGGCAATATTTAGGCTGACCTCAAAAGATTAATATGCATTTACTGAGGAGGCCACATTAGAGGAAACTGATGAGAAAGGCAAATGTAGAAAAACAGCCTCTGCACCTTGAGAGAGGTTTGGACAACCAGCCGGGGAGAGGTGTTAACTTTTTGGTGAGGAGTGTTGGAAGAAGTTAATGCCACTGTTCATTAGAAAAGGGAGCATGCAAAATGGATATAAGCATCAGACATAGGAACAAATGCTTATCAATGCGACGTTGATATACTTTTTCTACAGAAGAGGAAATATCTGATGAAGTTGGGGAATAATTTGAATTGGGGACAATTTATGTGGACATACTGCCAGGCATGGATCTAACACATTGGCCACTGTGGCAACAGATGAAACAGACCACTGAAAATGATCACTATAAAAGAGATTTTGAATGAAAAGAAGAAGAAGAAGGAGGAGGAGGAGGAGGAAGAGGAAGAAGAAGAGGAAGAAGAAGAAGAAGAAACACTGCCTTGTTCTAACCTCTCTTTTCTTGGTAAAGTTGGAGGATTACTAAGTTTCTAGAAGGAAGTTGCTATGTAATTGTGGACTCAGAAGTTAAGACCAGCAGCTGAGCAGAATTAGAAGAAAACAATAGAGAGAAATGGAGGGGCTAGTGTGAGTGTGTAGTTCAAGGGTAAAGGCCAGAGTATTTATGCCTGGATTAAAATGGAGACCAAGAGCAGCCTTGAAGAATGGGGGAGGGTGCGGGCGGGGGGGAGAGCAGTGATTTGGAAACTAGAGATTTCCTTAGAGCAGATGTGGTGGGAATATTATTACATTTCCTTGCTTTACTTCATAATACATAACAAAATGCTTCCCATTTAAGTGAGCCCTCACATATGCTTATTGCATTAATACACTAAAATTCTCCCTAAATTAACTTGTTATTCTTATATTTTTATTTAAACTTAGTGCATTCCTAGGGAAGAAAACAGGAAAGAAGTTTTTCCATAGAGGAGCTGTGAGATACAGTGACACAGGGCAGGTTTATCTCCATTTGTGGGTGCTCAGTAAGACCTCATGGGCTAAATTCCTCCAAGTAACCCTCACTGTAGTTTTTTGATAAGTTTTATAGGGTTGACTGTAATCTTTTTGTTTTGATAAATTAGATTTTTTTTTTACTTATTTTGTAAACAAGGATGAGCTATACAGAAGAAAACATAGATATGGAGAAGCGTTCACTGTAAGTTCTCCATTAGATAACAACCCAGAAGCCCACATTTGTCACAATATGTGAGGCTTCTTATTAGAAAATGTCTAGGATTTACAGAAAGTACTATTTAAAGGACTGTGTAGCTCAGAGTGGGAGGGAGTAGTAATTCCCATAGCTGCCTTTTGAAGCAGTAAACACCTTTTATGTCAGTTAATAATGGTTTGGATAGGTTTGAAAAACTATGTGTCAAGTATCCCAAAAGAAGGACTATAAGTTTGGTGAACTCTTTCAGTCATTTGAATCTTAAATCAACAGTCACTGTATCTTAGAGCAGCTTACTTGATTCACTTAAGTTTTTGGTTACAGTAGGGATAAAATTCCCAGGTCTTTTGTTGTTCCACATGTGATGTGGAAGGTTAACATACACTACTGTATTCTTCTCCCTAAGACACACAGCAAACCAGAGAGAAAGTGAGGGAGAGAGAGAGGGAAAGTCTTGTTTGTGCTGCTATGAACATGGGGGTGCACAGGTTCTTTTCAATTGGTGTTTCAGGATTCTTGGGGTATAGTTTCAGCGGTGGAATGGCCAGGTCAAAAGGCAGTTCCATTTTTAGTTTTCTGAGGAAATTCCACACTGTTTTCCACAGTGGCTGCCCCAGTCTTCATTCCCACCAACAGTGCACTAGGGTTCTCTTTTCTCCACAACCTCTCCAACACTTGTTGTTTGTTGATTTGTTTATGATGGTCATTCTGACTGGTGTGAAGTGGTATCTCATTGTGGTTTTAACTTGCATCTCTCTGATGACTAGTGATGCTGAGCATCCTTTCATATGCCCCTGGGCCCTCCGTGTGTCCTCTTTAGAGAAGTGTCTATTCCTCCTCCTCCTCCTCCTCCTCCTTTTATATGCCCCTGGGCCCTCTGTGTGTCCTCCTTGGAGACTTGTCTATTCAGTTTCTTTGCCCATTTTTTAATTGGATTGTTTGTCTTCCTGAAGTAGAGTCATGTGAGTTCTTTATATATTTTGGAGATGAAACCCTTGTCTGAAGTATCATTCGCAAATATATTTTCCTATATGGTTGGTTCTCTTTTCATTTTGCTGATGTTTTCTTTAGCTGTGCAGAAGCTTATTATTTTGAAAAAAAAAAAACTGTGGTACATTTACACAATGGAATACTGTATAGGCAGGAGAAAGAAAGAAGGAACACCTACCCTTTGCAACAGAATGGATGGAACTAGAGAGCCTTATGCTAAGTGAAATAAGCTAGGTGGTAAAAGACAAATACCATATGATCTCACCTGTAACTGGAAACTAATCAACAAAATAAACAAACAAGCAAAATATGAGAATAAACTGACAGTAACCAGAGGGAAGGTGGGAGGAAATAATGGGAGAAAAAGGGGGAAGGCTCATCAAGGAACATGTGTGAAGGCTACATGGGCAAAGCCAGAACAGGGTAGGGTGGAGGGTGGGAGGGGGTGATGGCTGGGCTAGGGAAGAGTGAGGGGGGAAATGGAGACCACTGTACTTGAGCAACAATAAAAAGGGGGAAAAGAGTCTTCTATTTTCCCTTTTTATAATGAACAAAATGAGCCATAAAACATAGATCATGCAAAGCCTGGTCAGATAGATGCTTTTTTTCCTCTCATATTTGATTAACTTGAGTAATTATTTCTGCTAAGTTGCTCCCAAATTGGAAGCTGAAAATTGTATTTACCTAACCTGTGGTTTTAGGTAGGTATATAAGAAATAGACCATTCTGAGAGATCCAAGATGGTGGAAGAGTAGGTGGAAGCTACACTAACCTCCTCCGAGGACCGAACTGGAATTACAACTAAATTAAAGAAAAATCATTCTGAATATTCAACTGAACACTAGCTGAAGAGAAGCCTTCTGACCAAGGACTTAAGGAAGAAACCATTTCTTCCTTAAGAGACTAGGATGGGAGTGCAGAATTTCGAGAGGGCTGGCTGGGCTCAAATGGTTGGCAGCTGAAGTTCAGAGAAATATTTAGGTGGCTGGGAGTTCCCCCTGAGACGTGTGGGGTCTAAACCCAGAGCTGAGCTCCCCAGCCCACATCACCAGAACTAGTAAAGGAACTCAAATACCACCCAGCAATGAAAAGCAGCAGAGTTTCTGTCCATCAGGGAGAGATGGCTAGAGATGCAAGAGCCTCTTAAAGAGCTAATGCACATTTCATTTGCAGCCCCTTACCCTGGGCTCCAGCAGAGGGAGAGTGGCGTGGACTAGAGATACATGGGGAAGACTTGGGGGCTGGTGGCTCTGGGGAGAGAGCTTAAGGATTGGCTTCCAGGATCTCGTGCTCAGTCTTCCTCACACTCAGAAGCCATCTTTCTCAGGCAGACCCTCCTTTCCTTGTGGCATCACCTGAGGGGAAACAATAGCCCCACCTGCAGGAATCCCTCTCCCACCACCTATGGAGCTTAAACAAGGCTTCAGAGTACACCTGGAGGCTATGCTGGAGATTAAACCTACCAGCTCAGGTGGACCTCTGGGAGCTCTGACTTTAGCTGACTCACCTCTGGTCCAGTGTGAGTAAAAGATGGCCTTTGTGCATATCCTGTTTTTTTCTGCGCACAACCAGGCCAAGCAGAGGGAGCCCCATGCTGCAGACTGCTGACAGCTCCAAGGAGTGTGCTCAGAGCCAGTCACATCAGTGTGTAGCATAGGCCTGCATCAAAGTCATTGCTAGTCTACCTAATACAAAGAAGCAACCAAAATGGGAAGACAAAAAAAAACAAACAAACAAAAAAAAAAAACAGGTCCCAAAGGAAAGACAAGAACATCTCCAAAAGAGGAACTAAATGAAGTGGAGGCAAGTATTTATCATATATAGAGTTTAGAATAATGATTATAAGGATACTCAACAGCATGAAAAAAGACATCAAAAATATAAAAATCTACTGGTCATAAATAAAGAATGCAATATCTGTGATAAATAATAAACTGAAAGGAAGAAATGGTAGGTTAGATGAAACACAGGATCAAATTAGCAATTTGGAAAACAAGGTAGAAAAAACAACCAAGCAGAGCAACAAAAAGAAAAAATAATTTTAAAATAATGAGGAGAGCTTAAGAAGCCTTTGGATGCTACATGAAGTGTTATAGCATTCAGACCATGGAAATTCCAGAAGGAAAGGAGATGAGCCAGGGATTGAGACCCTGTTTGAAGAAATAATGACTGAAAACGTCTCTAATCAGCTGAAGGAAAAATACACCCAAGTCCAGGAAGATCAGAGAGTCCCAAACAGTCTGGACCCAAAGAGACCTGCACTGAGACACATCATAATTAAAATGGCAAAACATAAAGACAAGGAGAGAATCCTTAAAACTGCAAGAGAAGAGCAGTTAGTAATTTACAAGGGAGCTCCAATTAGACTGTCATCTGATTTCTCAACAGAAACATTTCAGGCAAGAAAGACATGAAATATTCAAGGTGATGAAGAGCAAGGATCTATAACCAAAGCTGTTTTACTCAGCAAGGATATCATTTAAAATTGAGGGAGAAATAGAGGGTGTCCCAGACGGGAAGCTAAAGGAGTCTATTAACACCGAACCAGTACAAATGTTAAAGAGCTTGCTTTAAGAAGAAGAAGGAGAAAAAAAAAACAGAGGAAAATAGTCTAACAATTAAATGGCACTAAGTATATATCTATCAATAATCAACTTGAATGTAAATGGCTTAAATGCACCAACCATAAGAACTAGAGTAGCTGAAATGATAAGAAAACAAAACCCAAATATATGCTGCCTCCAAGACACCCACATCAGATTAAAAGATATACACAGACTAAAACTAAAGGGTTAGAAAAAGATAATTCATATGAATGGAAAGGAAAAAAGGTGGTATATCCATACTCATGTCCAACAAAATAAACTTTAAACCCAAGGTTATGGTAAAAGACAAAGAAGAACACTACATAATGATAAAGGGAACGATTCAACAAGGTGATATAACACTAATAAACACTTATGCACCCAACAGAGTAGCACCTATATATGTGGAGCAAATCTTGATGGACTTAAAGGGAGAGATAGAAAGAAATACAGTTATAGTCAAGTATTTTAACACCCTATTGACTTCAATCTTCCAGACAGAAAATTAACAAGGAGACGGTGGCCTTAAACGGCACACAAGATCAAATGGATTTAATCGATATCTTCAAAGCATTTTCCCCAAAGCAGCAGAATATACTTTTCAAGTGCACATGGAACGTTTCCTAGGATAGGCATATGTTAGGACACAAAAGAAGTCTCAATAAATTTAAGAATATTAAAATCATATCAAGCATCTTCTGTGACTACAATGCTATAAAACTAGAAATCAATCACAAGAAAACTCAAAAGTACACAAAGACACAGAAGCTAAGTAACATGTTATTAAACAATGGATGGGTCAACAATAAGATCAAGGAAGAAATCCAAAGATATCTTGAAACAAATGAAAACAATGACACAACCCAAAATATGTGGGATACTGGGAAAACAATCCTAAGACAGAAATTCATAGCATTTCAGACTTATCTCAAGAAACAAGAAAAAGCTCAAATAAACAATCTAACTTTATACTTAAAGGAACTTGAAAAAGAACAACACACAAAGCCCTAAGTGGATAGAAGGAAGGGAATAATAAAGATCAGAGCAGAAGTAAATGAATAGAGTCGAAAAAAATATACAAAAGATTGATGAATCCAAAAGTGATTCTTTGATATGATAAACAAGGTTGACAAACCTTTAACCAGACTCATCAAGGAAAAAAGAGAGATACCCAAATAAATAAAATAAAAAATGAAGGACGTTATGGATGGACCTGGGGAACATTACACTAAGTGAAATAAGCCAGTCAGAGAAACACAAGTACCGTGTGATTTCTCTCGGATGTGGAACCTGTTGTACAAACGGAACTAAGAAGCAAAATAGAGACAGACTCATAGACAGAGAGCAGGATGACAGTGATAGGAGGTGGGACAATCCAGGAAAAAGGAAAAAGGACTCACGGACAGGGACTGCAGTGTGAGGGTTGTTGGGGGGAGGTGTATAAGTGGAATATATGGTAATGGAAATAAATTTCAATAAAATGCAATAAAAATCAAATAACTTCTATCATGCCCAAGTAAATAAACAGGGCATCTCCTCCCCCCATCTAGCCTGCCTTCATTTTTCATATTTCTTTACTTTTCATATAATCTTATTTATAATATAGATTCCCTGTCTAGGGAATTTTAAGTATATCAATCAAACTTTATACAATGGTAATGTCATACATCAATCACTTCATAGGCTACATTCAGTGTTTTTAGTTTATTTTACATTGAAATTATCAAATTAATTTTATTTGAAAATATTTACACTGGTATGTAAATTCAGGCCAAAGATAAAATTATGGATGCATGAGGTTGTCCTTAGGTGTCCAGGTTAAATTCTTCACCAGGTATGCTGAGACAGTGCTTAGCCTCACTGGATGGAGCTGAGCTCTAAAAACAATCTTACAACAGAAAACAAGTAGATGGAATTTTTATTTTAAGAGGATTATGGATATATTTGGAATGGCTTTTTAACAAACCAGGTCAGTGATTAATACCTCATCTTATTTCCTTTGCCATAGCGTTAATCAGAGATAATTCATATAGTATTTGTGTGGACAGAATAGATAATATTTTATATGTTACCCCTGACTTTGATTCCTTTTCTCTTTTTTCAATCGAACGTTTAACAATTAAAAGAATATGACTATTTTCCAAGCACAATTTGGTTTTGAATGGCTGAGTTATGATAAATAAAACTATATATTAGTAACTCACCTAAAAATGTATGAACCTGATACTGTGAAGATAATCAAAACAAGGTAGAGTGATAATGAAAACAAAATAGAGTGTTTGTATTATATTGTTTTCAAACACAAGTGATTCATAAATCTGGATTGTATTTCAATATGTCTATATTGCCATAGGTCTAGGAAAGACTGAAAAATTGCCTGATATGTTGTTGTGAGAACATGAACACATCTAAACTATCAGAAAGTGTCTTCTTAGCTAAGAGTCCAGTGGACTCTAGAATGTTTTCTGGGTTTGAATCTCTGTTTTGTTATTCATTAGCTGTGGACTAGAATAATTATTTTATATTGTTGGACCTAGTCACCATTCATGAAAGAGACATGATTATAAAGATGTTGTTAATATTATGGAAAATAATCCATTTAAATTGTCTGGACTCCCAATGTCCAATAGGTAGATAATAGCTATTACTTTGTTGGGTATAAATCTTATATAAATGCCATAGCAGAGTAGCTGCCCTAAAACCACTTCTATTTCCTTAAGCTAAAATCCTTTGTGCTATGTAGGCTAATCTATTTCTACACAGTTTAAGTCAGTATCCTTAATCTGTCAAAATTAAAACAAGCAAAAAACTTTTTTATATATGCTTATTTTCTCATAATTTTGTATAAAAGTTATTACTCCTATTGTAGTTTTCACTGTTCTATGTATGTGTTTGTAGCAAAGCATAAATTGTTGCAAAATTAATTTGTTTGCAAAGGGCACTTACTTAATTCTACTATTTTGACCATAAAATGGTAGGAAAACAGAAAGAGAAGGAGTCCATGCTTATACTTAAGAGGCTAGGTGATTTGGACCAACACTTCCATCCAAAGTACAATGTTGGTCCAGATGTTTTAGGATATTTTTTAAATAACTGAGGTTCTAAGGATATGTTAGAAATTACATGCCATTAATCTGAAGGATAGGTAAGTAGACTGTGGTAGATTTGCATAATCTAACAAAACTGAGTTTAGCATTTCATTTCCTTTCAGAAAAAAAATGAAAAAGATCAAAAAAGTTTAGAGCCAAGAAAAGTCTATTAGGCAATACCTTACTCATGAAAATGAGCTCTAAAAGACAATACTCTTGGAATAAGGAGGAAACAAAATAATCCTGCTTCCTCCTCACAGAGATGTAGAATAATACAACACAGAAATTGTAGTCATAAGCCTGGTGATTTACAAATATGCAGTCATTTACAAAATTAGTTTTACCTGAATGTACGCAAAATTCTTTAGCCAAAAGTTCAGCTTAACATGATCCCAGACTCATGGTTGTTGTTGGTGTTTTTCAAAGACAACATGAATCATCTGTGATGGAATGCAGTTTATCTTTGGGCTTAAGAAATTTGTGTTAATAAATTTTTTAGGACAATAATAAAATCATAGAAAAAGTAAACACCTCAAGAAGCTACAATAAGTTAGATATCAGTGAACCAATACATAGCAGAATCAGACTTATAAATCTCCAAATTCTGAAATAATCAGACATAGATTATGAGAAAACAATTTAAATAGATAAAAATCAAATTAGGAACTATTTTTAGAAAAAATAAGCTATAAAGTATGAGCTAAAAAATACAATAATTGAAATTAGAAACCCAACGCACATGTTTAAGGATGTATTGGGCACAAAGAGACAGCTAGTGAGTTGGAAGACAGATCTGAAGAAATCATTTCAAAAGAAGTACAGAGAAACAAAGGTTTGCAAGAAATATGAGAAAGGATAAGAAACACGGAAGATAGAGTGAAAGGTTTAAATAGTTATGCAGAAAGAGAGAGCAGTGAAAATGTGGAAATAAACAATATTTGATTACATATTGCCTGAAAAATATTTCATAACTAGTGAAAGTCCCTGATAAATAGATGTAAATATCCAAAGGATCTTAATCAGGAGAAATAAAAATGAATTCCCATCAATATATATTGTTTTGAAAGACAAGTACATAACAACCAGAGGGAGAAAAATATAGAGTCCCCTAAAGGATTAGCAGCTGATTTCTCAAAAATGGAAAAATCTGGAAAAACAGTAAGATGATTTTCTGCGTACCCCGACAGAAAATAATTTTAATGTAGTTTTCTATATCCAGCAAAATTATCTTAAAATAATGAAAATGAAATAATCAGCTCTCACCGTTAGTGAAAAAAAAAAAAACAACTCAGCTGTTTTCTTGTCTAGTTAATGTTTAGTTATACTTTTGATAGGTGCATATCTTTATTATAAACATATTTAAAGATTTAGATTCTGACATCAAGGATATGAAAGATCTCATCATAGAAATCTGTAGACATAATCATAGTCATTATAAGATGAATTAGTTAATATTCTTCTAAAGGAAAACAAAATTCTAGAGCAGAATCCAAAAGATTTGTTATCTTTCCTGACAACTCCGAATTCCCATGAAATGTTTCTCTGTTTCTTCTGGTTGGTTTGATAAGCTACTTTAGGAATAACAACATTAGAATAAAGGTTGCATATTCATGGCTAGTATAGACCATCTCAGTAACACCTAGAACATATTGTTAAGCAAAGAGCAAGAAATGAGAGTATAATAAATGAGAATGAACATGTAACTACCATAGAAAAATCTACTTCAGAGGTCTTATTGTACTGTCATTGGAGACTCATTCATAGTCTGTTTTCTCTAAGGACTCTATGGGCAAAGTCAGCAGCACACTTACTGTAGACTTTCCAGTACACTTACCTTAGACCATACTTTTACTGATAGTAAACCTACGTGACTTTGGACTCATTTATACTCACTTTTCCCAAAATGGGCTGTTATTAACAGAAAATGTTCTGTAGCACCTTCAGATATTCTCAGAATTTGAAGAGCTTCAAATACAGTAATGAGGAAAGGGGGGAAATCTGTGAGTTCAGAGGTTTCCTCTGAGACTTGTAAACTATGCGTTAGAAGTAAGCAATTGAAACATCATTAATTTTATTATGATCTCAAAATTATCCTGAGCCTTACATTTTAGCTGATGTACACTCATGCTGTCTTCAGGGAACGACAACAAATTTAGTCTTGCTTATATCTGGGCCCAGATTATATGGTGCATGCTGTAAAAGTTGCTTAGTTAATGTAAAATAAGCAGAACACTAAATTATTATAATTCGCTCTCTATTTCTAAAGAAAAAATAGCTGCTTAAATGTAACATTTATACAAAACTTCTCCAAGCTTTTATTTTCCTGTTAAACATTTCTTAATCTTTATCTTTTTCCATCTTTTACTTTTCCACATAATCAAAAGAATACCTATTGGTAAAACTGCATCAATTTATTTTTAGTTTATAAATTTCTTTTTTCTTTTTTATTTATATTTTATTGATTATGCTATTACACTTGTCCCATATCTCCCCCTTTAGTTCATGTCCATGTGTCATAAGTTCTTTAGCTTCTACTCTTCTCACACTATTCTTGCCCTCCCCCTATCTATTTTCTGTCCACTGTCTATGCTACTTATTCTCTGTACCTTTTCCCCCTCTCTCCTCCTCCCATTCCCCTGTTGCTAACCCTCCATGTGATCTCCATTTCTGTGTTTCTGTTCCTGTTCTATTGTTTGCTTAGTTTGCTTTTGTTTTAGGTGTGGTTGTTAATATCTGTGAGTTTGCTGTCTTTTTACTGTCCTATTTTTTTATCTTCTTTTTCTTAGATAAGTCTCCTTAACATTTCATATAATAAGAGCTTGGTGATGATGAACTCCTTCAACTTGGCCTTATCTGAGAAATGCTTTATCTTCCCTTCCATTCTAAATTAAAGCTTTGCTGGATAGAGCAATCTTGGATGGAGGTCCTTGACTTTCATGACTTGGAATACTTCTTTCCAGCCCCTTCTTGCCTGGAAGGTCTCTTTTGAGAAATCAGCTGACAGTCTGATGGGAACTCCTTTGTAGGTGACTGTGCCCTTATCCCTTGCTGCTTCTAGAATTCTCTCCTTCATTTCAATCTTGGTTAATGAAATTATGATGTGCCTTGGTGTGTTCCTCCTTGGGTCCACCTTCTTTGGGACTCTCTGAACTTCCTGGACTTCCTGGAAGTCCATTTCCTTTGCCAGATTGGGGGAGTTCTCCTTTATTATTTGTTCAAATAAGTTTTCCACTTGTTGCTCTTCCTCTTCCCCTTCTGGTACCCCTATAATTCAGATGTTGGGACATTTATAGATGTCCTGGAGGTTCCTAAGCCTCTCCTCATTTTTTTGAATTCATGTTTCTTCTTTCTTTTCTGTTTGGTTGTTTCTTTCTTCCTTCTGGTCCACTCCATTGATTTGAGTCCTAGTTTTCCTCCCATCACTATTGATTCCCTGGGCATTTTGTTTCATTTCCCTTACTGTAGCCTTCATTTGTTCATCTAATTTGTGACCAAAATCAACCAATTCTGTGAGCTTCCTAATCACCAGTGCTTTGAGCTGTGCATCTGATAGGTTGGCTATGTGTTGGTTGCTTAGATGAATTGGTTCTGGGGCTTTGATCTGTTCTCCCATTTGAGCCATTTTTGGTTTTGGGTTTTTTGTTTGTTTGTTTGTGTTTTTCCTGGTCTGGTCACAGCTATTATGTAGTGAGGGGTGGAGCCTTAGGTATTCACCAGGAAGGGACAACCCACCTGGCTGGGTTGTGATGCTGGATGTAGGGGGTGGGGTTCGTGAGGGAACAATGGCGCTTGCTCCTTTCTCTCTTGGATTCCAGTCCCTTCTGCCACTTTTCCCAAGCAAATTGGGCACTTCTGGTGCTGATTTCCATTTGGGTGGGCTTGTGTATGCTCTGGGACCCTGTGGGTCTCTCTAATGAGCTCTCCTGTGAGGCTGGGATTCTCTCCCGGCTCCTCAACCCCCAGAAGTGTTTTCAATCAGTGCTTTTAGGCTGTATTTCCTGGCACTGGGGCCCTGCATTGCGCAGTCTGTCTTGCTGCCCATTTTTGCCTGGTTTATCTGCGTAGGAATGTGTGACCATGGTCAGCTGCCTTGTGCGCCTCGCTTGGTCTGCTCATTGCCTCCCTGCACTCGGTAACCACCGCCTGTGTGCCTCAGTGTGCCAACCATGACCTGCATGCCTGGGACCACCAGCCACCACCTTTTCCTGCCACAACTCCTCTCCGCCAGCCTCTGACTCTGCCCCTCTTACAGGTCTGGGTGAATCCTTGTGGGACTTCCATACAATTCAATTTTCTATCTGTTCTGGTTGTGGGGTTTTTTTTTTTTTTTGGTTCTACATTTTTGTTGTCCTTAATCTTGGTTGTGAGAGGAGGCACAGTGTGTCTACCTACGCCTCCATCTTGGATGGAAGTCTACAAATTTCTTTATCTATCTATCTATCTATCTATCTACCTACCAAACTAACTACCTTAAGATTGTGCCTTGATAATATTATTGTTTTAGAAAAAAACATGTCTTTGTCACAGAAGGAGATTTGACTTTGGGTGGTAAAAACACAATGCAATACACAGAGAATGTATTATAGTATTGTACACTTGAAACTTATATAATTATACTAACCAGTGTCACTCCAGTAAATTTAATAAAGAAATTTAAAAGCATATCAAATACATACATTGGCATTATATAGTAAAAAGTTTAAATTAGTTTCTTAGTGAATGGATCATATATACTATATATTTTTTACTTATTTCTAGGAAGAACATCAAGCAAAATCAAAAGGTCAACATTATACAAAGTAAAGAATCCCAATTTTTCAGGTTCTTCTTTTCTCTATGTTCAATAGCATATATTCCAATCACATGCAAAACAAAAACAAAGACATGAAAAAGCCCTGCACACCTGGCTTTGTTTCCTTACAGAAGGGGAAACAGTGAACACTGGGGGTGTTCCATAGGGCCTCCAGTTTCTGTGTTAAGCTGTCAATTTCCCCTACCAACCTAGAGTAATAGATTAATGTCCCAATTGCAGGCCAAACAATGTGTGATTCACACTGTGATGTGTCTCTCAATGTTTTAGAATACAATGAAAAATTGTTTCAATATTTTGCCTTGGAAGTATATGACTGCTCATGTAATATTCTGAGTATTTGTTGGGTAGGCCAGGAGATAGGCCCAAGAGAAGCCATTCAATAGTAATGGCAATAGGGACACTATAACTAAGTAATGAATAATTCATAATTAATATAGGGTTTTTTGTTGGTATGTTTATACATTTTGATACATGTTTTTGAATTTTTTGAAGATTATTGAAAACAACACAGAACTATACAGTGTTTAAAATTCTATGTATGTAAAGCCTGAGTTTTTTGAGATACATCCTTCAATCTAACTTTCTAACATATTTAATAATGTTCTCAAGACCAACATTTATTATTCTGACTACAGCTCCCTCCAAACAATATAAATACTAATGTCTTTATAATCTCACATAAGTAATAGAAATAATGTGTATAGCTATTTAATGGTATCTAAGACCCTGTAGCTGATGATCAACATTAGAATGTTAATGTTAGTTGAATGCTTACCATGTGCCAAATATTCTTGGAAGCACTTCATATGATAGTAACATTACTATCTCCTTTGTACTAATGAGGAAGATGCTATTTAAAGTACTTAAAGACCTTGCCCAAGGATACTGCATCAGCTACTTAGTGCTCAAGACTGAATCTGAATTTGTCTGATTCCAGACTTTATGTTACCTTGTATGCTCTTCTCTCTTTCAAGATTCTGTGAAATATAATGGAATAAGTTTGCATATTTGATCTGAATAAGATGGTGTGGGTTGTTAAGATCATTTAATAGCAAGTATTTCTTGCTATTAAATTTCTCAAGGTGTGTTTTCTTCTGCTCTGAAATTATACATGTTCACTCTCTCTGGCATCATAACATCTTTGGTTGACATCTTAGCAATTGATAGCATTCTTGCCACGTGGTTGGAGGCCGGATATCAGTTGGTTATCATATAATGTATCCTCCCTATCTCATTGGGAGCATAGAGCAGGTGCTTGGAAATCTTGCTGTCCCCCATTCTCTATACATGACTGGTTCATATTTAGCTAAATTATGGTGAATATCACTCGAGAACTGCTGTGGTGGCTGCACTTCAAGAGTTGTATATAACCTTACCTACAATTTAATACTTAGCAGAGCACCTAGATGAAATTGTTAAAACAAGTCAAGAAAATAGCCCTGGTTGGGTAGCTCAGTTGGTTAGAGTGTCGTCCCTAGACACCAAGGTTTTGGGTTTGCTCTTGGGTCAGGACAGACATGAGAAACAACCAATGAAGGCATAAGTAAGTGGAACAGCAAATTGATGTTTCTCTCTCATCTCTAATTAATAGATTTAAAAAAAAGAAAAAAAGAAAACATACATGTCCATGTAATCTTTAAGTTTTATCATGTTATAATACATGGCACCTCATATTAGTTCTAAAGATATTAAGCTTGACTTTGAGATAGAACACATTAAAATACCTGCTTAATGGTTTGTTATTAAACACTGTACTTTTTTACATTAAAATTTATGACATTTTTAATCATCTGGATTACAATTTAGAAATTCATTTAGATTGAAATTGGCAACAAAGGTTTATGTAAACATACTTGTAGGAGATCATTTTCATTAATTTTGAATATTTGCATTAAACCATAAAGGATAGATGTTCACACTGATTTAGCAAATATTTTAAATGCAATAAGACATTAAAAATATGAATTAATAAAGACCTAGTCTCTGAAAAAGTAATTCCCTTCTAATTTCTTTATAAAAACACATGAGAACACCTAATAAATGACTTGATTGAAGTATAATTATTGTACACTTCTTATATTATATACCTATTGCATATCGCAGGCATACCTATATGTGGATTATGGAAATATACAAGGTAGATGTTTTTAGATCAATAGCGGAACTCCAGATGTAGATGGATTTTGATATATTTCAGAGGCAAGTGTGTCTTGAAATTAAATATGTTATTTGGAGAAAACATACTTATTTGATATTGGAGAGAAGCCTTTTTTTAATTTCCAAAGTTCAAGTTTGAATTTTCTTCTGTTCATTTAGTTCCCAGCAGGTGTCTCTATATAGCAGCTTTACTCAGAAAGAACAGGATGACAAGAACTAATTGTACAAAAAAGAAAATAATGAAACACAGTACAGAAATGAACTGGTTAAAGAGTGCATCTGTGTTGATAATAAAAAGTCAAAATACTTTAAAGGTATGTGCTATTCATAAGTACATATAGAGAATATTTTGTTTTATTTCTTGATTTTATTTTTTGACCAACTTTTTTCAAAAGAGACTCAGGGAAATCTTTAAAGCAGCTTACACTATACTGTGTGCAACCTAAATACAAATACAGACCTTCTCTAACAGGACACTCACTGACATTTTTGTGTCTTGATCTGATAACCTCTTCATCATTGTGAATGAAACCTAAAAGAAGTAGGGCTGAAACGTTGCAATGGTCATCAACAGTCATTTAAAATTCATAGTGGACAGTGGAGAGGTTAAAAAGTGGAAAGAATATATAAAGTAATATCATATACAATGATATAATGTATCCAGTTTTCCTCGATGACTGCCAAAGTCACTCTGTTCTATTTAGAATATGTCAAAGAATGGAGATTTTTAATGCTTAACTGTCAGCATGTAAGCTTTTTAAACAAACAAAAAAATTATCCTTTGATGGATCTCAGTTGAATTTTTAATCTAAATGGAATAAATAATTATAACTTTACCTATAAAAAGAATTAAGCAATATCCTGCATTTTTATTCTAATAGCATATTGAATACACCACAGCATTCTGAGATGAATAACTAATGAAATCAATACATACGTAAAGTTTTAAATAACATTAACTAGGTAGGTTCTAAGTTAAACTTAAATTTTAGCATGTAGGGTGTCTATTACCAAGCAAGTAAAAATTCAGGCAATTAAAAAAGTATGAAAATTATGAATATACAACATATAATGATAAAACATAATAAATATTAATTTTATAAAAAGGTAAACAGATAAAGTTTCCGATTGGATTGACATCAAGGACATAGTTTGCCATACTTTATATTTATTGGAATTTTCAGTACATGAATGGAAATTTTAATACTTCAGAACAAAGAATGTTACAAATATATGTGAATATTTTGGACAATTAGAGAAGTTTTGGAATAATTATACTCAATTTGGTCTCATTATTATTTCACTCATATATACACACACACACACACACACACATATGAAGAGAGAAGCCTTTTTTAATTTCCAAAATTCCAAATGTGTTTATTTTTTTATTCTTACTGTATCAGAAATAGATATGTTGCTCTGTAAGGATACTAAAGAAATCCTTCAGGCTGCCACCGCACTTGCAGAAATGGACAGAACTTTTCTAACTCATTTTATGTGATAATCTCCCTGGACAGTCTCTTTAGAAATAATTAGAGAGTATCTTCTGGTTTAAGATGATGGACTGACAATTCATTTACCATTCTTTTAAAGTCTCTAAATGATTAGAACAAAATTATAAAAGCAAACTGATAAAAAAAAAAAAAGCAAGAAAGGGAGTAGAGAGAAGACAAAAACTTGAGAATTCCCAGGAAAAAGGAGAATGGCTACAGTTTTTTTTTTTTTTTTTTTTTAAGAAATCAGGATAGGTAAGCTAGATCACAAGAATAAGTATGCTTTTGTCCAGCAGAGCCAATGGAGAAGTTCCAGGTTCTGAGTGAAGAAATTAAGATAAAGGTCATATGGTAACAAAAAGGGAGTTTACAAAGGAAGGGCTTTCATTTGTCTCATTCACTGCTGTAACTCCAGCATCTACAATTGTGCTTGACGCATAAATCATTGTACGTATCACACAGAATTTTACTCCTGGAAGGGTAAGGAGAGTCACCTGTCTTTCATAGTTCTTTTCCTTTGCCCGAGGACTAACCATTGTTCATGTCACAGACACTCTGCTCCCACTCCACTGGACCGTCTGATGGGTCATGGACATTCTCCCACATAACCCCAAAAATCAAGAAATTTAGCCCATCTTCTACTTAAGAAATATAACCTTGATACAATAACATCATTTTATACTCTTTTTATGCCTATTCTCAGAAGATATCCAAAATGTCTTTTAAATCTCTGACATAGATATAATCAAGGGTCAGCCACTGTATCTGATAATCATGTCTCTTTGGTCTTCCGTAACCTGGATCAGTACCCTTACCGTTTAATATTTCTATATTTGGTCATTGAGAATATTGACCTTTTTAAAGAACCTAGACTAGTTGTCATGTTGCATTTCCCATTATCAAAATTTGATTATTTCCTCATGATGAGATGATGTGATCTATTTCACATTAACATCATATCAGGAAGCACATATGAGTTTGTTTCCTTGTGTGGTAAATTTAAAAACTTGGTTAAGGAAGTAACCAAAATACTATCCATTGTAAAGGTGAATTTTCCCCAAAATGAATAAATATTATAGGGAACAATATATTTAGACTGCTTAAATATCTTATTCCTCATAACATTTAACCCAATGCTTTTAACATCTATTGATGGTGTTTATCTGAATAAATATTTTATTGTGAATACAGTCATCTCTCCATAGCCACAGGTTCCACATCTGCAGATTCAACCAACTGCAGATCAAAACTATTTTTTAAAGTATGTTGTTGCTAATGTGTGCTGTGTAGATGGGCCTACAATGGTTGTGTCTATACTGAACATGTACAGACATTTTATATCTTGTCATTATTCCTTAAACAATACGCTCTAACAACTATTCATATAACATTTACATTATATTAGGTGGTAGGAGCAACCTAAGGATAATTTAAAGTATATGGGAGGTTGACGGTTTCCTTTGCTGTGCAAAGCTTTTTAGTTTGATATAGTCCCATTTGATTATATTTTCTTTTGTTTCCCTTGCTTGAGGAGATATATGAGAAAAAATATTGCTACGGGCAATGTTTGAGATTTTACTGCCTATATTTTCTTGTAGGATTTTTATGGATTTGGATCTAAAATTTAAGTCTTTAAATTTTTCTAGCTATCATCTACAAAGATGAACATTTTTCTCTCATGTAGGCACTTGAACTTTTACATGGCACTTGTAGCAATAATTAGGAGATTATTTGAGGGCAAACATAATATGCAAGTCCTTTTTCTCAATGGAGTGTCATGCTAAAAATATATTTAAAGGATTACATAAATACAACAAGAGAAGGGTACAAAAGAAAACTTTGATAAATTTTATTTCATCAAAAAAATTCTGCTCTGTGAACATACTATTAGGAAAACAAAAAATAAAAGCCAAGTACTGGGAGAATTTACATGCAAAACACACTCATGATAAGAAGCATAATTGGTAGGTACAAAATAGACAGGGGAGGTTAAGAATAGTGTAGGAAATATAGAAGCCAAAGAACTTATATGTATGACCCATGGAAATGAACTAAGGTGGGGGAATGATGGTGGGAGGCAGGAAGCTGGGCAGAGAGGAATAAAGGGGAGAAAAAAATGGGACAATTGTAAAAGCATAATCAATAAAGTATAAAAACATTAAAAATGTATCCATAATATATAAAGAATCCAAAATACTTAATAAGAATAACTGATAAGAAAACAAATTACCAAATAAAACATGAGCAAAAGATTTGACAGACATTTCACCAAAGAACACACGGATGACAAATGAGCCCATTCAGCAGATATTTAAAATTAGTAGTCATTGGAGTAATACATATTGAAATCATGAGCTACCATCACATACCTATTAGAATGTCTAAAACAATACCAAGGCCTTTCAGGAATGCAAAGAAACTGGAAATCTCATTCATTCCTTGTGAAAATAAAAATGATATGGTTATTTTAGGAAAGAACTTGGAAATTTCTTATAAAGTTAAACTTATCATATGACTCAGTAATTCTACTTCTAGGTTTACCCAAGAAAATGAATACTTAGAGTTACACAAATACCTATATGCAAATGTATGTGGTAGTATCATTTATTATTGTCAAAAACTGGGAAAACCTAAATGTCCCTCATCAGCTGAATGGATAAGGAAATAGTGGCATATCTGTACAATGGAAAATTACTCAGCAATAAAAAAGGAACAAACTAATAATACATTCAACAACATGGATGGATCCCAAATGCATATGCTATGTGACGGGAGCCAGACAGAAAAAGTTACATACAGTATGGTCTATCTGTATGGCATCCTCAAAGGAAATTACATGAACAGAAAACAAATGTGTTTGCCATAAGCCAGCATGGTAGCAGGGGTTGACTCTAAAGGGCAGCAAGAGGAATTTTTTTAAGACAATAAAATACTTTCATGTCTTTATTGTAGGCATGGTTATATGACTGTGCGCATTTATCAAAGTTCATAGGTCTGTAAATCAAAAAGAGTAAAATTATTCTGTACAAATTTAAAATGAATAAAATCATAAAATAACAACAATAAAAGTCTAATGAGAAGCAATGAAAAAAAATGAGTGACGCAAAGACAGAAACTTAAGACATAAGTGCAAATTATCGCCCAGGACTTGAGATCCCAGCTTCCATGTTATGTCCTCCGGAAGACTTCCCTGACCGTTGAGTGTAAAGTGTCTACCTATCATTCTTTGTTACAGCCCCTTAATTTAATTCCCAGCCTTGCACTTATTTCTAATCTGTTTTCTCATTACTTATTTTTGAAATAATGTTTTAAAGTCTATATTCCTGTGTTACAATATGAGCTCCATGAGGGCAGGGACCTCTTTTGTCTTGTTCACCACTATGAACTTAAGGTTTAGAATAACACCTAGCCTAAAGAATCACTCAGTACATATATATTTGTTAAGTGACTGAATGAGAATAAAGTCAGCCTTTGAACTTCAAGGCTAGAAAGCAAAATTAATTAATGAACTGACTATGTCACGTAATAAATATTGATTGAAATGAAAATAACAGGTGGAAGTGTTCAAAAAGCTGTGCATTTTTACTAAATATTCATTTACTACTATTAATTGGGAAGTAAATGATAAGGGATAAAATTGACTAAAATATTGAATTACTGTATTGGAAAAATAGACAAAAATAAAGTATAAAAAGAGTTGAATTAAAAGTTCAAGGTCAGTAAAGAAAAACACAGTTTAATTTAAAACCATACACAAGATGAAAGAAAAGTCTGTGCGTTTTTTGCAGAGTTGGGGCAGCAGCCGCATTATGTAATTCACACATACTTGGAAGAAAAGCAGCCTCAGGGTGGCCACAAATACGCTACATAATACAGCTTAGGACACCAGTCAGCTCTCCACATTAATATGAAGTATCATCAGAAGGGCTTGATTGCATATCCTGGATTTAAGCAGAAGAATAGGTGACACCATAGGATCACCCAATTAGGAGTCACTCATTTATTTATTTATTCATGACATAAAGGGAGGGGCCAAGAAATCTTGGATTTGGGTTATATGTGAGAATGCAAATCTAAACTTGCTTGTTTGAAAACATCTGGTTTTATACATGGACATTTTTTTTCTCAGTGATCTATCTCTGCCAATCTGATTGTGAAAAAATTATGAGCAGATTGATGTTTTGACTCCTCTGCCTAACCATATCACTTTCAGGAGTGACTCTTAGATGGGAAATCTGAGCGTTTAATCTCTGGTCATTTTAGGAAGTTGGGATGGTAGCGAACTTGAAAGAACATTGTTGTAACTGGACTACTTCCACTATTTCCACTATGACTTTTTGCCAAGGGTGAGACTGCCCAACCTTAGGAGTTATAGCAGGAGATTGTTAGTATAATCATTACCACTTAGCTAAATATGAAAACTGACTCATTTCAGGGATTTTTATATTTTATAAGATCCAAATGAATGAAATGACAATCAAGAACACCATGTACGAATATTAAATATGACCTGCTTTAAGTCCTTCTTAAACAGATACTCGTTTTCTCACCCCCTGTCTTTTTATTTCAGAGGCATTGATGGTGTGCGTGTGGTGTACCTGGTCTCTGGGCATTCATTGGCACATGGGGTCTTTGGAAACACATATCACCACTCTAGTGCTTGCTTGTTATACTCTTGACATAACACTTTTGACAAGGCTCTGAGTATCTATTTTTTGTAGTTTAACTATTATTTATTTGTTTATTTATTTATTGTTGTTCAAGTACAGTTGTCTCCATTTTCTGGCCACCTGTCCCCCTCACCACACCTACCCACACCTTCCTAAAAGTAATAATTTTACAACAAGGGAAAATAACATGAAATGCTTTGCAAAGTACTTAGTTCAGTCTTTCTCTACATAAAAAGTAAAATGATAGCTTAGGGTTGGGATAGAAGAGCTTTCCCCCAAGAAAGGAGCGATACTAAACTGTTTAGATGTTTGAAAGGAGAAATCTCTCTAGCAGAAAGCTGGAAAGTGTGTGATTACTTTCAGTATAGGTCAGGGTTGTGTTTAGAGTAGAGATTAAAGGGAATAGTTTCTTTAAAACAGAGTTTGGTCTGTTCCTTGTGGTGTTTCTAAACTTCAAATTTAATAAAATCAAAACAAGTCCTGTCTAAAAGTGAAGACTGGTCTGTTATTTTGGCAATGTTAGAAGAATAATATCCAAAGGTTCTCTGATATTTCTGGAAAACAAAAGACAAGACAAAGGCAGCCAATGAGGCCTCAGATACAGTTCTTCCTGTCTCTTTATATAAACACTACAAAAGACGGAGGGAGAGTTAGAACACTTTAGAACACAGTCTCATACGGCTTTGAACATCAATCTGAGGTAAAAAGTAAAATTTAAAAAGGATTTGAACCCATAAAGAAGATCCTTGATTAATTTTTTTTAAAAAGCAGAGAACAAACAAAAAATAGAGGAAATAAAAAGCAATGACTCACATTTTAGGAGATACATATTTCACATTTTTGGAAATAAAGAATTAAAATTACAGGAGAAAAATCTAAACCCAAAAGTAACATTTAAGTAAGAATATCTAAGAATGCTTTTAGTAGGATTTTACTTGTTGAAATTACATGAAGAAATTGGAAAACTGTGGGCTGTTAAATGAGCAACATGTACACATTGTTGTAACCACTGTTCATCATGTGAGCTAATTATTCATTTTGATGTTTTTACTTCCATAATATTAGAAATTACTGCAACAGCAAGTATTTAAATAGTACTATGTGCATGCTCTTTTTATGAATAGCATGCCAAATATTCAAATGGCAAAGCTATCTTGGGGATTATGTGGTTAAATTTGTGTCTTTTATAAAGACCAGAAGCTTTGGAGCATTAATGGATGATACACTGTATCTTATAGGCATATAGATAAACTAATAAGCACATGTTCAATTTAAGTGAATAAAAAGAAAAATATCGAAATACGTGTCAAGTATATTTATGTATAAAGGGATTTATGTATAAATTCTCTTGAAAAGTAGGCACTGATCTTTACTTTCTTTGACTTTTTCTGTGCAAAGCTATTTTTTACTGCCTGTAAAATAAAGAAAACTTATGCGCCAGCATTTCCTACCACCAGTGGATTCTAAGAGTTAATTTATTGGCACATTTCATGCAAAATTAATAAGAATGGAAAAGAAATAAGGGGCTGGCTGTCTAAAATTTTCCTGTTAGGCCACTACCTGATACTTTGCAGGCCTCGTCATAATATCTCTTGGGTATAGAGCAGGGCATAGGGCATGTTTATAGCTATTAAATATTTATACTCAAAAAAGAGAAAGTAAGTTCTTAAGATCACTGTTAGAAACTTTCAAATTTGGAAGTTAAAAAAATTAGGAGAGGCTTTAAGAAGCAACACTGTTTGTTTCTGGTTTTGTCCTGCCAGGAGGTAAATTAGATGTGGAGTGGACCTGTGAGAGGAGTGTGGAAGCAGGACTCGGGGGGTCTGCAGAGGGGCAAACTTGCAGCAAGCCACAGCAAGTCCGTAGTGGAGGTTTTTCTCCAAGAGGCAGTTTTCTTGTCTTAAGAAAGATTTTATCTACTCTGAGTATCTGAACTGCTTAGTATTATGGATAACAATAATACAAATGAATAATGTAAATGAAAACATCTTGCGCATTCTAAAGTACTGCACTATATTCAGAATAAATCAAATGATAACACTGATTGTGTAGATTCGCTAAGAGACTGCAGGCTTCATCATCCAGGCTGCAGCATTTCAGATGTCTGCTCAGTGAAGCTAAAGCGCTGTAATTAAGGGGGTGTATGTTGTTCCTGTGGTCAAGAAGGGAAGCCAGGAGTCAAGGCCACAGAAGACATAGAAAACATCATATCCAAAGTATGAGACAAGCTGTTAATAGGAAATTATTTATAGAGTCATGAGCCAAAAGAAACAGGAAAAAGACAAGGAATCTATCACCTATGGTGATGAATGGTTCTGAGGGAGGCTGTTGACAATTGGAGGGCACAAAAGGCACTTTGTTGTGCTTATTTTATGACCCTGAGTCTGGAGTCTGATGAATTAAAGGGGTAATACTGTTCTGGGTGACATTTAAGAGAGAATACCTCTAGGCGGTAACCCTCCTGAGGCTGGTGCCATGCTCCCCGTTGCAGCCGTGCTGGAGATGTTATTGCAGAGTGATGAACGGATGTAACAACCTTTGCATAATTGATAGTTAGAGCAGCGTGGCCTAGCGAACCTTTCTTTTGTTTCTTTTCAGACACTTTGGGAAGGCATCACATGTAGAGTCACCTATAAAGTTAAAAATTATCTGTATCCCATCATTGTTAATTTAAAGTTTATTCTTCAATGCCACAAGCCAATTAATTTAGTCTTGTTGTGCACTTGTTACAGTAAAGCATAAAATTAACCGAAAAAAGTCAAACTCCTTTTCTTAAAATTCAGAATCCAATAAACGCACACTTAAAATACACAGTATTGTATTTTCACACGATGAAAAACATGTTCACAAGGTAGCTCTTACATTAAAATTATTTGCTGTTACCAATCACATGAAATAAAAATAAAATTAATAAAACATTAAATGAGTTAAAGAATTATAGTCTACTTGCTCCTGGAGGACCTGTACAGAAAGAAGGTTGAGGCAACAGTTGCTGCCCTAATGCCAAAAGAATAACTTTTAATCAATACTAGATTAAATGCAAATTTTATTTTCAGTTTTGCACATATTCGTTTTTTAAATTTTACTTTTAGAAATTAACATTCAGAAAAGTGGGCTTTTGCATAAAGTTGTGTGAAGTTTAATACATATTTGTATAACCACCCTCACTTTCAAGGTATATATTTCCATAACTACCAAAAATTACTTTAAATTTATTCTTTTATAGTTACACACTCACCCCGATCATTGGCAACAAAAACCTCATGACTGAGCTTTTGTCCTTTCAAGAACATTATGTAAATGAAATTATACAGTATGTGACCTTTCGAGATTGGCTTGTTCACCTAGCATAATGCCTTAGGGATTTATCTAAGTTGTTGGTTGTATTAATAGTTCATACTTTTTATTGGTAAGTAGCATTCTGGTGAATGAATGTACTGCCACTTGTTTATGGATTTACTCATTGAAGAATATTTGGGTTGTTTTCGGGTTTGGTAATTATGAGTAGAGTTGCTAAAAATGTGTGCGTATAGATTTATGTGTGAACGCAATTTTCATATCTCCAGCGTAAATACATAACTGTAGGATTGCTGGGTAATATGATGTATGTTGAACTTAATGAGAATCTACTAAGTTATTTTTCTAAGCACCCACCTATTTTGCATTCCCAGCAGCAATTTATGACCATTGCGATCTTCCTTATCCTCATCAACATTTGGTATTGTCAGATTATTTTATTTCAGCCATTTTTATAGCTGTATAGTCATATCTCATTTCAGTTTTAATTTGAATTTCCCCAATTATTTCGAGTGGATGTTCTCATGTTGTACATCTTTTCATGTGTTTATTTTCCATCAGTAAATCCTCTTTAGTGATATGTGTGTTCAAGTCTTTACCCATTTTAATATTGGGTTGTTTTATTACTTTGAATGTAGAGAGTTCTTAATATATTCAAGATACAAGTTCTCGATCAGATATACACTTTGGAAATATATTCTCCTAGTCTATAGTTTGTCTTTTTATTATCCTGATGGAGACGTACAAGAAACAAATGTTTTAAATTCCAATTGTTTTAAAATGTTTTTCCAAATGTTAAATTCCCAATGTTTTTAAAAATTCCAATTTATCATTTTTTTTCTTTTATGGAATGTGTTTTCATGTCATGTTGCAGAGCTCTTTGCCTAGCCATCAATTATGATGACTTTCTCCTATGTTTCCTTTAGAAGTTTTGTAGTATTACATTTTATAGTGAGATCTATCATCCACTCTAGTTACCTTTTGTATATGGAGAGATCTTTAGGTTGAGGGTTTTTTGTTTTGTTTTGTTTTTTTTGCATATGGTTGTCCAGTTTTTCCAACACCATTTGTTGACAGAACTCTCCATTTTTCATTAAATTTTCCTTTGCATGTTTGTCAGAAATCATTTGGCTGTATTTGTATTAGTCTATTTCTTGACTCTTTTTTTCCCTTGACCTGTGCGTCTGCCTTTTTTCCCAGCACCACAGTGTCTTGATTACTGCAGCATTATGTTAAGTTCTGAAATTAGACTGTGTATTCCTCTCACTTCCTTCTTCTTTTCCAACAAAGTTTTTGCTATTCTGCTTCTTGTGCCTTTTCAAATAAATTTTTAGATTTAGCTTCATAGATGAATTCTGTTTGAACTTCTAATTTCACTTTTTTACTTCACTAATTAGGTTCTACATGAAGTAAATTGACTGCAGAAACAAATGGGCTACAAACACATCACACAGTTTTACAAAGAGACAGGAGATTTGAATTCTTACCGATGAGATGAAAGTTAAGTCATGTTTATAAACCTAATGATATGTTAAAGTGATTTTAAAGACTACACTTAGGTATTAGAGTTTATTCCCTGATAATATACAATGAGTGGTTGTATGAAGTATGAGTTGTTTTTTTAAAAAGGAAAAATATGAAACACATACATTAGAATATGACTCTTGTTAATAGCTGAAAAACATAAACATAAAAATATTTAAAAGTACTTTAAGCTTGGGGGGTACAGGGCAGAGGGGAAAAATGGAACAACTATAATAGCATACTCAATAAAAATATATTTAAAAATTTAAAAATAAAAATAAATAAAACTACTGTAAGCTCATAGGGAGCTTATGTGTGTGCGAAGAGGGGAAGGAATAAGAAAAGGAGTGTCTTCCAGTAAACGAGCTGAGGAAAAGTACTAGCCATTGAATGTGCCAAATCAAACAGGCATTTGATGACCAAGAACCGCTCTGGGAACGTTGCTCCGATGACTACACTGGGGCCCTTAAGTAACTTGCAGAGGTGATACGGTGTCTCCCTTCACCACCCCCAGGAGACCTCTAAATGGAAAAGCAAGTGCTTTCTTTCAGGAAAATTATTAAGGGAAGAGAAGGGTGTTTAAAACAATAAAAAAACACAAGTAAAAATGGCCAAATTTGTATTTTCTGGGCTGTGTCACCTTCTCGCTGTGACTCTGCTCGGTCCATACGATGGCTTACTAGACAGACGGGCACATCTACAGCAGAAATGTGTTAAAGAAATATGCAAATAAATCTCCGGAGAACCAAAAGTAACAAAAGGAAGGTGAGCTCCTAGGCACTTGAAATTTTCCAGT
The DNA here is from genome assembly GCA_004027475.1 of Anoura caudifer. Classification (NCBI taxonomy): domain Eukaryota; kingdom Metazoa; phylum Chordata; class Mammalia; order Chiroptera; family Phyllostomidae; genus Anoura; species Anoura caudifer. The sequence goes on from PVKU01000522.1 coordinate 181,220, forward strand.
ACAGTAAAGCCCATTTTACATTTTGTTCTAATATATCACATCTTCACACAAATTTTCTGAAAGTCAGTGTAGGTGCAATTTTTTGATAAGGCATATTTTCCATATCATGTAAGAAGCATACAAAACTTTCCCCCTCTAAATAGTACCATAGTACATGTACAAAAATCTTCAGACAACAATAAATTTCATCCCTGGGGATTTTCTAACCCCTTCTTCTTATTTTTCAGTGATTAATTGGAAAGGGAGAACATATAGGCAGCTAAGTTACATTCCTAGGTGCCTGAGTTTCTATCAACAGTACAATTTTTTTTTGATGAAACACCTAGTAAATATCAACAAGGCAAACTCTGAATTGGCACCCTTCCACCAAAAAGGATTTCTGCCTCCTTTTTAAGACTGATTCATCTCTATTTCACAGAAATATAGCATTGAAATATTTGAGGCACCCACTCCTCTGAGGTCACTAGAAAGCTAAAGAACAAGACCATACCATATAAAAGAAAATTGTGTCACCTTCTTAGCAAATAAAAGTTCAGTCTCAATTTCATGCTGAAGTATGAACTATACAGTCTCTGAAGAGACAGCCAGTTTGGCTTGTTATAGCAGGATTTGTAACTGTGGAGGTGGAAAAGTTTCCCAATCTGTGAAAGACACTGTGAAACATTTACTGTGAAGAAGCTGGAATCATACCAACTAGTAGCTCTAAAAATAAGAAGGGGAGGCTTAATTTGAGAAGTTTTATACTTTTTTATAGGAATTGCTCCATTATTCTTAATACAAAGGTTGAGTCAAGTTTGTGATGCAGTAAATGAAAAGTTAACAGTTCAGCTCATCACTTCAAGCGAATCCGTATAGATTCACTGCATCCGTTTCTCTCCCTGTTCTCCCTGGCCAGCTCTTCTTTATTTTGATTAGCTCGTTCCCTTAACCGGTGAAGCAAGCATTTGTCCTTCAAGTACAATAAGTTCTAACTGTCATTAATCACAAGTTTCTTTTGTAAGCATTTAAAAAGTCTAATCAGGGAGGAAGAAACTAAAGTGAAAATACATGCACTTTCCCGTAAAGAATTCAGTAAAGGTCAAGAACGAAGCTGAATGCTGAAGTCTTAGATAATATAAAACCAGCAAACTGTAGGTCTCAATTTCATTTTAAAATATATTTCTACATTTGAAAATCAAGTATATGCCTGTTGTGTTTATTAAATAGTGTAAATTGATTAATTGTATAAATTGAATTCTGCTCCCTTTTGTGTAAGTTGCAGTCCAGCTTTCATGATAGTAAAACATGTATGAGGAACATTTAACAGGCAATAGTTTTAGAAAATAAATCAAATATGAGAGATTTCAAAGAGTAAAATGCCAAACACAAATTAAAATATATACAATGTTTTCCGTATTTTCACATACAGATTGTTATTTTCTAACTGGAAGTCTATCAGTGCCTAAATCTTAGAAGCTAGCAATTAGGCTCTGAGGGAGGCACAGTGTAACTGGAATTGTGGATGATTAGAGGTAGGAGACCCTCTACTTTGGCTGGAACCTCTGTCTGATGTATGAATCCCCTCTATGACGTCAATGATAAATAATTAAGCATGTACAACAGGCGTTGCGATATCTAAATATCTTTTAACGTTTCCAGTGAAGGTATATTTCTACTCCGTTAACAAGACAACCCATGCCAGCTGCCTTTTCGCTTTTCATTTCATTTCAACCATCATTCATTGAGCCATATTACATATCTGGTAATTAAAGGCCACGTTGATTCAAAAAAAGAAGGAAATCATTTTTATAGAATGTTGATCATTGGGAGAAAGGAGTAAAAAGGGAAACATATAGCAATATTTTATTGCAAATATCAAAATGTCACCAGTGTGTTGTATAGGGTATTATGAAAAATAGGTGAGTTATAGTTAAGCTAATACGGTAGAAGTGTTAGAAAAATCTCTGGAGGACATGACCTGTGAGTTGAGCCTTAAAAGACAGAAATTGTTGATTACAAGGGGGAAGGGGAAGGGCATGAGTATATCTATTTTAGGCAAAGGGAATTGTCTGAGCGAAGGATAAAATCGTGGCTTAGAGTGATGTGTTCCGTGCTTTTTAAATAAGTGTTACTAAAGTGCAAGGAACATAGGATGAGACCAAGCCAGAGAAGCAGGTAGGGTTAAGGTTATGCAGATCATGGTATACGTGTTTTTTTTAAATGATCTTTGTTTAAATAGGAGACAGTAAAGGATTTTAGGGAGATGAATGCATCAGGCCAATGCTTTAGGTTAATTAATCAGTCTGTTAATAATGTGTGGAGGATGGATTTGAGGGGCCTGGGACATAAATTTGGTAGTACATTTGAACACTATGGGCCAAAGAAAATGAAAAGTGGACCCAGAAATAAAAATGTTTGTCCAGGTTTAGTGTGTAATTACTAGATAAAATTGTCTAGTAGGACCTGTAGTTTAGGTATGGAGTGAGGCTGAAGCGCTACAAAAAACAAAACAAAAAACCCCAAAAAACCCCACAAAAAAACCACAAGATTTTTGGCTAGATGTCTGCATTGTTGCAGTTTATGTCTGCATAAATTGATACATGGATTTTAGGAGGGAAAATGGTTTTGGGAGGAATATGAGTTTCATTTTACATATCTGGACTTTAAAAGATCTCTGAGATACTGAAGTAGAGAGCTGAAGAAATTAGTTATTTACACACATTTAATATTCTTAAAATAGATCATGGTTAATGCTAAAACTTTTGAAATCATAAGAGAATATAGGTAGGAGTTAAAGTTACAAAAGTGATAGAGGTAGTCAAGGAGACCTTTAGAATAAGAAAATACATTCGGTGGGGAGGAAAGAGTTGAATGCACCAGCGTATACAAGATAAAAAAGATGGAGAAGACTGTTATTTAGAAGAGAGTTACAGGAGTTGGGTGTTACAGAAATGAAGGGAGTAAAAGTTCTAAGCAGTAAGAAGTGATCTATATTAAAAACAGCAGAGAAATTAGTTCATGAAAATTAAGACTGAAATGTTGCAATCAGGACACAGTAGTGCCTGCATGGATTGGTCTGAGTGGAGGCGTGTGCGATTGCAGCAGACTGAGGAGGAAGCGACGTGAGGAAGGGAGGTTGAAAGGCACAATACGCTGTCAGAGGTTAACCCTAAGAAAGACATATGATGTTATCACTGATGCAAGGGACATGCAATCCGTTTGAAAATCACGTCATTTTTCTGCTACATATTATTCAAAGTTTTATAATTAGAGTTCCATTATTTGGTGCAAATTTTTTTTCACAACATGAAACCATCTTCCACCAAGAGTGGGAAATACAATTAGTTGTACAAGTTGTAAGTGCCATAATATGTATTTTATTTTGCTTTTTGGTAAAAGTTGATTTTGATATTTCTAATTGAAAATAATTTTATGAATTTTGACTTTATGTTTTTTGAACCACTTTGAATCATCTTTTTTTAATTTTTAAAATTTATTTTTACAGAGGCACAGAAGGAAGTAGAAAGAGGGGAGAGAGAGAGAGAGAGAGAGAGAGAGAGAGAGAGACATCGAGTCATTGTTCCTCTTATTTGTACCTTCATTTGTTGTTTCTTGTATGTGCCCTGGCTGGGGATCAAACCTGAAACCTTGGTGTGTCTGAACCATACTTCACTAGGCCAACTGAGCTACCCGGCCAAGGCTGAATCACCTTTTCTTAAAATCTCAAGCTATGGTACTAAACCTACCTTTGCTGGGTTTTTAAAAATTATATATTTAAAATCCAAGAATTATTGCTGGCTATACCACTGTTGGTTAAGATGAAGGCCATATGTTTGATGTTTTGCAAATTTTTTATTTTCAGTTCAACCAGTATATTCTGGGTAGCCTGAATTAAGTCCAGAGTAACAGATTTCTTTTTTACTTTCTCTGGCTTTTTTTTTCCCCCCAATTACAGGTTTGTTTTTTTTTTTTAGATTATTTATTTATTTATTTTTAGACAGAGGGGAAGAGAGAGAGAGAGAGGGAAACATCAATGCGTGGTTGCCTCTCACATGGCCCCTCACTGGAGACCTGGCCTGCACCCCAGGCATGTGCTCTGAGTGGGAATCAAACCAGCAACCCTTTGGTTCGCAGGCCGGCACTCACTCCACTGAGCCACACCAGCCAGGGAACCCCCCTCCCCCCAGGCTTTTAAAGATGTAAATATCAGCTTACCAAGTCCACGATTTATCAGGTACTGCATGTACTTAAAGTGTGTGGCATTTCCCTACTTTACTTTTCTTTAGGCACAATTCTATGCCTAAACCTTATTCAACATGATCCCTCCAAAACCTTAAATATAATTTCAACATCATCAAATCTGTTTTGGTTGGAGTGGTCTGATATTCTTATTTCATAATATTGCTTTCTGTTCATTTAAACTTATTTTTAAAAATTGTTTAAAAGATGTTTTTTAATATATAAACTAAAAATGTGATGTTTCTCAAGCCAGAGGATGTTTACTCCTAAATTATTTTTAAAGTTTAAAGGGGAAGGGATTAACTACAAAGGAGAATAAGGGAACTTTTCTTGGAGGCATTAGGCATTTGTAAAACTCATCAACGGTACTTCAAAAAAGGATGAATTTTAGTGTATGCAAAACTGTACCTCAATAAATATGAATTCTAAAAATGCCTCTTAAATTTAGCTAATTGATTTGTATATTGAAAAATATACAGGATATTGAGAGAGAAATTACCCTACTAAATGTTAAACATATTGTAAAGCTGAAATGAAAAATTATGGATGTGGTCCATGAATTGATAGAAAGAACAATTGGCTAGATAGATATAGAACTACCCAATGCATAAGTACATATTAATGATAAGAATTTAGTTCAAAATAAAGAAATAATAAAGGCAAAGGTGCCAGAGGCAATTTGCTTCTGACAGAGTCCCAGGTCCAGGATTATTCTGCTGTGTGGTAATAAATCAATGGAAAGATTTGAATGGTGCTTCAATTTTTATCATCAGTTTAATAATAGCAATTATAACTTCACATGGATCTTGTAAAGATTAAATGAGGTAATGCACGTAAAACAGGTCCATGGATATATTTTTAAGGGCCTACTTTCTGATGGAAAAATTACATCTTCATTTATAAGCTATAACTAAATATTCCATTTCCTCTAATTACGAATGCAGGCAGTAAACTACAATAGTATTAGCAGGAGCTGTGGCATCACCATCAGAAATCACAGATATTTTCATACCACATTACAGTTTTTACAAATATCTCAAAATCTTGTTTACATTCATCATTAGCCCAAAGTATGTTTTTTATTAGAACCGCCATCAGGTCATATGTTAGTGAGTGCACTGGTCAAGTATCAGGCAGCTAACTCTCTGTGTCTAGTGGTGATTTATCTGCCAAGTGATGAAGTCAGAGCCTTTCATATCAGTGACTCATCATCTACACTGTTTTGCAGTTCTCAATTATTTGTTAATCAACACAGAAAGGAGGTGAGTCACATTTATTGCTCCAAGTTTTCAGAACTGAGCCATTCAAATGAAAATGTTTAAGTCTTGGAAGGTGGTGTTTACTTTTAGATTGATGATGCTACCAATCTAATGCCAATAGAAGTCCCCAGTCTGGGGTGTCATAATAGGAGAAACTCTATTCAGGCAAACATTTTGCGAACTAAGGAAACACAGCCTCAGGTGGTAACCAAAAGTAAGCTTCCCTGAGGCAAAGGGGAAGCATGCCAATTATGCAGAGAAAGTGCCCGCCCTTGTTCCTGATTGGCTCATTATTATGCAAGTGAGGAATACAAATTTGATTATTGCAAATAGCACTATCCTGATTGGTTGGAATTGGCTCTTCTGATTGGTTGTTATGGAGCCACTCGGACTGGTTTTTAAAGATGCAGATGAGGATATATATAGCTGAGCAGCTCTGATTAGACATTGCACTCTTGGCTCATTGGAATTCCAGGAACTCCTTCATAAAGGTGGGATAATAGGATAGGAACCCAGTGCAGGAGGCTCACGGCTCAGTGTTCGGCCTCTCTGTGATCAGTGTGTGTGATTATGAATTTGTGCACAATTAACCAGGAAGAGTCCTTCTTTACAGATATAGTCCTTCTGGGGGCCCGTAGCATTCCTATAAGCTGCAGTATTAACTTGTGCCCTTATAACCCTGGATTTGTGATTCCTCTTCCTTTTAAACTTGATTGGTATTTATTTATTGTTGTTATTTTATTTAGTGTTGCCAGTTTTTTGTAGGGGAAGGGGTTGCAATATTAACTTAGTCTGCCATATTATTATATCTAGAAAAGCTTCCCTCCTTTTATATCCTATGCAAATTATTTACTGAATTTTAGGTTTTGTGGACTTTTATCCAGGTAGACATTTTTTAAGCATACGGATTTCTGAGTTCTCTGCCTTCTTTTATGTTTATTTCTTTTGAAGTATCTTCCTTTCCATTGTCCTCATATGGTCAGGAAGTTATATACTGTTTACTCCAGTAATCAGAAAAAAGTATGAATTCACAGATGATATCAGCTTGGAATTGAGGTATATTTTATTTCTGTAAATCTTTCCCTTTGGAAACTGAACTTTATAGAGCTGTTATTGTTAAGTTTATAAATATAACACTATTTAAAGAGGGTGTTCTTTGCCTAGAAGGCTCTTAATGAATCTGATTCTCTACATCACAAACCTATACTTTGGAATATTCATGTGCTTGGTAAACTTAATAGGTGACCACTCATTGTTACCAGTATTCCTTGACAGATCCTGACAAAGCAAGATTTCAGTTCTCTGAACTACCTTGAGTTTTATGCCTGTGGAAACAGACTGTTACGAGAATGTTCTGAGTCATCCGTGATCCATGCATGATGAGAAGATACTTTTTTTGTCCTTTTAAGCATTTTCCCCCTGAAACATTATGCTTTCTGCTCTTTGCTGTTTTCATCTAAAGTTTCCAATCTGTGAATTATATCCTAAGAATATCGTAAATATGTAAATAGGTTTGGAGACTATCTCAGCATCCTTGGTTATCAGGAATAAAATACCACTGACAGATTTAGCACCCTACACAGGCAAAAGCATGTTTTAGTACCAAGGAAGGATTTTACCATATGGCAGCCTGCTGGGCTGTGGAAGGCAAAAGGTCTGCCAAAGTACTTAATGTAATTCATATACCATGAGAAGCTGACTGATGTTTTATTCCCTTTTTATAAGAGATCTACTCACTGCTGTGTCTTTCCCTAGGCCTGAATAACCCAATTTATGGTATAAAATTCTTTTTTTTAAATCCTCATTTGAGAACATGTTTATTTATTGTAGAGAGACAGGGAGAGGGAAAGAGAGAGAAATCGATCAGTTGCCCACACATGCCCTGACTTTGGGTCAAACCTTCAACCTAGGCCTGTGCCCTGAATGAGAATTGAACCTACAGCCTCTGGCATATGGGACTGTGCTGCAACCAACAGAACCACCAGCCAAGGAAAGATATAAAATTCTTAACAAGTATCATCACATATCTTTTCTCAATTCCAAAAAGAAAAGAAAATAGGTGCCTTGAACCAATTAAAGGGATATCATGAGTAGAACTGAAAGAAATGTTTAAGATGGATGAATATTGCACCAGAATTTTAACAGACACAGAAGACAGAAGGTAAAAAGAGCAAAAGGTCGCTGAACAAATATTTTAACAATGCTTTTTTTGAAATTCCATCAGTTACACATTATTACCTTTGCCATGCTGCAGGAACTCGGGAGGGATAACGTGAACAGTGTTATTTACAGTACAACAGACCTCAGCTCCTCCAGCGCGACCATCAGCCGCCAAGCACATTGTCATGTACTGCCTGATTGTCTCACTTCGAAATGTTTTCTTTAACAGAAGGAAGCTCTTGTGTAGAATCGAACTAAGATGAATGTAACAAAGATGTTGACTATTATCAGTTTAGTGCAGTGAACTTCTTAATAAGAATATTAACATTTATTCAGTGACTTCTATGCACAAGGGGCATTTTCAGTGATTTACATGTTTTTACTCATTTTATCCTCACAATCCAACTCTGAGGAACATACCATTAAATTTTCTATTTTATAGAAGAAAAAATCTGAAAATATGTGAGTTGAAATCACTAGACCAATATCATCCATGTAATAAATATGCTTTGGGGATTTCAATGAAGATACCACTGCTACACAGCTTCTTTAGCTCACCAGGATGCGATCCAACATCAATCTTGTATGGAGAACAGTGGAGCCACTTCAAAAAGTGCGGTGTACTCTCCATTACACACGAGTGTGTACGTTATTGAACTAGGCTGCTCCGGTTAAGGCTGGGCACTCTCCGTGTGAGTGTTCAGGGAGGTGAGAGATCCGGGCTTGAGGATTGTTTCTGTCTCTAATGGATTGTGTGATCTTAGGTGGATTATTTAGCCTGGATCTCTAATCATCCTAAAAATGGCATGCATAGAACGAGTGTATATAACTGTTTTGAAACTTAAAGAGCTTTATTTTTATTCCAGTCTAATCAATGGACAGAACACCATTTCCCATGTTAGTTGATTACCACATTGATTGGCAGGGAAAGCCTCAGAAAAATGTAACTGAAAACCTGCTGATGTGTTGCTCCATGTGACTCAACACGCCCTGTCCCGGGCACTTCACCCACAGGTGCTTCTATTTCTTATTCTGCTTTTATTCCTGCACTTCAGGGAGTGGAGGGGTATAGTCAGGCAGAAATGCAGGGACTTATTTTTAAAGTAGAAGTTTTACTTTGAATCTCAAACAGGCCTATAAGTTTTAGCTGTAATTTATGTTTTCAAAGGCGTTAACACTGGGAAATGCAGATAATTGTGTATGAAACTAGTTAACATAATGCTCCTAATGGGAAATTTGTGTTCATATCAATTTACAGTCCTCTGAGGATCACTGCCAGATCTTTTCTGTGTCATTAAGCTTTCATGGCTATTAGGTGTAAGTTAATGCTGTCAAAGTTCTATGCTGTTAAACAGCTTTTTTTCATTGTTGTGCTGTGTACATGTCTGTGTGTTGGTGGAACCAACAGCTAAGACATAAGACTCATCATATAAAATCTCAGCGACTGCAGGGAAAAGTGTGAAAATATCTGGAACCTTGAATTTTGGCTTTGAATTGGCTTTGAAAGCAATCTGATCACTTAAAAAATAACAAAAACTCAGATGATCTGTTCTATAAACTGGAAGCTAGAGAAAGGTAAAAGGGACCAGCCTTCCACACACAAAAAATCCTGACATTCTCCCTTCCATGTCCATACTCAGAGTCCGACCTCTTCTTGCCCATCCACCTTTAAGGTCCTGGCTGAACTCATTCCCTCCCACTTGGAATAATGAACCCCAAAAAGCAGCCAGATCAAGCATGTTGAAATGTAAAACCAGATATTGTCATTTTACTCCTCAAAACTGCAATGGTGCCCCAAGTCAATCAGAAGAAATGCCAAAGTTCTTTCAATCTGCAGAAAGAAAGCATGTGCTTATGTGACTCCACCACCTGATCCTCTCTTCCCCTCAGTCTCCGTTTCAGTTATATCAGCCTCCTGATTGTTTCTCAAGTATTTCAGCTTGCTCCCACCTCAGGGATTTTTAACCTTGCTTGTCCTGGCAGAAACAGTTTTCTCTCAGGTACCTGCAATGGAACAGACACATCAAATTCGGAACAAGGTCATCTCTCCTTCACATGCTATTGAGCTTTTTCATGCTTATTTTTAAAAATGTTCTCTACTGCCCTGGCTGGTGTGGCTCAGTGGGTTGAGTGACAGCCTGCAAACCAGAGAGTTGCTGGTTCCACTCTCAATCAGGGCACACGCCTGAGTTGCAGGCCAGGTCTCCAGTAGGGGGCTTGTGAGAGGCCACCACACATTGATGTTTCTCTCCCTTTCTCCCTCCCTTCCCTTCTCTAAAAATAAATAAATAAAATAAAAAAGTAAAAAAAGAAATCTTAGATTAAAAAAAGTTTCCTACTTTGTATGTAAACGTATATACATATTTACATTCTAAGAAAAAGCTTAAGTACCTTGAGTTCATAGTATTAAAATGAGTAGATTCATTATATTATCTATATTAAATGTTATTACACTATTTATTGTCCTCTTTATAATCAATAAATTGGCTGGATGATAACCAATCATCCATATTAAATCTGATACTAATTATGTTTAAACATATGAAAATACTTCATGGGGAGAAATAGTAATTATCTCTATGTTGTGGGATTTAGAGTGACTTGTTTTCTTCTCTACATGTTTCTGAGTTTAAAGATTTATGTTACAATATATGTATATTTTTGTCACACTAACAATTTATTAGTTTTTACTTTAATTAATAAAATGGTCACTTTTCCAAAAGTCAAAGTATACTAAAATTTATATAAAAATAAATAGTGATCCTTTGTTCTTTTCTGCCCCACTCTTACATTGCTCCTTAGAAGTTTTGACTTTGCTCCTTAGAAGTTTTGACTTTACTCCTTAGCCTTGTCACTGGTTATTTATCTCCACTGTACGAAAATTATGCATGTAGTGATAGTTCTTGATGCATCTGTTTATTGTTTTCCTCTTATGGAAAGTCAGGATTTTACTATGTTTCATACCAATCTCCCCAAATCCCTCAACCTTTAAGCATTTGATTTCAATCAAATTTACTAGTTAAATTCTTGTAACTCTTTATCACATATTATCTGACAACATAAGTATTACCCACTGATAAGCAAAGTTGTATAAAATGTATGTTTCACTAGCTACATTGTTTACTTTCTTGAAAATAATATTTCCCTTGATTTTCATTTGCTTAGTTTTTATATAATTATTTTCATATATGATTAGGCTGCAAACAATAGTATTTTCCAAAAGTTCTGTTCCACCAGAGAGTTTATCACTATATTTGTTCCATCCTAGCCTGTTGTGTAGCCTGGACCTTTTGCTTTCTATGGCTGCTCAGACTCTGGGGGCTTCTGTCCTTCAGAAACTTTCTTTTCACCCTCTCTCTTTTTAAATCTTTTTTCCTGTTCCTTAATTTATTCTGTGGAATACATCTTCCAGTAGTTCTGGAAAAAAGGAAAAATGGGCTATATATTTCTTGAAAATTTTCATGTTTAAGAAATTTTACTCTCCCTATTAATTCATAAATAAGATGAAATAAAAATTTTAAATAGAAAGTCATCCCCTTTCAGAATTGTGATGGCATTAATCAGTGTCTTTTGGCTGTTGCTATAGAGAATTTCTGTGATATGTGATTTCTATTTCTTTGTACGGAATCTTTTTTTTTACCTTCTGATGATTTCAGAAACTTTTTTTATCTTTGAAATATGGAAAATTCAAGGCACTATGCCTTGATGTAGGATTTCTTTATTTTATTATGCACGATGCTCTGTGAGCCCTTTATATTTGGAAACATTGTGTCTATCATTTATAGGAAATATCATTGTATTATTCCTCTGATGATTTTCTTCCACCTGTTTTTATTAGTTTCATTTTATTTAATTCCTATTACTGATATAATGGACATCTTAAATAGTCATTTTCATTTTTAAAAAATTCTCTTTTATTTTTAATATCCATTTTTTGTTCTCATAATTGGAACTTTTCTTTGACTTTATCCTTCATCACTTCTTTTTTAAAAATTTTCAGTGTTACATTTAAAAATTCTAACAGGCATCTCATGTTATCTAATTGTCCTTTATTTTAGTATTATTTTAGTCCTGTAATACTTTACTTTTCCTTTTCACTTGCTGTGGCTTGACAAGGTTCTGCGTTAGCTTGCACCATGCTTTTGTATAGCCCATTCCTTGTCATACTTTGAATCTTAGCCTAAAAAGTAGCTTCTCTGTGTTCTTGGTAGTAACTTAAATTTGCGTTTTGTAATTATTTATTCATCATCATTATTTATTCATTTTTTACTTGTGTGTTATGCCTTTACCTTTGCTGTAATGATTTGATGGTAGACTCTCTTTTGTTTATAACTGTATACACTAGCCCATGTATAATGCTTGGTACTTAAGTATTGGTTAGTATGGAAGAGACCGAAATTAAAATGGCACAGAGTAGGAAAGAATGTAATAGGAAAAGCCATAACCATATAAAGTGAATGTTATATTAATAGAAATATAGGACATAACTGGTGTTCAGTTGAGTGGGGCCGAGGGCCCAGCTGAGGTGAAACGAGACTGAACCGTGCAGGGCCATTTTGGAGGTAGCCTGGCTGTAAGACCCCCACCCTCATAATGATGTTAGGATGAAAATGAAGTAAATTATACTGAAGTATGTAGTACCAAAAGATCTCGCTAGCTTCATCTTGGAATAGTGTTCTGGGAATAAATTAGGAGTGCGTTTTGCAGAACATAAGGAAGTGACTTTGGCTGTACGTAAAATATTTCACACTGAGCTTGTAATCCCTGGAACTTCCGAGCGCCTGAGATTCACCGTGACTCCTGTAGGTGGTCCTGTAGTCAGTGTAAAGAAACGTTCGGTTCGTTAACCTCTTCCCCTTGGTTTCACTTTTATTTTTTAACGGAAGGAATCCCCTTGGCTGGAGGATAGCGCAAGTCATTTGACTTCACCTTCTGATAATTTTGTGAAATAGCTTGGGGTGAATACGATTGTAACAGCTTGCCATTTTCTTAGCTTCCTGCTGTCACCATGGATAGTAAACTTTATGTAGGAGTTAAAACAGGTAGAAGAGGACAACTATCAGGAGAATATGTTGAATGAGTTCAGAAAGGTATCATACTACACATTTGTCCATTAGGAAGCTATGCGACTTTGGGAAGAGGGCTTGAGCTCTGAGTGTGTTAGCTACTTGACAATTGCAACATTTACAATATGATCTATAGTGCTTTTGCAGAAAAAGTGGCATGAGGACAATAAAGCGGAATGGGCCGTTACCTGGACAGCATATTAAAAGGAGCTCTGAAATTAAACTGAGTGTGTGGCAGAAGGAGTTGGTTGGCATTGTTATATATTGGTTATCACCAGGACCGAACACACAATAAGAGGCTCAAGAATCTTTTTTTTGAGGTTAAAAATGTTAAATCTACAGGAATGCTGATGCCATTTTGATATGGGGGCCACCTAAGTTCAGAGGTCTTCCAGTCTTGAAAACTTTCTTACGAGGAAATTCCAAAGTGCTGTATAGGATTGAGAAATTACATCAAGGAGAGAGATAAAGTTCCAAAGACAAACTTCTGACAGACATGAAAAACTGGAAGGAAGTTATAAGTAGAAAATCAATCAAGGGATAAGTCTAACTCATTAATCAGAATTAAAGCAGCAAATAAATGATTACTTAGACACTTTGAAAAAGAAGAATTATCACCTCTAGGGACCTTTTGAGGTTAAAGTTGTTTCAGATGGAATTATTTATTTAGGAAGTGATATAAGCCCCAGCTTTTCAGAGGGCCACTGGCATACACAACTAGTAAAAGCACTTATTTTGACACAGCATTACTTTATTCTTATTCATTTTATTAACGATTTATCTCTTGGGGAAGTGTTTAAATATTTAATGCTTCTTTCTATTTATTATGCAGCAGACTAAAGACTGCTAGGCTTCCAAAGAAACTACAGTGTCTTATACTCTAATTGTCTGGAAGTTTGTATTCATATCCAGGAATTCTTCCTGCTGTTCTGCAAACTCATCCTTTGATTTATTATTATTCATCAGAATAAGGAAGCAACTGTACATATAAGTAATGAATTCTCTGTCTTTTTCTTGACAACCACTATCAACTTATTCTTAAGAAAAATGACAAACTCATTTCTTCTAGCCTTTTTAAAAAAATATCTATTTTATTTTTCAACCACAGTTTACATTCAGTACCAATCTGCACCAGTTTCAGATGTACAGCCACGTGGCCAGAACACCATGCACTCTACGGAGTGGTCCCCACATTGGCCCATGCACCCACTTGGCCCCGTTCCCTGTTCTCCTGACATTATTGACTACATTCTCCGTGCTGCGGTCTGCATCTTTGTGATTCCTCTGCAACTACCAATTTGTACCACTTAACCCCTTCACCGTTTTCACACAGCCCCCGAGGCCCCTCCCCTCTGACAGCTGTTACTCTGTTTTCTATGAGTCGGTTTCATTTTGTTTGTTAATTTTGTTCATTAGATTCCATATATATGTAAAATTATATGGTATTTTTCTCTGACTGGTTTATTCACTTAGCATGATACCCTCTAGGTTCATCTATACTGTGGCAAAAGGTAAGATTTTTTTTTAAACACCTGAATAATATTCTATTGTGCAAATGTACCACAGCTATTTTATCCACTCATCTAACTGATGGAAACATGAGTTGCTTCCAAATACTGACTATTGTAAATAACACTGCAATAAACTTAGAGGTTCAGATATCCTTTCAATCAGTACTTCAGGATTCTTTGAATAAATACCAACAAGTGGATGTGGAGAAAAGGGAACCCTAGTGCACCATTGGTGGGAATGCAGGTTCATGCAACCACTTTGGGAAATAGTGTGGAGGTTCCTCAAAAAATTAAAAATAGAATTAATTGCCTTATGACCCAGTGATTCCACTTCCTGGGAAGATATCTGACAAAACCTGAAATAATAATTTGAAAAAAAATATAGCCTTATTTTAAAGGCCCATCTAGATTCCAGAACTCTTAAAAACTCCCCAAGCTTTTTCAAAGCTTATTTCAAGTTGGAGACCAATAACAAATGTTATACTCTGGAAAACCTGGTGAATATTAACTGTTCAGACATAATGCTCTTCTCATTTTTAAGTAGAGAGTGTTTCATATTGTTTTGGTTTATTTTTTTTTAATTTAAATTATTTCATTGTTGCTCAATTACAGTTGTCCGTATATTCTCCCCATCCCTCCCTTCACCCCCTCCAAACCTCCCTCCTTCCCTTGCTTCCACCCTCCTCCTTGGTTTTGTCCATGTGTCCTTTATAGTTGTTCCTGAAAACCCTTCTTCCCCTGTCCCCTCCCCCCTCCCCTCTGGCTATTATTAGATTGTTCTCAGTTTCAATGACTCTGGTTATATTTTGTTTGCTTTTTTCTTTTGTTGATTATGTTCCAGTTAAAGATGAGATCATATGGTATTTGTCCTTTACCACCTGGCTTATTTCACTTAACATAATATTCTCCAGTTCCACCCATGCTGTCGCAAAGGGTATAAGTTCCTTCTTTCTTTCTGCTGTGTAGTATTCCATTGTGTAAACGTACCACAGTTTTTTGATCCACTCATTTGCTGATGGGCACTTAGGCTGCTTCCAGCACTTGGCTATTGTAAATTGTGCTGTTATGAACATTGGGGTGCATAGGTTCTTTTGGATTGGTGTTTCAGGGTTTTTAGGGTATAATCCCAGCAGTGGAATTGCTGGGTCAAAAGGCAGTTCCATTTTTACTTTTCTGAGGAAATTCCATACTGTTTTCGAAAGTGGCCTCACCAGTCTGCTGTTTTGGTTTATTTTTAACACAATCTCCTTATTTACCTTACACCTCACCCCTCAAAAAAAAAAATGTAAGAAAGTCAGCCTAGCAATTTAATTGATTTCAAAATTATCTTTATTCATCCATTCCAAGTCTAAAATATGAAAGTTTAAAAAGCCAAGCAGTAATATATCTTTAAAATTCATTTTTTTGAAATATCCAGTATTCTGTTTGATAAACTGCACACATTTCCAATTTCAAAAAAACTACTTTTACATTCAGTTACAATATTTTTTAAAAGATAAAAAGAGGCACCATACTGTCCGAGAAGAAGATGACAGGAGTCTCAGATCTGCCAGCGTTTGGAAGCAGTCAGTGTGAGAAGTTCCGCAGTGTCGCAGACGGTTCTACTACTTGGCCTTTCAGTTGATGCTGTATGTTTGTTTCCCTGTTTGCTCCTTTCCCAGCAGGTCACTTTCAGGAAAAGTGACTACATTTTTGTAGTCTTAGGATCTTATCTCAATCACTTGCCATTCTACTAAACCTTAGAAATTTTTGTGCATGCTTTTAAAACATTGAACTCCTAACCTAAAAATTCTGATATATGAAGTGTGTCTGGAAGAAGTCCAGCCATTGTTAATATAATGAGAATGGTTTGGACCACATCACTGTAACCTGGCGGCCAAGGAGAGTGGACGGGAATGCATGAGAGTGCAGCAAGGAGAGCGCATGCATGAACAATGACCACTTCACTGTTCTAGTTGGTAGGGGCGGTAGATGCCATTGACTGAGCATGTGTACTGTGTGGCCATCGCATTCAAAATGACTGAGCAAGTACAGCAACAAATCTGCATCAAATTTTGTGTTGAGTTTGAACATTCCTCTGCAGAAACTATTCAGATGATTCAGAAGGCCGCACCTATGGGCAACTGGTGATTGGCAGCTTCATCATGACAACACATCATGTCTCATGTAAAGATTTTTGGCAAAATATCAAATCACTCCAGTGACTCAGCCCTACTACAGCTGAGATTTGGTGCCCTACAAAACTAAAATTACCTTTAAAAGGGAAGAAATTTCAGACTGTTAATGAGATTCATGAAAATGCAATGGGGGAGGTGATGGTGATTGGGAGAACTATGTGAGGGCCCAAGGTGCCTAGTTTGAAGGAGACTGAGGTATCATTGTCCTATGGACAATGTTTCTTATATCTTGTATCTTCTTCAGTAAATGTCTCTATTTTTCATAGTATATGGCTGGATACTTTCTGGCCAGACCTCATATTTGTTTATTATTTATTGTTTCAGGTTAGCCAAGTGTATAGCATTATTGAGAAACCTCAGATTGCAATGATATCGGGATTAAAACTGTGGACCTGAAATTTATCAACTTTTTAAACTTGGACAAATTTCTTAACCTCCCTGAACTGTAGTTTCTTCATCTATAAAGTGGAAAAATCAATACGTATCTCATAATATTGTTATGAGTAGCGAGTGAAGGAATACTTATAAAGGACTAAGGATGGTAGGGGCAATGTTGAGGCTAAAAATGCTGTTCCCCTTTCCTTTTCCACTGCTTTCCTTTCCTCAGTAAAACTGGGTTTCACTTTTTGAGCAGCTCCTACAATGTAACATCAACAGAATATGGCTATGCAATCAGAATTTTTTTGTTATTGTCAATGCTTTAAATACTGTATTTTCTGGACCATAAGACACACCTAGGTTTTAGAGGAGGAAAATAGGAAAACAGATTTTGAAGCAAAAAATGTGGTAAAATATTTCATAACATAATATCTCACCAATGTAAATATAAACAGAACTCAACAGCAGCATTAACAACCATTATTCCTCCCAAATAGGGGGGTGTGTCTTATAGTCCGAAAAATATGGTGATCTAAAACTTTTAAATTCTGTAAAATGGGTTTACTTGTAAAAGAGCTCCTAATTCAATTGGTGTGCTCATTTTCGGTCATCTTTTAAAAAGTTCCTTCAAAAGTCTTCAATTGTCATTATAGCATCAACTAGTGAGAGAAAGCAGTTACAAGGAGCATGAGTGCTAGGAGATTATGGCAAGTTATAAATAAATGAAAACACATGTGTGTATGCACGTGCCTTGGAAAGTAGAGAATAAAGCTCCAGTTAAAGGACATAGTGACAAGTACTTGGCACACCGTCATCTAATTAGGAAACACTGTTTTCATGCCTCCTTACTTTGGCAAATATAAGTCTGTTCCGCTTCGGATTAGCAAGAGGCTCCTAATATGCAGCATGGACTCTATGATATGGAGACATGCATCTGTGCACAACAGACTGAAGGAGATACTGATGGGAGAAACAGCTCCTGCCTCCTATCTGCCGCCTCAGAGATATCTTACTAGAGGTGAAAGAAATAATTTTCTATTTGAAAGCCATTTTAGGAAATGGTTATAGACCTCCAGGGCAGAGCAGGGAGGCACATCAGGAAATATTTATGCATAAGAACGAAACCTATAAAAACTGTAGAACATTGATCACAGGGGATTGCAGAATCACCCTGACACGGACTGAAATTGGAGCATGACAATGGCCACCAACCCACCAACAGTTCATTTTCAAGAGAGCACACACCAGTGGCTGATAAAGCAACAGTTGGACCAATAAACAGTATCTGTCAAGAATTTGATCATATAACCATGCAAACTTTACTCTTAAGTAGTAATAAGAGTTTTAAGGAGCCTCAAGAGTCATAACATGACTCTCTCCCCTGCTTAAGTCACTGTGGTAGTACCTCGGGATGTAGAAGAAGCTCATTTGTTCTTGGAGGCTAGAAGGACACTGAAGCTGTATTCTGCGAAGTGCACTGCAGTGGGATGAAAACCTGAGTGTTCTCCCCTGAATGTAAAATGCTACCAGTAAAGGCAGCAGCACCAAGAAAATAAAAATCCCATCAAATCCCATTTAACTCAACTTTACAGCATCAAGGTAAGACAGGCAAAGCTATGAAATTCATCTTCAATAACATTGTCCCATCCTCAGCTCCACGCTTGATTTGCTGAGGACAGCAGCTCCACATCACTTCCTCCCTCGCCTTCCAATCAAATTTGAGCCAGCTGTTGCATCCAATGGGAGCTATTGAAAGAAACCAATTCACGTTAAGGATCTATGACACAACTGTTTAATTTCATCCTTTTTTGTAAAAGGGAAATTTCAGGCATCAGGGATAGGCTCTGGGAAAAATATTTTTGAAGGTAGCCCTGAATCACTCTGAAGAGGTATCCATGTAGAATCTTGTCAGGTAGTTACAAACTTAGCCACTTGCCACAGCAACATTCTATGGAGACCGCTAAGGACGTACTTTACAGGAGGGGAATTTAAATTTGAATTTGACTACATGTCCTTAAAGGAAATGGAAGTTTGACACAGAGTGAAACGTAACTTTACGTTACCCCACCTCCAGTGTGCCTCAGTAATACATTCACTAAATCTATGTAGTCTAATGGGAGTTGGTTAAATATTGCAACCAATAGCAGTTCTTTATTTTATCATTTAATTGAAAGGGAGGAAAGGAGGAACAACTCTTGAAAAGTTTATGTGGTTTGATTAATCAAGTGCCTTCAACTCAGGTAAATATTAAAATGACTCTAGAGCATAGGTTCTTGAACAAGCTTTGTTCCCTTGGCCCTTGTATCTTTTGTACCAGAGCCTGCTTATATGCTTCTGTGCAGTTCAGAACCATTACTAGACCATGAAGATGATAGGTCTCAGATTCCTGAAGTAGGAACCAACTCCTTGGAGATACACATTACTGCAAAAGCCACAGAGACAAACACATATGAACACAAAAGAAGGTCACTGTACCAACAAATCCTGTTCTGGTTAATTACTGCCACATGACAAAGAAACCTAAAAACCTCATGACTTAAATCTATAGTAATTTGTTTAGTTTATGAGTCTGCAGTTTGGGCAGGGATTAGTAGAAGACTGCTCCTCTCTGTTCCACATGGCTGGGCAATCAATCCATTTTCATTAGGGGTCCCTCTTACGGATGGCAGAGTGGTGCTATCTGTTGGCCGGAAGCACAGTTTGGTTAAGGGTCAAGGACTTCAGTTCTTCATTGCCTGGCTCTTTCCATGGGCTGCCTGGCTTACTTGGTGTGGTGTGTGGGTCTCAAAAGTGAGCATCCTAAGAGACTCAGGAAGTAGATGTTGCCAGCTTCCTGAGGCCTGAGTTCAGAATCCAACACCGTATTAATTCCTTCATACTTTCTGGTCAAGCAGTCACAAAGCCCAGGTTCAAGAAGAAAAAATACCCCCCAAAATAGACTCTTCCTTTTGATGGAAGGGGGATCAAGAATTTGGAGTCCCTTGGTAAAATCTACTGCTTGATGTCAAAGAGGATTCAATATACAAAAGCTTTTCAAAAACAACTCTACTCTTTAAAATATAGTATGGCTCCTTCTCAGAAATATTCATATTATTATTCCTCATTATTGGTACTACATTCCTCTTAACACCATCAAAACCTGTGTTGCGATTTCTACCTGATTTGCCAAAACAGGCTAATTCATTGTGCTGTGGTAAATCACCCTTTCTGGAAAGTGACTTCACCCTGGCAAAGTACTTTAGCGATATTTTATATTCTCTTATAATAATCTGAGTTAATGCACCCCTTGAAGGGCTAACAAATCAGTGCTATTGGGAAGGATCTTAAGTGATGAAAGAAGCAGGTTCATTATGTAAAATGGTGCATGAACGCTCCCTAACTCTGGAAGGGCCTTTAGAAACAAAGGGAAATTCTGTGCTTGCATTAAGTCTACCATACCAATTACCGCAGATGAGTTTAAAATCTTGACCAAATGACTCAACAAAGAAATAAAGGGAAAAAAGCACAGATGCTGCAAATTTGAACATAAAACGTAAGCATATCTACTTTTTGTAGTCCCATTTATAGGTTTTCCAAAAATTTGAAAATAAACAAAACCTTCTGGCTTTGCATTTCTGTGGGGAGTTTGGGATGTTAGGTACCCATATTTGAGACTCTTTTGCATAAATCTGCATATGTTTACATGCAATGACAGACATACTGCCGCTTCCCAAATGTGGTTAGGATAATTTAATCTGCAACATTTTGCATAGCATATGTAGGTGTGATATGCTCAGCAACATTACCTGAATATGCAAAGTTCACTTAGCTCATGCTTCCATAGTTCTCATATTAAAGGATGTAGTTAGAACTGAGATCACATTTTGCAGCTTCCCTGTGTGCATTTGAACCACAAACCAAATTATCCATAAAATGAGCTTTTTAAAAATTTAAATTAAAATACTTCTAGATTTGCTTATTGTACATTCTTGGAGCTAATTTGTATTTCTTTAGCTCTCTTCTTGGTTCTTCATTGCACTTACTACATTTGTTTTTTTAAGTTATTCAACATTGTGAGTTGGGTATTATTGAAAGTGTTACAAAGAGGGATTATGAAAGCATTTACTTCAAAACAGTAAAATAGTAAAGCAGTAAAAATAATAAAAATCAGTGTTGGCCTAGACACAAATCATCATTGAAAATAAGACACCCATGCAATTTTTATTTTTAAATTGTTTTTAATAACCTTATTAATATGTAATGACATTTTTGTTGTTGTTCAGGTACAGTTATCCCGCCTGCCTTTTCCCCCATTGCTCACCTGTACCCCAGGCCCTAGCTCCCACAGACAATCCCACCCCCCTTGTCCATGCCCCTGAGCCCTCTATTAGTGTTCCTTTGCTTGACCCCTTCTCCTTTTCTCCCCCATTGCAATTTTGAAAGGGGAAACATTTTAAGTTTAAAAAAATTATTGAATCATGAAGACACCATATGCTTCTAGTTTTTTGTTATTAGAAATTTACCTTCTCTTTTTATAACTCTTTGATTTCATAGGCTCTTTGTTACAAATTCCTTCTTTTGAATAAATGTTTAATTTTTGTTTACTCTGGATATATCCCTATTGTAGAGTCTTACAAAAATACATGTAAGCTAAAAAACAAAACACCTATAGTCCTATCATTTGTTAGTAGTCCATTCAAATTTTTCTTTCATTATCATAATTAATTTGTACATAGTATCATATAGATCTTTTTCACTAAATAATGTATATTAAATATTCACCCATGTCACCTAAGTATTCTATAACACTTTATTTACTGGCTGCATAGCTTTAATTATAACTTCAAAGCAACTTTCTTGGATGTTCTCTTTAGTTAGAGATGGCCTCTAAATAAATGCGTATCTTTTTTAGCAAAGCATTAAACAAATTCATACACTTTTTCTAAAAGTTTTGAAAGTGGCTTTTCATCTGTTCATCAGTTGCTCCCTTCCAGTCATGTTCTTCTTACAGAATTTGAGGCTTCTCTAATGAGTGATTGTCCGTTCTTGATCTGTGTAATTAGTCTCCAGCTACCTCATTACTGTTTGGAATGACACCTACACTGGGAATGCAATGACCATCGCTGGAGCCCTGTTTTCCCATGTCCATAAATATGGGGTTGCATTTTTTAGGTGTTTATTGGGGGAAAAAAAGACTAGTAAGACAAAATCATGCATGATGAAGATAAAATTTTTAAATCTTACCATTTTATTATATATGTTATATATCCTACACTCTCAGAAAATTAACAAAGAAGTTTTTATACCTAGAAAACCTGATCACATTATGCCTCTACTTAAAACACTGCAACCAGCTGTGTTACTTCTGGAACTAAAAGCTAAAATTCTAAGTTTGGCCAACAACCCTTCTGTTATCTGCCCTATCTCGCTTTCCTGCTTCTGTTTCCAAAGATGGCTAGCGCACGGCTTCTCCATTCATGTTGACCAGCTGATGTAAACAGACCGCTCTTTCTTCTCTTTCTTCTCAGAAGACATTCTTCTCAGAATGTCTTTTCTTCTCTTTTCACTTGGCTATTGCCTTCTCTCCCTTCAAGACTTAGCTCAGGCAGTTCTCCGGAAGAACTCATGCCTGACCTCCCTATTCCGAGCCAGGTTCCCTTTCTCTGTGAGCTGCATTGCTGCGTTTTAATGTTCCCATGTGTTCCTTCAGTTGTGAGCTCCTTGAGAGCAGGAATGAAGGAAGGAACTTAGTTTGCTTGTACCTCTGAAAACAGTATCTTGAGATGTGGGGTTATGTAGGTGGTCCTACAGAAGGCCCTCTTTGGGTTCCCTTTGAAACCTTCCAAAAACAAGTTGTGCGTGTGCGAGTCTGTTTTCTCTCCCTGCATGTTGGAGAGTGCAGGTATGCCAGAGCCCCGTGGTTTCGCTGCTCATAGTCTAGCCATGGGTAATAAGTAGGCTCTGCCTTACATAGAGAGTCTTCAGTATTTTTTGGTCTCTGCCTCAAGTGGAGGCAGTGAAAAAATCCATGTGACCCTTGTTGCTGCTGTTCGTTCATCCTGTTTGGTATAGTAGTCCCTAGCTGCACCAAAACTGCCGGGTACCAGGAGCAACACTAAGTATTAGAGCCATGAAGAAATGACAGTTCAACCATAATTTGTCTTTAGATTTTTGAGATTTGCCCTTGGCCTATCACACTTTTTCCTTTGTTATCTATTTTTACTTTTGTGTTATTAAACAGATCCTGCAAGCTATGGAATATAATAAAAACATGATTCTTGCCCTTGAGGTGCCTTCAAAATAAGTGGGGGTGAAAGTGCAAAACGATAAGATAATATGCATATGAAGTGCAAGAGGCATATAACCCTTCTAGATTCAAATAATGTAAGTAATAATATCAACTAATATTTCATACCTACCTTATAAAGTTGTGAGGATTAAATAAGCTAATATACTGGGTCTGTCAGAAAAAGTCCAGCCAGTGTTAATATAACGAGAAAGGTGATGCGGCCACTGGCTAGCAGTGTCCGTGTCATTATGGATGAAATAAAACGTACACACGGACTACCGAGTCTGGTGGAGGAATAAGGATGACAACATGGCTTTTCTCTCAAGGGGAGCAAAAGCCTTGGCTTCCGCCATGACAGGCCTTTATTCTATTCCTTCTCACATTACAAGATGGTCCTCACTCACTATGCCCCCATTACAACAAAAGGAGCCAATGCCCCTAATGGCATCACAGAAGAAGGATATTAGCAAATGAAAAGGCAAAAGTGGCTGAGCCGGTTACACTGGTCCCTGCAAGGCTCAGCATGGATTTTCGGAAGTTACAGTAAGCATTTGCAGGGTGAGGGAGTTTTCAGCAAAAAGCAGCTTAGGTATATTACAAATCTGATTACCCACGAGAGAACCTATCTGTGGGCATACGTCCCATGCATCTCCGAGTGGGAGCTGGGCCCATGCCACGCAGAAGGATCTGCCACAGATGGTTTGCACAACATAATTTAACCTGGCGGCCAAGGAGAGTGGACTGGAATGTGCATGTCTGAGCAATGAGGACTTCATGGTACTAGCCAGGGGGGCTGGTAGACTCCATTGAATGTGCACGTGTCTGTGGGGCCATAGCATTCAAAATGACTGAGCGAGTAGAGCAATGAATCTGCATCAACTTTTGTGTTAAGCTTGAACATTTCTCTGTGGCAACTATTCAGATGATTCAGAAGGCCGTAGCTACGGGCAGCTGTTGAATGGCAGCTTCATCACGACAGTACACCCACTCTTGCATCACATCTCATGTAGAGTGTTTTTTATGAAACATCAAGTCACACAGGTGACTCAGCCCCCCTACAGCTGAGATTTGGCAAGCTGTGACTTCTGGCTTTTCCCCAAACTAAAATCACCTTTGAAAGGGAAAGGATTCAGGGAAATACGACAGGGCAGCTGATGGCGATTGGGAGAACTGTGTGTGGTCTCAAGGTGCCTACTTCCAGGGGACTGAGACGTCAGTGTTCTATGTACAGTGTTTCTTGTGTTTTGTATCTTCTTCAATTAATGTCTCTTTCTTTTTCATATTGTGTGACTGGACAGACCTCATATTTAGACCATTGGGACAGTGCCTGGAAATGTATTTCATAAGTGCTTCCTAATACTACTATTTATTAATTATATGATAGATGCTGTTGTAAGAAATTTACTCATATGAACCTTACATACTTCTCATTTAAATCCTTGCATTAACCTATGAAATTGTTGTATTAGCATCATCATTTTATAAAGAAAGAAACTGAGGCTTAGAGACATAAGTAACTTTTCATAGGTTATCTAGAATTCAGGTCCCCTCTCTTTCAATTTATTTCTCTTTCCACTGTAGACACCTGCCTCAAATTTATCTAGCAGTTAAAATCCCTGTGATTCTGCTACTCTAAAGTTAACCCTCAAATGATTTTTCTTTATATTTATTGGGAGTACTGTCTCTTGGTTATAGATAAAAAGAGGGCAACAATGTCAGTGAGAATGAAGAAAAATGGCAGACAGAACATTTTCCTTTTAATTTTCTACTTAATTTTTTAACCTCATATGACTCTAGTAAAGGTCACATAGAGTTCACTGTTCAAGGGAATGGTTAGTTTAAAATACTTTATTCAAATCTTTTCTAACTCAGTGTACAATTAATTTTAGATTTTGTGTTGATAATTTTGCTCAGCAAAAATAAACTCCTTAAGTCAAAGCTGTAGAAGTTGGGTATTGACTGTAGTGAATAATAAGACTTCTTTAATTTCTTCCAACAACATCTAAAGAATTGTAAATTTTCAAATCTATACTACTGTGGGTGGGTGTTCAGTTATTTTTAAATGTAACTTTCATCTATCACTAGTTATAGAAGAAAGACTTTTAAATAACCTTATTACGATCAGTGTTTTTCTAGTTACATTTTCCTATAGGAAAGGCTCCCTTAAAGTTAGTTTAAGTGCAATTTTAAGTGTTAACCTTCATAATACTTTGAGGATCTGTGCCAGCACTAATTATTCACTTCTTCATTCCCTCCAAATTCTGAACCAAATGAGAAATTAACATAACAGTCAAACAGAGACTGAGCTGCTATCATCACCATTGCAATCAGAACTTTGCAATGGCTTAGATTTAAAATTGAATCAGGTTTAGCTCCAAGCTGACTTCACTCACCTAGTTTTACATAATAGCCTAGCAACTTGACCCCATCTCTTCGAGGGACAGCTCTGTCGCACTGGACACTGGGGGGAGAGGACATGGCACAGCACTTCCTGGTAGGCAGGTTCAAAGAGGGGCTGAGTTACGCGTGCTCTCCCTAAGCCTCATATCAAATCACTCCTTGTTCCTCCATCTGAGGATGAAGGAGGAGTCAGTGATGGTTTGGAGGGTTACAGAGTGAAGGGAAAAGCAGAATCTGTCTCCGGATATACCTTAGGAGCTCCTCTTTTACACTCTGAGGAAAGACCATGGGTAGATCATAGGGAAGCTTCCTTTACACATTTATGTATTTCTAAATTCTGTAATGATGTAGTGAAAGAGCAAAGTATTATGTCATATGAAATTAGTTTTGTGGGGCAGATAGACTTTTTAAGAACCCATTACAATGAAGAGTATTAAATACAATAAATGCGATGAAACAAAGAACCACATTATACTATAGAAATAGGGGAGAGGCCCTCGCTCAGCTTAGGGGAATAGAAAGCTTGGGAGAGGTTCCCGGAACAGGAAATATAATATCTCAGTTGTTACTGTAGAAGCCCACCAGGTAATGAAAAATTGCTTTGGTCAAGACAGTTTATGGGGAAAGGGTGTTTATAGCATTTTTGGCCTAGGGAAGATTTGATGCCCACAAACATCAAAGCACAGCAGCTGTTTAGAAAAAAATCACATAGTTCAACACACAGTTCAGTATTGGAACATGATGCTCATCAGTAAATAAGCGGATCAAAAAACTATGGTACATTTACACAATGGAATACTATCCAGCAGGAAGAAAGAAGAAGCGCCTACCCTCTGTGACAGTGTGGATGGATCTGGAGAGTGATATGCTAAGTGAAATAAGCCAGGCAGTGAAAGACAAATACCATATGATCTCACCTATAAGTGGAACCTAATCAACAAAACAAACAAGCAAGCAAAATATAACCAGAAACATAGAAATTAAGAACAAACTGGCAGTAACCAGAGGGGAGATGGGAGGGGATAATGGGGAGAAAATGGGGAAAGTTTGTCAAGAAGCATGTACAAAGGACACCTGGACATAGCCAAAGAGGGGTAGGATTGAGGATGGGAGGTGGGCATGGCTGCAGTTGGGGAGAATGGTAGAGGGGAAATGGAGAAAATGGTACTTGAGCAACAACAAAAATAAATAAATAACTAGTAAATAAAATGCACACTGATATGACAACTGTCACAATATAATCTAACAAAATTGTTTACAATGAAGTTAAAGACAACTGACCACTACCAGATCCATCTTATGGAAAAAAACAAATGAACTTTTCAGCCAACCCAATAGGATTGTACCCCTGAAACCTGTATGATTTTATTAACCAATGTTATCCCAATAAGTTCAATAAAAAACTCAACAACAACAATAGCAACAGCAAATACATCTTTATAACTACACCTCTATATGCTTGCCTCTCATTTGCTGAAGATAAACTGCTAGACGTGGGTTGCTAAAACAAAGGCCATGAACTTTGAAGGCTTTTGATGATAAAAAACAGTTTATATTTCTTCACTGTAGTCTATGATAGTGTTATTCTTCATCTATAATAGAAATCTAACAAAATTATATTTTTTATTTGATTTGCTTTCATTTTTCTACAGGTGTGGTCAAATATGTTACATGTGTTTGTTTGCCTTTTATATGTTCTTTCCTGATTAATCTATTTCATTTCTGTCATTTTTTCTTGTCCCACTTTTAATATTGATTCATAACATATTATGAATCTCCTTATTTGTTAAAGAAATTAAACTGACCTTTCACTTGTGATACACTTTGTTTTCTTTAGTTTTCCTTATTTTACCTTTAATTCTCCTTCATGCATTTTGATTATAGTAGCTTTTTGCTGTTGAATGTACTACTTTTACTCACTATGTATTTTTATTTTTGTTGTTTTGCTAAGAAAATAATTTTATAGCATAGTAATAATAAAAATACATCAAAACTTTAAAAAATACCTTGAATTTTTTTTATTCTAGTGATGGGAGTATTTGATTCATTTATATTCTTGGGCTTAGTCCCCTTTGAAGAGAAAAAGTAAGACAGAACAAACAAAAACCACTGTCCAAAGTCTTTGTACATTGTGGTACTCACCAGATTTATTCATCTATCTGTCCACTCTTCCTTGCTCATGCCACATCCCCGCTCTAAGAACTTCCTCTCACCTTCTTCATTGAGATGGTTCGGTAAAACAAACATGCATAGGCTACTATGAAGAACAGTTGGAAGGGCACAGGGGCTCGTCACTCAACCCAGGGGGTGGCAGACTGAGGAAAGCATTGCAGAAGAGACACTAATTTCCGAATAGGGATGGCTAAGGTAGGAGAACACCATGTACTGAAGAGTTGTGGAGATGGTAGTAGTCAGCATGAACCTACACAGAGACCGGGTTAAGTGATTTTTCCAAGGATAGTCAGTACACTCTTATTGTGCTTAATATAATTATTCCTTGAGAACATGTAACACAGAATAACAGATTCCATCTCTTTTTATTACTCTTTTGAGCAGAGAAGTAAGGACCTGGGAGATGTTGTCAATGAACATTTTATTCCAGATAGCTTGGGAATAAGAGAAAACCTGCCCAAAGCCAGTGAAAGAGTATAGCACATCTGTGGAATGAATCAGAGATTAGCAATGGAAAGAGGGTGTTTTTGTGTTCCGTTCAGAGTTCCCATGCCTGATTTCAGTCCATTTTTAGGGTCAGCTTCATCTTTGCCCTTGGGTTTCATAAGACACTAGATATTAGTAATAATAAACATACTATAGCTCAATGAGATTTCTGTTGGTCCTAAAGGACAGTTCTATGTGACATAGATATAACATAGGAAGTTTTCTTGGGCATTCTTGATTGGGCTGCCAGAAATGACAAAAAAGAAAGAAATAAAAACAAAATATGTTTATCAATAATGTGATACATCTTTTTAAAAGCTCTTTTCTACATTTTGGACATTTGAAAATACTTTCAACAATATTCTGTAACTTTCAAGTAATAATATTTTTTCAGAGAGAACAGAGGGACTAAGTGGTTGTGCCAAAGATGCAGTCAGCATTTTTAGAAGAGGTAGGAATACGATCTCAGTAAAACTACCATGAATCTAATTTGTTCAGCAAAGACGTGGCCACTCAATGAAAGTAAAATTTACAGGAGATTTACAGGAGTGAGAAAAATTTACAAGAGTGAAGGAAGGGAAAGCAGAAAATGCACTGTTGCTGAGGTTACTCCATGGAATTTATGGAAACAGGGCACAGCTGGACCCCCAGTGGGGAGAAATGTGAGCAGTTTGGGGAAGTGAGGGTTGTGCATAATTTCTTTTCCGTTGACTTACACTCAGTTTCCTCAATTTTAGTTTCCAAAGCAGTGATGGGTCCACTGAACTAACTACTGCCAATGGAGACTGAATGCCTGGATAATGGAGATAATTTCCAAAGGCTAGTGACTAAAGTCACATGCATATACAACATCTTAACCCAGAAGCATTGTTAGAGTGGCAATAATTTTCAGAGGTCATGGAGAACTGAGGAGTGGGGTTTATGGGATCTCATACCTGTATGTGATGTGAGTTCCTTGAGCACAGAACAGAGATGATGGCTTGGTATCTTTGAAGATTTAGCAACTGGCTCAAGGTAGGCCCTTAGTACATGTTTAGTAAATGAGTGAGTGTGGTTGTTTACTTCTTCCTATATCAAGAATACTGTGTCAGTCGGATGCTTACTGGCAACAGCAGAATTACATTCTATCCGATTTAGGCAGAAAAGAAATTTTTTACATTCCCTTTGGGTTACTGAAAGTGTGGTTTGTAAGGTTGGAAAACCAATTCCGAGATGACAGGATCAGGAACAAAAACAAAAATAACAAAGCAGGACCGGCCCGATGAGAACATTATGTCACCAATGTTGAGCATTATTCACTGCAGCTTACCCCTCAACACATCTGATGAAAGAAATTGGATGCCACTTCTACCGCCATCTGTTCCTATTGCCCAGAGACATGTGCAAAGAGCATGGGGGCCGAGCAGATTTCTTAGCTAACATTTGAAGTCTGGACCAGATTGATCTGATTGGAGCAGCTGAAGACATACTCCCTAGGCATAAGAGAGGCTGTGAATATAAAAATATGCCACTTTTAGATTGTTGGGTGAGAGGTAGGCTATGCCTCCCACAAAGAATCCCAAAATGGAAGTTCACCCAAATATAGAAAGGAGATTTAGAATAGGAACATCCAAAAAGAAAAAAGAATGTCTACTTCAAGTGTCCCCTGGAGATGGATTTAGGTTTGTCCGTACAAGGTGTTGTCATGCATCAGCCCCAGTTGTTGTTCCTGTAGTTAACACCTTATAAATTGTGTCGTTTTTTGCCAGCTCATTTTCACGTCTCCACGTTGCACAGGGATTATCCAGCTAGTCATCAATCCCTAATTCCCCCTCCTCATCCCACTCTCCAGCCGCCACCGCCCGTATGGCTCCAACATTGTTTTCAGGTTGCAAACACTTGACACACATATAGTACCTGTGTTTCTTTAAAGAGTTAAATCAGTGCTCAGAAACAAGAGGTTATTGATGAGATGAATTTCACTACAAAAGAGAATTACACTGCTTTAAGTACAAGATTTAAATAGGAAAACAATTCCACAAGGAAATGGGGAAGACACAAAAGAATAATTGTTGGAAACATTTAAGATGATCAATGATGTATATGATCAGACTGACTGGATTTGTATCCCAGGCCTATCAATTAAAATGTGTTACTTAGGGTCATTTAACCTCCTCTGGACTTTGTTTCTTCATTATTACTTAACTCAGAGGATTTTTATGAGGATTAAGTTAGATATATATATTTATTACTTTCATGATATTCTCTTTGACTAAAGATTGCTTGTAAAAAGTATAGAGCAGAGTAGTTAGTATACTACTGTGTATAAGATCAATGAGATAAATCATATTCATTTCACTGTGTATGCATAAATGAATTTGAAATGATACAAAAAAAAAAAAAAACCTTCCAGAAATCCTTACTGTAAAGGTAGGAGAAGTAACTGAATAGAAGGGAGACAGCAATAAATATATTTTGTTTGATTTTTAAATTTGAAGCATGTATATATATTACCTAATATTAAACTATATATTACATTTAAAAAAGAAAATTAAAAATATATAGAAACAGGAAAATATGTAGAAAATTAAAACAATAACTAAGCAAATTCGAAAAAGGAGGGGTATGAAAGAATTAGTCTAACAGACATTAAAATACAAAGCATCAAAAATTAAAGTAGTGTGATAATGGCGCCACAACAGAGAGACATATCAAAGAAAAATTAAATATTCTAGAAAAGATGCAAATGCACATGAGAATTAAGTTAACAATGGTTTCTAACATCAACTGAGGAAAAGGCAGACTATTTAGTAAGTGGTATTAGTGCATCTGAGAAGATATCTGAAAAATAATGTTGGCCAATATCACAATGATCATTAAGGGTATATTTCAAATAGGTAAAATATTTAAATATAATAAATAAGTTATAAAAGTGGCAAGGGAAAAGGATGTGGTGATTCATATCTTTGGGATGGAAAGATCTCAAATTCAAAGAGCATAAAAGAAATGATTGTTAAACAGGAGAAAGGGAGAGGGAGAGAGGGAGAAAAGTAAATTGAAATCATTACATTGACAAATTTCCCCAAATTTAACAAAATTCTGATGGAGGTACTATGGTAGATAGGCACTTACATATAGTTATTGAGAGTGTAAGTTTGTATAATTCTTATGGTGGATAAATTGACAAAATATTAAAATTAATGAAAAATATATTAAAATTAACCAGAGGGGAGGTTGGAGGGGTTAATTGGGGGAAAGAAGGAAGAGTTTTCAGGAACATGTATAAAGCACACATGGACAAAACCAAACTGGAGTGGGATCAAGGGTGGGAAGTGGGGGTGGCTGAGCTGGGGGGGAATAATGGGAGGAAAGTGGAGAAAATTGTACTTGAATAACTATAAAAATGTGGGGAAAAATGATATATTATTTGACTTAGTAGTGCCACTTCTAAGAATTTATAGTCTAGTTCTGTTTTTCTCTGGACAAAATTGCAAACATACAAGGCAATTCATTCAAGCAGTGTTTATATTAGTTTTAACTATATGAAGTGGACATTTTATGTGGGCCAAAAGTGGATAAGTGTTCTCAGTTTCATGTAGGTCACTCTATAGTAACAAATAATTGTAGGATAATTGTAGAATATATAACAAATAATTGTAGAATATAATAGGATGTGGCTCAATAAATTGTGTTGCGTTAAGGCAAAATAACAGCATGAAAATAGTAAAGATAATCTTTTCATACCCCTGTGGTAGACTGCCAATCTATGCTGTTACATGAGAAAAAACAACCAAGATTTTTAACATGTGTACCATATACAGTATTTCTGTAAAAATTAGGTAAGTTAACAGTATGTGTTATATTTAAGAGCATAAGCATAAAAAACACAATTATAATAGTGGTTAGCTTTTGGGGGGAAAGGAGTCAGAGCTTCTGCATATGTGGACATAGCATGTGGAGGTGAGATTCACATGGAATTGGGAAGTGCATGGTCCTCGTGGGAGAGGGCACCTGTGTGGACAGGGCCCAGAGGTGGGTGTGAGAAGGAATTTGCAATGCATATATTTTAATATCTTTTGATATTTTATTTCTTTTAAGGATTCTATTGTTATTTAAGATTTTACTTATTTTTAGAGAGAAAGGAAGGGAGAGAGAAGGAGAGGGAGAGAAACATAAATGTGTGGTTGCCTCCCACACACCCCCAACCAGAGACCCGGCCCCACAACACAGGCACGTGCCCAAACTGAGAATCCAACCAGTGACCCTTTGGTTCACAGGCCAGCACTCAATCCACTGAGCCACACCAGCCAGGGCTCTTTTGACATTTTAATTATAACTCTGTGCATAAAGAGACCAAGATAGTTGTACTATGTGAGCTGATTGTGTGTGTGTGTATGTGTATGTGTGTGTTTGTATAATCTTGCAGATCCAAACAGTCAATGAGCAGAGTAGGGTATGTTTGTGGGTCACCTAACACATGATGGGCCACAGTACACTCAGAACTGGGACAGATGTTCTGCATGTGTATCTACTACCACACAACATCAACTCAGAAGTAGCTTTTATTTACTACATCTTATTTGTTAGATTCCATGGGGCACATCTTATTTAATTGTCACAAAATTTCAATTATAGCTGTCCAGTATTGGACAACCAATTAAAGTAGCAGACCTGGGATTTGAAGAGTCTTCATTTTTTAAATTTTTATATAAAATGGTCTGTTTTTTATTGTTCAAGTACAGTTGTCTTCATTCCCCCTCAGTGGCTCAGCGACATATGAAAGGATGCTCAGCCTCACTAGTCATCAGAGAGATGCAAGTTAAAACCACAACGAGATACCACTTCACACCAGTCAGAATGGGCATCAGACCAAATCAACAAACAACAAGTGTTGGAGAGGATGTGGAGAAAAGGGAACCCTAGTGCACTGTTGGTTGGAATGCAGACAGGTGCAGCCACTTTGGAAAACAGTATAGAATTTCCTCAGAAAACTAAAAATGGAACTGCCTTTTGACCCAGCAATTCCACTGCTGGGCTTATACCCTAAAGATCCTGAAACACCAATTCACAAGAACCTATGCACCCCAATATCCATAGCAGCACTGTTTGCCATAGCCAAGAGTTGGAAGCAACCTAAGTGCCCATCAGTAAATGAGTGGATCAAAAAACTATGGTACATTCACACAATAGAATACTATGAAGCAGAAAGAAGGAGCTCCTACCCTTCATGACAGCATAGATGGATCTGGAGAGCCTTATGAAAGGTCTTCTTGACCCCAAAGCTCAAAAATCCTTCCCAGTAGTCCATTTACTTTCAATCTTTAATGAGCTTTAAAATATGTCAGAAGTACAAATTCCCGATCTTGCTCCTGGGATTCTGGTTTGCTGGGCCTGAGTTACCAGTATTGTACCATCGTTTCTAGTGATACAGTAATACCATGGTATTTTCAACTACCTCCTCCCTCCTGGCAAAGAATCTGCAACTGACTATATTAGCAAGCCTCTGTGTTTGCAGGAAAGGTGGCCACCAAGGGGAGTGTCTCCATTGTCAGCATCTGAGATCGTGATGTAGTGAAAGAGAAGGGGCTGTAGAATCGGGCTTCTTTCTTGAAATGGAGACAGAGAGGTTAGAAGCAGTCTACATAATCTCTACTCTAAATTCATCCTTGGGGATTAGAATTCAGGTCTGTAATAGGGTCTTGTTATCTATAGTTTTGAAAGGGCTCAGAATGATTCTCATAATTAGCCAGGTTTGAAAACAACTGGGCTAAATTCTTTCAAGCTTTTTTTCCGTCTTTTCTTGTTAAATGATAATTTCAGAAGTCCTGCTCAAAGAATCTATGGTAAATCTTATGCAATTATATTTTGTCTTATTAAGACAGTATTTTATTCCTATGGGGGTTTTGGGAAAACTTCACAGATGAAATATTATTGGACTAGGCTTGAAGGATGGGTATGTTTTGAACAAGAATGGAAGGGCACACCAGGCAGACAGAGCACCATGAGCCCATATGGGGAATGTGTTTACATTTGCCCCAAACCTGATTTTCAATAGTAATAAACAAATGTGTTTTATGTGTACTATAATTAAATGATGTTTTCCTGCCGTAATAAACTTAACATTACTAAACAGACTGTAGGTCAGGTTCTGTCAAAGAACTGAGACAAGGCTAACACAAGCCCCACGCAGACACCGGCGATAGTCCAGTAACTGTAACAGGATGCAGGGACCCTGTAGAAGCGTTTGTCAGCTGAAGGGAGCTGTTCCCGGAACTGTGTTATTTATAACACAGGAGTCCCCAAAATTGTTCACAGGTGTTAAGGGAAAAATGTTTTCTCTGGGCAATGAGTGTTGAATTTCTTATTTAAACAAAGTCACTTAATTATTTTTACTATGGGGCTTTTCAGAGACATTATGTATTGTGCAGCATTTCTTTAGCATCTGTGTCTATGGTGTCCTTATTTATTATTCATGTATTTGTGCTTAGAGGGTCCTACTAACTTCCTCTTGAAAGCTCCTGCTCCCCTGAACGCAGCCTAGGAAAGGATGTGCTGGAAAAGAAGTGAGGGAGTCGGTCACATGTTTTCTGGGGTAAGGAAAAGTTACTTCATGGAGAGTTAAAGATAGCTAAATTAAGTTACAATTACCCATTTGAATGATAGTATGTAATTTTAATTTATTCTTAAATTACATGTTATTTAATATTTTATATTATATTTATTAAGTACAATCATACTGGCCCCTGTAGAATATCCTTTCTTTACATCAAGCCTGCTTCTCAGAATGAGAAAAAAAAATCTCTTGACTGCAGTAATGCATCTAGTTCCTACTGTAAAAATGTGATCGTTCATTTTATCAAAAAACAGTATCCAAGAAGTCCTGTTTTTCCTATATTTATTTTGAGCCTCTTCTCTTTGTATGAGTAACCTCAATATTTCTAGACTACCAAGTCAAAGGAAGACTATGTTGGATGTACTTTTTTAGTTTTTAATTAGATTATCCTTTCATTATTAATTAAGTTTTAGGGCCCATACTATATATTCAAAAGTTTTTGCTTTGTTTTATAAGTCTATGCAAATGAACGTAATCATGGAATTGTTCTTTAAACACTAACAGGGCCTTCCTCTTTCTTGGAATTCTCAATTGTTTACACATTTCCTTGGTGGTTGGATTTAATTGATGTCCCACAAAATGGCTAACCAAGGTGTAAATGTATATAAGCTTACAGTTCCCTATTAATCCTGTAGCTAAATATGATATGTGTTAATTTTGGTTTGCAGAACAATATTGCACCGTGGCACATGGCCCAAATTCGGGACTTTCTGAAATGGATATTAACACTGCAGTCCACCTGCAGTATTAGTAAAGTGAACTAGCAAACAAAACAAAAAAGGGCCACTTTAAAAGCTAAGTAATGAAGAAAATTAGGCTGACTTTTTATAAATTGAGAAGAATGCTAAGATTGTATAGCCTTTCTTGAGGTTTTATTGAAGGCCAGGGAAATAAGGACATTGTCTCAAGGTTAACAAGTATGTTCTTGAAAGAGCCAGAACTCAAAGGTGAATTCCCTGTCAGATGCTCTTTCTTCTATTACATGTATTCTGTCATCTTTTCGAATTCTTTACCTTTAGACAGTTTATCGAATTTTTTTTTCCTGTAAATTCTCTTCAGGGCTACATTAGGCCAAAGGCTGCGTGGCTGTCATTTTCCTTCTCTGCTTATCCTGGTTAACCAAAGAAAACAGAAATAAAGTAGTCAGTGTTTACTTACCACCCGCTTTTGGCCATTCGTATGTGAGGGCAGAGTAGATATAGAAGGCGTATTTTTGCCCAGTTTTCTCCAATGTTAGCCCACGTGTAAGTCGAATAGTTTGGCTCCATCTTGAGTGTTGTAAAGGAAGCAAATATTTTTAAATTATTATGAAGGAATTCCAGTCTTACTTTCATTTTAAAAATTGGCAACATAATGTCCTAAAACTTGAACTTTGGTTTATGTATCTGTTTGAAATGACTACTTGGGCCCTGACTGGTATGGCTCAGTGGATTGAGCATGGGCTTTGAACCAAAAGGTCACCAGTTCAATTCCCAGTCAGGGCACATACCTGGGTTGCTGGCCATTGTCTCCAGTATAGGGCATTCAAGAGGCAACCACACACTGATATACCCCCCGTTTTCTCCTTCTCTTCCCCTCTTTCTAAAAATGAATAAATAAAATCTAAAAAAAAAAAAAAAAGAAATGACTACTTGAATTCTTACTTGGCATCATGAAATTAACATGTCCAAAGTCCAAATCTTCATCAACTAGTCCTTCTCCCAATATGTCTTGCACTTAAGCAAATGTTGCCACCATTTACCCAGTTGCTTAGGCCTAAAAGTCTTGGAGTTATTCTTGGTTTTTCTTCTTCTCGTAGCCCACATCTAAACCATCAGTGTTGGCTATACAGTCAACATTTATTCTGAATCTGACCTATCATCTTTATCATCATGGCCCTAGTTCATTGTTCATCCTGCTGCACAGTAGCGTCCTAACTAGTTTCTGCTTTTCTTGTTGACCTACCACAACCTAACTCCACACATTGGCTGGAGAGAAGCTTTTAGAACTAAAATTGGGTGATTGTACTCCTATTTTCAAACCCCTTCATAACACACCAGGAATAAAATCCCAATTTCAAACCTTTCTTCTTGTCCTATAATATCCCACATGACCTCAAATATTTGTGTCTGCTCTCATTGCATTTTTTACTTGCTCCCTCACTTCTAGCCACACTGGTGCTCTGGCGGGGTTTTAAAATTGCCAAGTCCACTGATACCTCAAGGACATTACCCTTGCCGTTCCTTTTTCCTGGGTGACCTTTTCCCAGATCTTTACCCCAACCTCCTTTACTTCATTCTGTCCTTTGTTCAAATATCTGTTCTTTAGAAATAATTTTCCTGGACCACCTTACCTGATATAAGACTTTCTTACATTCACCATCCACTTATCCTCATTCATTTTTCTTCTATCTCTTAGTACTGCTCAGCCTTATAATATGTATTATACTGGTTATTACCTATTTTTCTCTCTTGAACGTTAGCTTCACAATTGCAATTGTACTGCTGGATTCCAAGTACCCAGTACAGAGCATGGCTCATAGATAATACCTAATAAACATCAGGTATTTAAGTAATTTCAGTAATTAAGTAATTTCAGTTATTAATTAATTATTTGCAAATGTGAACAAAAGTACACATTCACAAATACCAAATTCTAGTTCTAAGCTCTATAAAGGACACTTGACTCGGTCAAGGAGATCAGGAAAGGCTTCGCTGAGGAAAAGCATCTCTGAACCTAAATCTAAAGGGGGCAATGCAGTTAACTGGGTGAAGAAAGGGATGTAAGTCCGTGTAGTGCACTAGCGTGTCGAGTATGAAAATCAGAAGCAGGACGGCCTGTGTGGCTGGAGCGGAGAAGGCGGGAGTGGGCCTGGGCAAAGTGGAGCTATACGAGGAGAGATGGAGAGATCAGTAGGAGCTGGGTCTTGCAAAGCTTTGTTGTCTGTGTTAATCATGGGCTGTTTTATCTTAACAACAAAATAAAGCCTTCTTGGTGTAAAACACCAAAGTAAGGAGGTGTCATAATCAGATATATGTTTTTAAAATGAGTTTGGAATATGCAAAAGTGGTGGTTGAATAGTCCAGGAATGAGATTATTGATAATTTACAAAGGGGGAGGCAGTAGAAGCTGTTTTCCTTAGGTCTGGATAATAAAGGGTGCATTGTCTAAGAAAATTTAAAAATAATAATGTAACCAATTTTTTATTTTAGACATTTTTTACTATTACTATATGACAGTAATTCTAAACAGCGATGATAATGGTGATTAAAATAGTTTATTTACTTGGTGTGCCACTGGTGATGATAAAGAACAGCTTGAATTAGAGATTCAGCCATTTATCCATTCAAAAATATTTTTGAGTACCATCTGTGTCTCAGGCACTGTGGTAGACATGGGAATGCATTGGTGAACGAAAAGATGAAAACTCCTGCCCTGAAGAAGCCTACATTTTTGCAAGGGGGAAATTAACATATTAAAAATATATTTAGCAATTTATGTGGTGATTGTATTCTTGATACGCCCAAGAGGAAGTGTTAATTAAGCAATGAAAGGTCATCCTATTGGTAGGTAGCTACATTAATCATGAATATAAAAAGAAGGAGCTTATGAAGGGAGTATAGAGTGAGAATGACCAGTTTGAATCCCAGCATTGAGATGCCCCAACATTTAATACCCAGGTAGAGAAGGATGCTTCTTTAAAGGAGACAGAGGAGCAGTTAATTAGGCATAAGAGCATGTGAAGGCCTAATACAGACATTATACGATAATTAAGAGATCACTAACTCAAAGAAGGTTGATCTTAGCACCAGTGCTTTAAGGATTCACTGCTTCTTACTTAGAAAATTTTGAAATGTCCGGATTGAATATTTATATTTCCCTATTAGAAAGATGGACAGGACTCTGATATATAGACTAATCTCCCAAATGTACTAATTTTCCCACCACTCTCTTAGTAAGACATCCTTCAGTGGCTTGTTTTTCATGAAATGGAGTAAAAAGTTCGAAGGCCTGATATTCGAGGTGCTCCATGATTTTGTATCAGCTTTTTTTTAAGTCTAATGTCTGCATCATGAACATGAACCTTCCCTGCGTGAACCTTCTGCTCCCAGCCATCTGACCATTTAAGTGTGTTCTTTCAACAGTCTGAAATGTTTATACATAAAATTTGCTTATAGCATTTTATTTTTCTGGAATGCCCACCTCATTCAATTAGTGTCCGACCAATTCTTATCATTGCTTTTCTAGAAAGTCTTCCTATTTTTACTCTGGGAATCGTGAGAATAATTTATCAGTACTCTAATATCATCAAGGATAGAGACTGTTTATTATGTGTTCATGTGCCCCGCAATATCTAATTTGCATCTCTATTTGTTCAATATTAAACAGATATTTATTGAATAGCTGTTATAAGCCAGGCACCGCAGAGAGCCGAACAAATAGCTGCTGGTTGAACAACTCTACTTGCTTCCCTTTTAAATGCTGACATGAGCCCATTTGACAGAGTGCAGAGCTTTAGTATTTAAGGGGAGATGGCACCTAAACTTCTACGGCTAATTTCATGCTTTTTTGTTTGTTTCTTACCTGGCTTGTGTTACTTTTCCCAGTGTCACTTTTTAAGAAAAGAACATTTTTTTCTTTCCTTTGAAAACGAGGAACCCTTAATATTTAAAGCCTCTCTGTGCAAGCCATTGGTACGAAATATCACAACATTCATGTCTGATAGTTCAATTTAAAAATTAATGAACACTTTAAACTTTATCTGGAATAGTTAATTTGGAATTTCAATTCATATTCATATCCTTGTGCAAAAAGGAGGGAGGAATTGGGGGGTGGGGTGCTATGTGTTTAAAAGGATTTGCAGCCCGGGTTCCCCAGTAGACACAGTGTTCGCAGGCCAGGCAGCACAGATGTCACTTGTCTGTCACAAGGAATGTCAGCCTATATCGAGGCTCACTTGACTCGCTGTGTGTGTGACAGTGTGTGAGTGTGTTTACAGATCAGTGTGTGTATGACAAAACTCACTCACTGCAAAACCCAATAGCAAGTGCCCGCCAGTCTGCCGTACGCGTGCCGTGTTCTGTAGGAGAATGCGGGAGAGAGAGAAGGAAGCAAGGCCGTAGTCTGTTTAAAATGGGGTAAAATGAGTGTGGATCTAAGACTATCTGCAATCCGTCAAGCCATGTTCTGACTAATAAAGGCATTAAAGTTTACTTACATGACATAAAATAGACATTCACAAATTATAATTTTATACAATACATAAGAAAATTCTGAGGTAAATGACTGTTTGGAGAATGTATTTCTGTGTCCCTGTGATTTCAGCCATAGGAACAGCCTGCTGCTCTTCAATCTTTTTATGAATACCCCAAGAAAATATTCTTGAATTTGGCTCATTGTGCTGTGTGAACAGTGATTGATCTTGTCAGGAGAAAGTCAACCACACTTGGCCCCTTGCAAAGCTAACGGCCCAGCCAATATCTTAGTCAAGTTCTCTTTGCTGCTGCTTCAGCTGTCAAAGTCACTGGTGCAATGCAGCATTCAAGGTAATTTCCATTTAGTGGTGAAAGCTGTTTTCTTCAATTTCTTTGCTTCTTTGTCTTTGTACTTGCCCCCTATCCATCTAACACCATTCCCGTGTCATTGGCACACTTACATTTGCCTCACCTCACTGGTTTCTCCCCACCTGTGTCCCAGGCCTAGAGCCCCAGTGCTGCTGATGCATTATCCATTCAGGGCTTGGTTGTGTGGTGGCATTCCAGAGCAGAGCTCAGCCAGGGCACCTGCCTGTGCTAAGAACTCTCCTCTTAGGCAATTACTCAGTTTGATCACACAGTGTGATAAGCTATTAAGAGGCACTCATGCACGGACCTTTATTTACCAATGGTTGAAATCTCCCTATTTGCTTTCACTGCATAAGAAACCCATTGTGATAAAGTAACAAAAGGGAAGGGCAGTCATCTGTGGTGGGCCCAGTGCTACAAGGTAGAGTTCACGTTTCCCAAATGAAAACGGTGTCAACAGACCCGTTGGATCCATTTCCCAAACTGACGTGTATGTAGAGTGGCTGGAAAAGAAGTACACCTAGTGGATATGATGTTATAATCTAGCTTTTAGGACCCCTATATCTGTTTCTGATCATTTAGGTGAACATTCTCTTAGGCCAAAAAAGGATGATCTTATTCCAACTCATACCTCATCAACAAAATGCAGATTAGGGCTCTGAAGAATGCTTGCATAGAGAAAGTTCTCTGCAACAAAAACTCTAACAGCAGCTGAGGAAAATTCCACGTTTCCATTTGTATTCTGTAGACTTGCCGCTTTATTAATTTGGTTACAAATTTATTTCCTGTGTAAATATTCACAGCAAATATGCTTCGCATAGAAATTCCTGTTATTAACACGCTCCAACTCTTTAAAAATTGCCTGATGGCAGACTTCTGTGTTGAGTGCATATAGGTGCCAGTTTGTGAATTTCTTTCCACTGCTAGATTTAAACAAGCAGTTTTAAAACAGAACAGACTCTTTTATTCTGGAAACAAAGCTATCTGTAACAAGGCACCCTTATTTCTTTCAAACGTAGTCACCTTAAATAATTACAAACATCCAGTGAAACAATGCATCTCATCCCTAATGCCCTTTTTTCTCCTTTTCACAATCCCACTGCCTTTACCATCGGGACAGGCATTTGGGAACCTGGAGGAAGAAAGAGGAAAATTTATCAGGTAGTGTTGGAAAGTGAATAGCTTTCCTTTGAGAGTTTCTTTCCTTCCCCCTCCACCCTGCACCCCGCATTCAATTTAGAGCCCTTCCTTCTCTACTTTTTGCTCACTTGTCAATGCACTGCCCTCTCCCAGGGCAGCATCAATAAAGAGACCTGAAGATCCTGTTTTGAGTTTGTTTACTCTCGGCCACAACTGGGAATATCATCTCTAGCAATGTACAATGAAATCTTGCTTTTGTGGAGGGGGAGTTGTGTGGATGGGGGAAGGCAATGGAAACTGTAATGCTCTGTGGAGTTCACTGAAATAAGAATGGATTGCACCCATTTAAACATGTACTGCCCCTCTTTATGCATTATAAGCTGTTGTCTTTATTCCGTGTGGGAAGCTGGCTCAATAACACGCACAGTCCATGAGCTGCAGGTAAGGATAACTCATAGGGATGCCAACAGCAGTAATTTTTGCACATACCCCCAGTTGCCCAAGGTAGCATGTCTAATTTCTTCTTTGCAGTTTTTTTCCAGTGATTAGCCTCAGAAAGTTCGCCAGTGAGATAAATGTTTTAAATATAAATATAGCTAACTCTTAGAAACTCAGTCCACTCTCTGGAGGAAAAAAAAAATCTCTAAACACACTGACTACCTTCTCTGAGTAAAGACATCAAATTGCAACTATTTTGGGGTAGGTGCAGAAAGCTAAGAGATCTAATTAGTAAGTACAGAATGTTTATGGTAACTATGTGAGGTTTTTATTCTGAGTTGTCTAACTCCACAAGCAAACATCCAGAATATCTAAACAGTTCTCAGAGAACTAGAGTTGAGTTGCTATTATTTTGGAAATATGGATATTGCGTAATTAGCAAATCACTTCTGGAAACCTATTAAAATATGAGTAGTACAAAATTTAGTACTTGGAAATCTCTTTGGAAACTTTTGAAATAACCAAAATTACTCTTGTGTGTTCAGTTTGCATAATGACATAGAAATAGTACCACTTTTTTTTTTATCCCTTCTAAACAAGATGAAGAGGACATTGCCTTGTCCAAACCCCTTCTTTCTCAGTCTGGCTGTGGTGTCTCATGTTCATAAACAGTGTTCGCAAAGGCTGGAATTTCTGCTCTCTGAATACTTTATTTATTTTTCACTATAAATGATCCCAAATTCATCGTAAAGTGCTTTGTAAATCATGCACTCAGAAAAATATATAGCTTTAAAATGAAATTAACAACTTTATTTATGTGCTATAAGAAAAAATTATAAGCTCCTATATTAAATAAAATTCCAAGAAAAAAAATCAACCTAGACATTCTTTAGGTATTTTAAGAAAGATGCTAATATCCAGAGACATAAAGCTACATATATGAACATAAAATAGTGCTTTTTTTAAATGAGAACTCCATGAGAACTCCAAACAATTTCTTTAGTTGCTGACCAAGAAAATATTATTCTAAGTTGTTTCCAAATAGAAGTTTCCCTTGATGGTGGCATTTAATAAAGACTGTCATCCCCCAATCCACTAGGATATTAATCCGTAGTTTCTGAGTCCTAAGCATAGAAGATTTTCCCATATTCTAAAGAGCTCATAATGTACCGGAAATCTTAAGTTGCTTGGCTTTCTAGGCTATTACACTTTCTCAAGATATGTCATCAGAGGTAATATTCTCTTACAGCGCTGTGTTCAGGTCACTCTGGCACTGTGGCTCTGAAGCAACTCTGACCAAGAGATGCTAAGTTCAACAGTGTCAAAAGGCTGTTGGTAATCACATCGGTATCGGCCTGGTTATTACAATGACCACTGTATTAATGCTCTTCTGTGGCAAAAACATTTAACATTGTGATAAATAGCATAATGATCAGTTATAAGAATGCAGAAGAAAATTTGGAAGTGATTATCTCCAATTTATACTTTGGTATTTTCTGCTATAACAATTTGTGTACATTAAAATAAAATTCAGTCATTACTGCCACACTTATTTTAAAATATATCCTGTAAAGACTAGACTGCCTGTCTTTTTCCATGAAGTTTCTTCCTTTCTAAAACTCACAGTTATAGTCTATTACAGCAAACAGGTGCAGATTGAAATCAACAATGGGAAAAGGTGTATGATGCTCTTCCCCTGTTAGCCCACTTGACAAAACTTACTTGTGTTTCAAGAAGGCTGAGCTCTGTGGCTACGTTGTAAAGACATGATCTCTTTACGCAAATGATCTCTCAGCATTGTAAGTGTTCCCACAGAGCTTTGTTCCCAGTTTGGGTAGAGCCTTGACTCTGTTGTGTAGAAATGATCTGTTTTCTAGTCTGTGTTCCTGACTGGAATATGTGCGTTGTGAGGTCAGGGATTACTTCTTTTTAACTAGAGATTCAAACCACATCTGACATATGATAAAATGCTCTGGGCAGATACAGGCAAAGTACTAGGGAAGTTTTTATTTAAATGTGCATAACACAAAGACTGTGTTACTATACTTCCTCCTTGTTGCTTTTAAACTCTTCTTTGGAGGAGGTGGTGTCTCCCACGGAAGCATTGGAATAAATTGCATCTGCAGGGCAGGGGCTTGCTTTATCTGTGTCTTCTCAGAGCCCACAAACACTAGGGCTCCCTGTAGTGAGCAGTCGATGAGTATTGTATTGAGCCACTCATCTTTAAGAACTCACTGTCCATTGTTAGAAAAATTATTAAACATTATTAAAAGTGCTTTTGCTATAAGTAATCCACAATTAAAGCAAATAGATACAATAACAGGAGCATTGTCTCTTTATTTTATTCAAGACATTCACTTATGCAAATGTCCACTCACTTATTTTCTCATTCATTCAATGATTATTTATGACTTATAGGTGACCTATTGTGTGTACACAGTGGTATTTTTTATACAGTTTGCAGTGTGGTGATGAAAACAAACATTAAGGATATAATTACACAAATAATAAAAATATAACTGTAAGAAGTGCTGGTTGCTACTAGAGAAAGTTTAAGATAATTGTAATCTTTTCGGGAATGCGGGTGGAGTTGGAAGGTGGGGTAGATCAAAGAAGAAGTTCTTGAGGAAATGTGATTTAAGGAGGAGACCAGAAGTAAGAGGAGAGATTGCTAGTCAAAGGCCTGGAGGGAAAGCCCTGGCCATGTAGCTTAATTAGTTGGAGCTCTGGATAGGCCATGGTTGTGAGTTTGATGCCTGGTCAGGACACATACAGCGTTCAGCCAATAAATGCATAAATAAGTAAAACAACAAATCAATGTTTCTCTCTCTTCTTTCCTCTTTCTCTCTAAAATCAATTAGTTAAAAATGTTTTTTTTTAAAAGTT
This sequence comes from Anoura caudifer, assembly GCA_004027475.1. Taxonomy (NCBI): domain Eukaryota; kingdom Metazoa; phylum Chordata; class Mammalia; order Chiroptera; family Phyllostomidae; genus Anoura; species Anoura caudifer. The sequence goes on from PVKU01000522.1 coordinate 225,914, forward strand.
CTGGAGGAAGAGAAGAGAGAAGAGGTAGACTTGCAGGTATAAGGAATGATGTGGTGATATTTTAATGCATGAAGTTATGTTTCACGTGAGGCAAGAACAAGGTGGGTGGGGTGTGCCAAGGGAGGAGTCAGGAGATACAAATTGAGAATTAGATGGGAATTAAATGAAAAGAAATAGCATTCATGAAGTTGTCTTTCTTTAAAATCAGCATTTATATAAATTTTTTAGTATTCTGAAAATATTTTAGGCAAATATAAAGAAATTTTTCATTTTCAACACTAAAAGACTTTATTTTTTTATAATTATTGTATCATTTATTTGCATGGATTGCCAATAACTTATTTTTAAGGGATTTGAAATTGGAAAATCCAGGAGCTGGTTTGGGAAGTTTGTGACTAAGTTGGTTTGGTTTTTACAAATCAGAAGATGAAAGTGTACAGAGGGGGAGCCAGGCCTAAATAAGGGCTAACCCCAGTACACTCTTGCCCAGACAAAAAACTGTTAGAATTGCTGTTATAAAAATATGGATGGCTCAACAAGCTCTGAACAAGTAGTGGTAAGAAACTTTTCCTACCGGAAAGACTATGCAGTAGGGTTCACAAAATAGTGGCTCTCAGTATGTAAATTCCTGTCTATAGCTTCTCTGTGTAAATCACATAGGTGACAAGCTGCTGTTTGTTTTTATTGTGTATTGCACAGCCCTTGTGTATCAACAGAGTTGAAAGCAAGATATATCACTATGGCAACCGTGACTCCAATCTGGAGCCAGAAGCAGAGATATTATGGTATGCAGGATTTTACTGAGGTGGTCCTTTCACACAGTTCTCAAATGTCTGGTAGCAGAGATGGGGTAGGAGTAAGTAAGAAGGCGTTGTATACTGTGTATTGTACCGTTGTGTAGGTTGGTAGGCATCGTCTCTACACAGCTTGCTTCCTCTACTTTATTCTGCCATTATTCAGATGGTCATCTGGCTGAAAAGCATGGTTTTGGCATTGTGGGAAGGAAGCTCGTTCCTGACAGGTGTTTTTCTTTGTCTTGACTTTCAACATTATCCTGAATGGGTTGTAGGAGGCTGTGTACAGATTGCTAGGCATTATCGTGCATTTTCTTTTCGATGTTATTCTCAAAACACTTCAGGTGAGAAATAAATACCAATTTTCATCTGTTTGTGTTTGTCTATTTATTTGTTCATAAATAATACACTGTAGGAGACTTAAAATGCCTAGAAGCTAGTCATGGCATAGTCCTATGTCATATTTATGCATTTGGTCTGTTTGATGGATTCATGTGGAAATGATCACTGTGTTTGTAAGTGGGAAGTTACTACGAATCTGATAGAAAATGATTAAAGAATTAAGAGCCATGCTGCTACTTATGTGATCTTCTGGGGAAGTTTAATTTTTCCATATCTTTGGTCAAATTCAAACAAAAAACTTGTGAAATAAATTTCTTCACTATGAATTAGTGTATCGAGAAACTCATGACTAGAAAAGCAATGTCATTTTAAACTTTTTCTACTTAGTAGAAGGTATCAAACCAGTTTTATAGAAGATGTTCTAGGTTAAAAAATGTGACTTTTCTAGTAATTTGTTATTTAAAATCTGGAAGTTCTAGTCAAGCATATTGAAACAGTAAGTGATATTTACAACTTTTATATTTATAATTTAGCATACACAGAATTGTTTCTTTTTCTTTTCACATACACATAGATATAAAATATCTTCAATACCAATGATTTATTCTCTAAACAACTCTTGAGCAAGCGAATTCTGAGGGAAAGATGAGGGAAGAGAAATCACTTCCAAATATTTTTTTATGACTAGAAGACCCTTCCCCTTTTATTTACATCCAATTTGCATTGGATTTCTCATTAGCATATGCCCTTATTTATCTTTTCATTAGCAGGAATTCACAGCAACTTAGAAAGAGACAGACAGACATTGTGAGCTTTCTTCCACAATAGGGTGGAGGACAGAGTTGTCTTGTTTGTGTAACTTTAGCCTTTTTCATATTACTGAAGAGTAATAGAGCACCCTCACATAGAGCAACCATGAATTGTAGATGGTAGGATGATGAATGGGCAATTCATCCAAAGCTTCCTTTGGACAGGCAAACAGTCTTAGACCTGTGTGTGAACTACTCCCCAGGCAGCTGGGGAATAGGTCAAGTCAATGTCATTCTTTCTCTGAAAGTACTTTCTGTTCTAGGCAGAGGGTCTTTTCAAGGCAGCAAGAAGCATCACACATTGGACCCAGCGTCATGCACAGGTGCTGGTTGGATTCAGTCTTTGGACCTGGGATTACAGATAATCAATGAGATATTAAAGAATTTCAGTCCAGGATCAAAAATAAAGCGAGCATTCTCCCTTTTTTTTTTCCCATTTGATTTTCTATAATCCCTTTAAAGTTAAATTCTAATAATTTTCCTAAAATTCATAGTCAAATTATTATCTTAGATCCGGACTTATCAACTATTCCATTTCTTTTTGTGACATTACTAAACTATCTTTTTTCATCTTTACTATCTTCACCTGTAAACACTAGGGATAAACTAATCAAATGCACAGTGATATTTAGTGATATTTCCAATATTAAAGAGACAACCCATGGAAAAACATTGCAGAAGCTTTGGGAGTCAGTCCTCTTCCAAAAGCATAAATTAGAGATTTAGCTCTCCTGAGCATTTTGTTCTCATCCTTCAATTGTTTCTGGTAAGTAAACTAATAAAAATAAAAATGTAAAATCTTAACTAACATGTCCATGTGAAAAACTGGAACTCCATCAAGCGGTTTTAGCCAAGGACTTTATGGTCTGCTCCAGCGGTTCCCTAGTTCTATAATATGGCCCTATTTTAGGTTGGTGAGCGATGCACATCTTCATAAGATTATAACAGATATTGGAGAAGTTAGAGCAAAGTGAAATCTCCCGTTCTTTACCATCAGGTGATTGTCCTGTTGTTGTCTTTCTCTGTCCCTGTGAGGTTAAACTAGATTGTCCTGATTCCTTTTGAGTTATTAATAAGAAACAATAACTAGAAGGTGAAGCAGTACATCCAGATGTCTTCATTGTGGTGGGTAATCATTTAAAGGTGGAGCCAAGCGCTTTTCCATGTGTAAATTCATAGCCTATTTTATAGATCAGTAGGAATAAAAGCAAATGCTGTGATCAGATAACAATTGGAATGGTTTTGATATCTTAAAGAATTATTTTATTTTTTTGCATAAGTAGATATTTTAAGACAATTGATCTTGTGTAATAGTACAGAGAGTATGGTTAAAGTCTACCTCAAAAATTATGTTGAAAAAATATAGTCAGAATTGTCATTTGGAGGTAGGAATAATCCTATGGCTGCTTTTATTGTATGAGCTTAATGTTTCTTAAAATTTCACTCGATCAGAAAATCCAGAATGACTTAATTTTCTCTTAATGGTTACTAAGGGTCTTGTTCAACTCAATGAAATTTCATCTATAAATGTCTTATTGTAATAAAGAAATTAACAACATAATTTCATTCTTTATCATTTCAAGATCTGGATTAATGTTATTCAAACTGAAGGAGCCAATAATGTACATAACATTCAAAGTCAGGGACTCTAGAAACGAATCTTATATATATATCCTCATGATTACCTGAATGTGCTTAAGAATCAAATTCTATCACTTTTCTAATTTTGTATTGTCTCAACACTTTTGTTATAATTAGTTGCTAAGTCACTGCCAAGGTTGGCTATAGTCATGAAACTATAAATCTTGGAGGAAATATTCTGGTACCTTACCAAGCATTGCAAGGCAACAAATCATCTTAATGATTTACAAGAATACATCATTATTTTTATTCCCTTTCTAATAATATTCTCAGTTCCTGAGTCCACGCTTTGGGTGGATAACTTTAGAGTATACACTCTAAGACCTACGTTGGGGTTGGTTTAAAGAGGAAGCTGATTGAAGTTTAAGTGCTGCAACATTTCATGACATACAAAGGCAAAGAAAGGGACAATTGAGAGAAGAAAACATTCTGAAAATAAAGGTTACTTGGTGACATTTGTATAATATCTCACTAAAACTTTAAATGTCAAGGAATGCCTAGCCAGAGGAATAAATATAACATTAGCTACATATTTCACTAGTGTGTAAGTTACTGTCTTATTAGCTGTTAGTATCTTGTTAAATAGGAAATGATGACAGACCACTGTAGTGAGAGGTTTGTCCTCCCCCCGCCCAAGGGTCCCTGTTTTGCAACTTCAGTTTTTGTCCCTTTAAGCTCAGAATAACAGAAATGTTAGTTTATTGTACAATTATAGGATAATCTCATCTCTTTTCACAGTTTTAATTTGGAATTAGCAAATTGTTTTTCAGAAGGTACGTGAAGCCAACATAAGACCAAATAAATGCTGCTCTTTAAAAAAAATAAAATAAAACATGACTTTTGGTCTTTGACTATATTTAGCATTTTAATTCGTTCTTTTAAGAACTATCATTTGGTCATATTAAATATTTAACAATAATTTGAGGAATATTAATTTCAAGACTAAATTATGAATATCATATTCAATATTTTTCTTTATCCCACAAATGTGGGCTGTTTTTCAGTCATACACCTAAATGGGATTAACTTTCTTCTCTTTCTCTACTCACTGACTTTTGCTCCCCACAATAATTTCATCAAAAAGATTTCTAGGACTTCTAGGCTGAAAACTCCCATAGGACTCTGTGCCTACTGCTGTCAAATCGTTTATCACTCTACCTTGTACCTGTCGGCTCTCTGATTTTTTTCTTCGCACTGAATGTGTTTTGAACCCCTAAATGAATAGTGTCTGGGATCTAGTCATTATTTAATAGTTTTAAAATATATTAGTGCATTGTTGAATAGGTCTTCTGTGCACTTATGAATTCTGGAAATTCATATGAAATGACAGTTACAAATGGTTATAGAAAGGTGAAATAACTTGTAAATATTATACAACATGTATTTTTCACCTCTTGAACCATTTCCTTTAAAATTTTATCTGCACTAAAAGTGTTCCAGAATTCAAGGATTTTTCTTTAAAGATATAATTTACAAATAAGTAGCATGAAATTATCCAAATATGTCATCTCTTTTCTTCTTCCTTTTCCTAATTCCGTTCATTTTCTTCATTCTTTAAAATGAACAGATGGGCTGTTCCAAAGTTTTTGCAAATCTATTTGCTGAACATTCTTACAGACTAAGCAACAATTGAAAATGAAATCCAACAGTTGTTTTATTGCTCTCCCATCAACTGGAGCAATAAAATGGTTCTATGGGAGCCTGTCTGCTGATAGAAAATGTGCTAGTGCTGTATTCCACCTCCTTCTCCTTTCATAAGTGATGATTTCTTTCATAATAGATGATCTCTCCTTGTTTCTCCTTCCCTTTCTTGTCTTCTTCTGCATTTGCCAATGATTTCAAATTATTTTAGCTGCAGTAACTTTCTTAAAAATATATCTTGTGCATATTCCTAGTTACAGAAAAGTAGAATTCCTCTAGATGGCAATTGAGGGGTGAACTCCCACTTTCTTGTTTTAAATCTCTGCGGTGGCCTCTGTGTATGCATGGAACACCATTGCAAAGTCACTGGGCTGAAGCTTAGCTTTTCCCTAAGGGATGCGGGACTCCGTAGCTGATGTTTTAATGTCAGCTCAAGCAGCACTTCCTGGCCTCACAGTCATGGCCCATCCTTCAACCTTAGTAATTAAGTGATAGAATTATTAAAGTCAGTTGATAAGCTGAAAACACAAAATCACACTTTAGCTTTTTCACTTGTATTATGAAAGATCCTATACGCTGTTCTTTTTTATAAAATAAATATAGAGCTTTAGAAAATGAAATAATAGGGGAGTTATAGATGATTTAGAGCATAAATATCAATGAGATAAAAAGAAATATTCCTCTAGGCTGGCAATCTGAATCTTTCCCAGAACAATAACTCTAAAAATTGTCAATCCCTGACAGTTGTTTGATAGTTGATGAAAATGTGGTAGGATTCTCCATCTAGTTCACATTATGCAGGTGTCCACATTTTTAAAAAAAGTCATAATTGGCACTAATTAAAACTATTGTTGACAGCTTCAGCAAAAGGGCCAGACACTGAGTGGGCATGGGGATCCGCCTGGCCACTTGGCTCCAGACTTTCCTGCAGGTCACTGCTGAGTTGCATTAACAAAGCTAAGTTATTCTCACTCCTCTAACTCAATTTGCTATTACTAGCAAAATAAACAATTCCAGTAAATTTATTACTATACTTTTATTACATGTATTAGAAAGTGTAGGCTCAGGATCGTCTTCGATAATGAGAATGGGTGAAAATTCTGTGCATTCTGTGTGTCCCTATGAAAAGGCGATGAGGCTGGATCGGAGGCACCAGTTCTGCACGGTGCACACCCATGCAATGGAAGGACCGGTAATCCTTAGTGTGTGATGGATCTGTTTCAACGGATAACTGGACATTTTGCTTTCAGAACTTGTTGCAGATAACTTTGCATTTCAATGTAACGTGTGATTAATACTTGCCACCAGGCCCATCTGTGACTTTTATATTGTTTGCATATGAAAATAAACTTGGCAATTCAACTTATTGTTTTGGAAATTCAATCCTGAACAACTTTTCATATTTTCAGGGATGATAATACTGTAAACAGAGGAGATTCTTCTTAGTTGAGGAGTCAGAATGTGTCTACGTAGGCCAATCAATGTGCAAAAGGTGCGGGGGGTTGCTCTTCTGTAAGTATATTCACAAATCGTTCAGTCTTACAGACCTACATTACGTTTTTCTTATTCAAATGCAGGCCTAGGTGGAGGATGGGGTAGAAGGAAAACAAAGCTCTGAAGTGGGTACCTAATCATCTGAAGGTTTGCAATTTTGTTAGGAATAATAGAGAAGCAATATTGAGAGAGCTGTGGGGTTAATGAACAGGGATGTGGCTTTCATTTGCAAATTTCTTTTGATTAGATGAAACAACAATTCCCAGAGTTGATACTGGTGTCCACATGCCCAGGCCTGCATCTGCATGTAAATGGCTTCATTACAGGCCAGATCTGTGTGCACTGATGAACTGGACAAGGCACTCACAGAGTCTCTGCTTCATGGGCTGCTGTCTTGCTGTGTCTGTTTCCTGTTCAGAAAATAAGTGGTATATTTCTCCTTTGTGCCACGTTGCTGGAGAAAGGGATGGTTTGAGAACACAAAGGGGTGAGGGCAGTGGACTGTGAATATATTTGTCTTCTTTCACCTATTCTTACAGTCTGCAGATTGGAAACATCTTTTTATATTCCTAAGTAAAATTAAATTTCCTCAAACTTACCTGGCAACTAGCAAGATCAGTGTTTTTGTGGTTGGCCATTTATTGAATGCTGACAGGGAAGTGGCTCCCGTGTCAAACAAAGGTATCACTGAATATGCAGGATGTGGCAAAAGTAGGTTTACAGTTGTTTGTAAGGAAAATAATACAATAATTAAATAATAATATAAGAATCAACTCTGTGTTTTGCATGCTCACAACTGTAACCCTGTACTTGCTCCACCGTGTACAAAGAACCTGTCCGTCTGCTCATCCTATCTGGGTTGAACCAGATCTCTAAAACTCCCTGGGCTCTCACTTTATGAATCAAGACTTACTGCTAAGAAGAGTCTTCTTTGTGAGAGGAAAAAAAAGCAAGGTGTTCTTGGTATTTGGTTAATGAAATCCTGAAGCATCATTAGTTTGGAATATTTCTAGGGAATTCCCATCATAATCAGTTAATGTATTAATTAAACAGTTTTGCTCTCAACTATAGTCTGTTTATTTTAGATGGAAATCGTAGGTGCCTATTTTGGGGTAGTACTTACTTTGCGGGTTCTGAAATAACAAGACCAATGCCATACAATTAAAAGTAGTTGCTGTGTTATTTCTGCCCTGACTTTTTAGGAGAGCAGTTTTAATAAACTTTATTGAGGTTTAGTTTGCAAACTGTAAATGCATAGATTTTACACGCAGTCAATACCTTTGCTAAGTCTGTACACAGTAATCAAGATGTAAAACATCCTCTGAACGCAACAGATTTCCTTGTATCTGTTCCCAGTCTTCTCCCATCCCCCTGGCTTCTGGTGACCATTGATCTGCTGCTAATCATCATATGAGGTTTGTCTTTCCTGCAGTTAAAAAAAATAGCATCACATGCATTCTTTTGATCTGACTGGTTTTCTCAGATATTACTTGAAATATTCCTCCATGTTACTGTATGTATTTACAGCTTGTTCCTCTTCACTGCTGAGTAATGTTTATGTATATACCACATTTTGTTTATCCATTTACCTGCTGATGTTCTTTTGAGCTGTTTGCAGTTTAATGTATATAATTTTATTAATTTGGATGTATGCAAACACTCATCATATCATCACCACAATCAAAATAACAGGCATATTTAACATCTACCAAACTTTCTTATACCCCTTTTTGGGGGAGGAGGATAAAAAAACACAACATGAGAGCTACACTTTTAACAAATTTTGATGTGCACAATACTGTGTTTTTAACTCTGGGCGCTCCCATGTGGTATGGGAGATATCTAGAATTGATTAATCTAGCATGACTGGCTCTTTACACCCCCTGAGTAACACCTCTCCATGCCCCTACCCAATAGCCCCTGGCAACTACTATTTTGTTCTCTGCTTCTATGAGTTTGACTGTTTTACATACCTCAGGTAAGTGGAATCATGCAACATTTATCCTTTTGGGCCACCCTGTTTCACTTAGCGTGAGAAGTGTTGGTGAGGAGGTGGAGAAAATGGAACCCTTGTGCCCTGATTGGAACCCTCGTGCACTCTTTGTGGAAATGTAAAATGGCACAAAACTGTGGAAAACAATGTGGAGGTTCCTCAAAAATTTAAAAGTAATCCAGCAATCCCATTTTGGGTGTATATTCAGAATAATTGAAATCAAGACATTAAAAGACACCCACACCCTCATGTTCATTCTAGCACAGTTCACTACAATCAAAATAGGGAAACAACCCAAGTGTCCATCAACAGACAAAAAGAGAAAGAAAATGTGGTATTTACACACAATAATTACTTAGTGCTAAAAAAGAAAATTCTGCCATTTACAATGTAACTTATTATTTCTTGAATGATATTTTTAGTCTTCAACTAAACTTGCATTCTTGAAATAAACTTTATAATATATTATCATTAAGTTGATGATATTTATACATTGCTTTTTTATTTGCAATATTTTGTGAAGGCTTTTTGTTGTATCTATATATCTATGAAGGTATTGATGGAAAGTTTTACTTGCTTGTAATGTCTTTAATTTGGGTAACAGAGTAATGCTTTCCTTGTAAAATTCACTAAGAAGTTTCCTTTCTTTTCAATGTTCTTTAAATGTTTTATGAAATTGATTAATATAGACAACTGGGCCTTGTCTTTTATTTGTGAGACAGTTTTTAACTAAAATTCAATTTCCTCAATAGATATGGGAATACTCAGATTTTCAGTTTCCTTCTGAACCATTTGATAGTATGTCTTTATAAATTTATTCCCCCCACCCCTGTCTATTTTGTACCTAACATTTACGCTTCTTGTTCCCGGAATAGTATGGGAAATGGAGAAGCCAAAGAACTTTATATGCATGATCCATGGACATGAACTAAGGTGGAGAATGATGGGGGGGCTGTGGTACAGAGCAGAGGGGAATAAAGGGGAGAAAAAAATGGGACAATGGTAATAGCATAATCAGTAAATTATATTACATATTTATTTCAACTCAGTTTCAAATTTTATTAACATGATTTTTAGATAATTATTTTGTTATGCTTTTAATGTCTGTAGAATATGTAATATGCTATCTTTTACTCTCTCTCTTTTAAAAACAAATCTAGCAAAGGATTTCTCAATTTTATTGGTCTTTGTAAGGTTTCATTGCTTTTCTCCATCCTTTGTCTATTTTCTATTATATTTGTTTCTTATTGTCTTTAATATTTTCTAACTTTTTCTTAGTATGTGTTTTATTTACTCTTCACTTTTCAGTTTATTCATTGAGAATTTAGATTACTTGTCAAGGCTCTTTCTTGCTAATCTAAGAATTTAAACTTAAAATGACTTTTTCTATACATACTGCTTTAGCATTATCTTGCACATTTGGACATATTTTATTTGCATTTTTATTCAGTAAAAATATTTTCTGATTTCTTTTGTAATTTCTTCTTCAGACCATGAGTTATTTAAATTTATGTTTTAAAATTTCCAGGCACTAGGGATTTTCTACATATTTTCTGTTACTGACTTTTAATTTTAGTCTTGTCAGAAAGTATGCTCTTATAGTTTAAATCGTTTTAAACTTGTTGGGACATTTATAGTCTCTCTTTATGAATGTCTCATAGGCTCTTGGAAATAATGTGTATCCCGATGGTGTTAGCTGGACTGTTCTCTAACGTCAGGCAGATCAACTTGGCAGGCAGTGCTGTTCGGATCCTCTGTCTGTTCCTTATTTTCTGTCAGGAAGTGTTCAAGTCTCCAACTGCAATGTGGATGTTTATTTCTGCTTTCAGTATTGTTATATTTTGTTTCAAACGTTTTGAATATTTGTTACTGGGTACATACACACTTAGAACTTTAGGGCTCTCTTAATGAGTTGACTGTTCGATCATTATGAATTATTCTTTCTTACCCACCTAACAGCTCTTCTTTTGAAGTCTGCTTTTTCTGATACTTACAGGATCCTTCTAACTTTCTTATGAGTAATGTTTGCAAGGACTATCTCTTTTCTAGATTTTAGTTTTAGGTTACCTATTTATTTGTATTAAAATGGGTTTCTTTTAGAGAAAAAATTGGTTTTGCTCATTTTATTCAGTTTGTTCATTTTCCTTCTAATTGGGATACTTAGATCATTTACATTTAGTTTAAGTATCTAATTTGTTTAGTAGATACTAATAGCTACACTATGCTATTTGTTAAAAAATCTTCCATTAGTTTACCTTTTATTCCTACCTTATTTTGCATTAATTTAGGACATCTGGATTTTCCCATTCTTAGTCCTTGTTTGGTTTATTTACCATTCCTCTTTGTTTTATTTTGTAAAGAGTTGCGTACATTTTACAATACACAACTTTAACTTATAACAGTCTACTTCTAAATGATATTATACCACTTTACATATAATAACAATATTGTTTTCTAATTTAAACAAATGAGTTGGCATTCACAAAAGAAAAGTTTAATATCAGGTAAAGTTCAAGTTTTGTGTGACAAGTTCAGAATACATCTGATTTGAAATCTATATCTCAGCTTGTTGCTTCTGGCCTATTTTTCTTTTTTTTTTTTTCATTTGTTCTATTATACTTTTTATTGAATTTATTGGGATGACATTGGTTCACAAAACCATGGGGGTTCGAAGTGTACGACTCAGCACAACATCATCTGCATAGGTAACACGTCACTGCTGTCCTGTACATATGTGCTTTCTGTCATAAGGGTACAGGGATAAGACAGCAGTGATGTAATGACATAGACTTTTCAAGAAAAATAAGAGGATTAATTAGACAGTAGGACAGGAAAATGGGGGTTGTGTTTAGTATATTCATGTATCTATAGAGCACCATACAGGGTCAAGTGAGGGTCATCTGGAGTTCTGAAAATATATTTAATCAAAAGGCTAATACGTGACTGAAAGGGTGACTGAGCATAACTTGGACAAACAACCAAGAGCTGTAGTGCAGCATTAAATTGTCTGGATTGCTTTTGCTATATCTTTTTGGGCAGGGTCATTAGACTTATTATAATTTGATTTACATAATTTCATATATCTGGAAATATTTTATGAGAAGGGAGGTTAAACTTCTCAGGTAAAGGGTTTTAAAAGCTTTTTTACATAAAACTATAAAATGTGCCGCTTCGAGCTTCAATTTATTTATTCTCCTATGGGGTGGGGAGGCATCATGACTGTAAGCGATTTTTAGAAGACATGACCAGTCAGTGTGGCCAGCAAAGAGGGGCGGAGTGCTAGGACAAGGTTTGGAGGTGAAGATATCCCAAAGGCAAAACGATGAGTTGGAATATTCTAAAGAAAACAGTTTCATACTGTGTATCTATGTATTTTTCTCCAAAATGTTTTTACATTAATTGCTATTTTTAATACAATTTCGTGAGGCCTGTTTTGTTCTGTGTTTGATTAGTTGTTGTTAAATCTGATGTTAAACTTTTTACCCTTTTTAAGAAGTGGGCAAAACACATTTTTTAATGAAATACATATGCTCTAATAAATGCCATTATACATTTTTTAAGTTTTAAAATGGAATTATCATAAGAACTTTGTTAACATTTAAGAAATAAATCTGATCCTTAAAAATGTTTTCTTTTTAAGGTTTCATTGGTGGGTTTATTCAATACAATTAATTTCTTTAGAGTTTTTATTTGCTCCAAAAGAGTTGTTTTGTTGAAACAGATAAGTCACATAGAAATTTCTTTCCTTTCTATGGCTAAGCTGCTAGTGACCCTTCATGAATCTGGGTCCCGAATTTATGGGTTGTAAGTAAGTTTTCTTATGGAACTTCATCAAGTAAATTAATTTCATTTAAAGAGAGCAGCAAACCTTTAAATCTCTCATTGCTTGATTTTCATTTTCTATAATTCAGTAAATCATTTCATTTATTACTTATAACGAACAAGGTCCTAAGGAGACAAAAGGGTGAAAGAAACATTGTTTCTGTCCACTCGATGCTTAATTTGAATAGGGGAGCTGCTGCAGACTGAACATTTGTACCCTGTCCCAAATCTGTATGTTGAAACTGCAGTGTGATGGTATTTGGGTATGGGGACTTTGGCATAAAATCAGACCATACTTCTGGCCAAGATGGCGGCATAGGTAGACACACTGTGCCTTCTTACACAACCAAAATAAAGACAACAAAAATTTAGAAACAAAAAAAAAACAAGCAGTACTGACAGAAAATTGAACTGTATAGAAGTCCAACAACCAAGGAGTTAAAATAGACACATTCATCCAGACTGGAAGGAGGGGCAGAGTTGGGCGGCCGAGCAGAAAGGGGTTGCAGCAAAAAAAGTGGTGGCTGGTGGACCCCAGGTGCAGGGTGACAATGGGCGAACCCAGTGAGGCAGTGGATTGTGCAGGGGCACGGCACACAAGGCAGCTGGCAGACCAGGAGGTCACACATTCGCATGCAGATAAACCAGGTGGAACTGGGGAGCCGGACAGACTGCGCAACCCAGGGTCCCAGCACAGGGAAATAAAGCCTCAAATCACTGATTGAAAACACCTGTGGGGGTTGAGGTGCCGGGAGAGAGTCCCAGCCTCACAGGAGAGTTGGTTGGAGAGACCCACAGGGTCCTAGGATGTATGCAAGCCTACCCACATGGAAATCAGCACCAGAAGGGCCCAATTTGCTTGGGGGAAGCAGCAGAAGGGACTGAAATCTGGCAGGGAGCAGAGCAAGCGCCATTGTTCCCTCTCGGATCCGTCTCCCACAAACAGTATCACAACACAGCAAGGTGGGTTGCCCCGCTCTGGTGAATACCTTAGGTTCCGCCCCTCACTATGTAACAGGCAGGTCAAGACAGGAAAAAAAAAAAAAATGGCCCCAACAAAAGAACAGATCAAAGCCCCAGAACAAATACAACTAAGCAACAAAGAGGTAGCCAACCTATCAGTTGCACAGTTTAAAGCACTGGTGATCAGGATGCTCACAGAATTGGTTGAATTTGGTCTCAAATTAGATGAAAAAATGAAGGTTACGCTAAGTGAAATAAAGGAAAATGCACAGGGAACCAATAGTGATGGGAAGGAAACTGGGACTCAAATCAATGGAGTGGACCAGAAGGAGGAAAGAAACAACCAAACAGAAAAGAAGGAAGAAACAAGAATTCAAAAAAATGAGGAGAGGCTTGGAAACCTCCAGGACATCTTTAAACATCCCAACATCTAAATTATAGGGGTAACAGAAGGGAAAAAGATACAGAGAATAAGTAGCATAGACGGTGGGTAGAAAATAGACAGGGGGAGCGCAAGAATAGTGTGGGAAAGGTAGAAGCTAAAGAACTTATATGTATGACCCGTAGACATGAACTAAAAGGGGGGAATGTGGGTGGGAGAGGGTGTGCAGGGTGGAGGGGAGTGAAGGGGGAAAATGGGACAACTGTAATAGCATAATCAATAAAATATATTAAAAAATAAAATAAAATCAGACCATTACAGCCCTTAATGGGGCCCTTAAAAAAAGACCCAGGAGATCAAGAGATATATGAAAGCATCCTCTTTCTCTCCCTCCCTCCCTCCCTCCTCTCCTCACTTTCTCTCTCCTTCCTTCCCACTTTCTCCCTTTCCAGTGTGGATATACAATGAGAAGGTAGACATCAACAAGCCAGAAAGTGGGCTCTCATCAGACACCAGCTCTGCCAGCACCATGATCTTGGACTTCCCACCCTCCAAAACTGTGAGGTACATACATTTATTGTTGAAGCACCTAGTCTATGGTATTCATTACAGCAGCCGTAACTGACTAAGACAGGAGCTAAGAGGTAAGTGTGGAGAATGCAGTGGTTTTTGTAAGAGATTTAGAGATAGAAGAGAGACCTTTAGGATTGTAGTTTGAAAAAAAATCCTAATGAAAGGCAGGGTTTTGATGACAATTTGGCTGGAAAGACAATTTATTATGAGTAATAGCTTTATGAATATAAGCTTGCTGCTACAAGTGCAGGTCATAGTCCAGCAATAGACAGTTTTTTAGGTGTCTGAAATAGGGAAGTGAGAGTTAAAGCTGAAAAGCTGTATTCGCAAAATCCTGGTTCAGAAGGAGACCAGAAGATTGTGTAATCTATGCTAGATTTATAAATGAGGAATTTGAGAGACACACTTATTCAGTGTCCTATGCATAGCTCAGATTTTCTTGAATGCCATTTGCCTGTGAAGAGTGTAGTTTAAGGGTCATGCTCGGAGAGCCCAAATCACTTTTCCATGTGTTCACATTGGATTTGGTAAAAATGGCCATCTCTTACGGTTTTCTGGGAGGGAAGTAATATGACCACAGTCACGCTGAGGAAGATTCCTCTGAAAGCTTTCTGGAAGATGGATTCGAGTCTAGAGAGCCTGAGGAAAGGAAATAAGGTATGAGTTGATTTAGCAGCCCAGAAGAGAACTAAGAGCCTATACATTAATGATGACGATAATAAGAAGAAAGATAGGAATGCACACATGCACTTTGCTTAGTAGTATTAATTGAATGTGTGTGTGTCTAAAATTTTATTTTCGAACCGTGATCCCTAATGTGATGGTATTCGGAGGTGGGGCCTTTCTGTCCACTACGTGAGGGCACAGAAAGAAGGCTGCTATCTACAAACCATGAACACTGAATTTGCAGGCACCTTGATCTTGGATTTTTCAGTCTCTACAACTGTAAGAAATAAATGTTTGCTGTTTAAGCCACCCAGTACATGGTGGTTTGTTTCAGCAACCCAAGCTGTCTTCTACTTAGGGTAGAAGTGGGTGGATTTATTGTCGGAATGTGGGATAGCAGAGTGCAGAACCGGTGGACAATGACTTGAAAATTTGGAGTCATGTTGGTCTAGAGTAAAGCAGATTATTAACAGAAATAGGCCAATCCATCTCTCTCTGTGTGCCTCTCTCTCCCCCGCCCCACTTCTGTCCCTCCCCCTCTCTCTCTCTCACACACACACACACAGACACAAAATCACTCTCAAAAGCTTTATTTCTGCTATGGGGAAAGCATCTTTCAGAGAGCTGGATTGGCTAGTAAGGCTAGAAATTGGGACATGGAAACGATTCCGCTGGATCCATCAATCATGAGGGCCAGCTGTGGGAGGAAGTGCATCAGCCAAGTCAGGCACTGAGAGGAGGGAAGCCTGTCTCTCCCAAGGTAGAGCACGTAGCAAAATGAATGGGTAACAAAGAACCTGGGCTGTATTCACATGTGCTAGATTATAATTATTTTAAAAATTACAGCTGAAAGAGACCTTGTAATCCAACCTTATCGTTTCTGTATTTGGAAGCAATACAAATATACAATTTATATGTATCTTTGTGTGTGTGATATATATACACACATATATAAATGCATATATATACGCACACTTATACATTAAAATGTTTGAGTCTGACTAGTTGTTCTATAGCGTAAAGAAAACTCACTTTAGAATTCATGTATCTTGACTCTTTGTCCAGGTTTTTTTTTTTTTTTTTCCATTGCTTTGAGGATTTTGTCTAGAAACACACCAAAGGAAAAATTCTTTAAAATAATGATATAAAAATTTTAAAACATGTGACAGGTTTAGGATAGGATTTAAAAATTATGTTAGCTACTTGTGAACTAATTTCTCAAGTTATATTGTGAAACACATAACTAACCCCCTTTTCTATGGTTCAGGCAACTACTTTCATTTGTTTATTTTACAAGGATGTATTTATGAGGATATGTTTATTTTACAGAGAGAGGAAGGGAGGGAGAGAAAAAACACTGACGTGGGAAACAACCTTTTGGTGTACGGACAATGCTCTAACCAACAGAACCACCCCACCAGCGCAGGCTCCCTCTTTAACGCTTTGCGAACGACAGAGTGAGGAAGCAGGGTAAACTGAATACACACCAAATGAACGTTGTTGCCCTGGTGTGCTTGCTGGTGTTTGTTGGTCAATATAATTAAGATCCATTTTCTAAATTTTCTTTCTTCTTCTTGGACTTTCAAGCCCACATAATTGAGACCTGGGCAAATATTCACTATTTCTAATTCTAATGGACTTGAATGTCTGATGTAATTATAAAATGAACTAGAGAGCCAGACCTTTTGTTTGACTCACAATCCAAACTCTGCACTGATTCGGAACTAAGGTTTCTTGAGTGACATTCTAAAGATTTATTTATTTAACACCTATTCAATTAGGATGTCCCAATATGTAAAGGTGAATGAATGGTGTCTCCATTGAAGAAAGCTGCAGTAGTGTCCATTCACTGTATGCAATGTTATATATCTGTTTAGTCTGGATATGATTTAAATCTAAGTCAGTGTTACTGAGACAACACTTAGTAAACAGTGGAAGGTGGATTAATGGTAGATTAATTGTATAGAGAAAACAAACTAGTATTATGTCTTTTTGTGTTCTTGTGTTCTTTGGGAAGAAATGGGGGAGATTAATTAATATAAAGACTTGAGTTTCCTAGTGGTATATTGACCATAGCTAAGAAAAATGGCCTACGACAGAAAATAATTGAAAATGATTACGAAAACCATAAAATTTAAAAAAGTGAAGTTTCTGGTCTGGAGTTAGGACTGTGGAGGAGGGCAGAACCTGGTGGATCATGCTTTACAACTTTCAAAAACCATTGATTTGATGGAGTTGATTATTCAGGAGGAAAAAATGATGGTATGCAAGAAGAACAAACTACGGATAAAACTACTTTTTTGTAGGGGAGTGTGTTTACCAATAATTGCACCTTTTGGAGGTAGAATTGGGAAGCACTAGTTGTTTCTATTTATTTTGGCCTTGAGTGGCTGAGCAGCAAGCAGTTTATGTACTGGTAAAACACACCACACACACACAGCATCCCATTTCAAAAACTAACAAAAACAGACATGTTTTAAAAAGTACTGTGTTTCCTAGTCTTTTATCCTTCTTGGAATATCTTCCTTCTTCTACTCTCCCCTCTTCATATCTCTTCTTCCCTCCCTTCCTTCCTTTTTTGTATTCAGGTTGGAAACTAGTCTCTGTAAACTGAAAAACCACCAAGGCAATCGTTCCCCATCTACCAGCTCAGATCAGTAGATTCAGACAATCTGCTGCCCTCTGGTGGCTGTATAATCAACCTACCAATGCCCCAGTTATAAGCCATTGATGGTTTTTGTCAGTTCTGAAAGGGTTTTGTCAGTCAGAGGAAGATGACATCTCAAAATAAAACTAACCTCTTTTGTATTACCTTATGTTATTACACCATTATCTTCTAATTCAGTTTGGTTCTACAATATGTAAAAAGTTATATAGTGTTAGTGATCAATCTAAAGATAGGATGCCTTAATACATAATGGAGTGATTGTGTCTTCTGAGGAAATTTGGAAGTAATGTCTTTCACTTTCTCATGTGGAGTCTTACATAAGCCATTTTATATTAGATAATGTTCAAATGTAGAAATAAACATCACTTATCACATAGTAAAATAAATAAAGATAAGAAAGACATCAGGCAAAGTTTTGATGAGTTGATTAAAAGCATATCTTCATATAATATAATAATAATGCAAAAAGAAATTGTTTCAGGTAGAATTATTCATTATGTCTTTTTAAATAGGTTTTGGAAATTTGGTTTTCTAAGAGATTCTAAATTTCAATACCAAGTAATATATAAACCAATATATTCCTCTCTGAAGTTGTTACACTGTTATTTATAGCCTCCTTTTTTAATATCAAGATTCCAATGTTCATTTTGGTCAAAATAATAAAGCCAAAGCTAAAGCAAGGATAAAGAATCCTTTTATTAAATGTGACATGCATGCCTCTGATATTCCTCATTGCACTGCCTTTTATTTTCAGCTTCTCATTACCATTTTAAATTAGAGGCAGAGATATTTAACTTACTCAATATAATGCTTTAATGAAAGCTGAAGAGCTAAATCAGAGTAGCACCATATACTCAGCACTCTGAATGCTCAGCAAAGTTGACAATTCCATTTAAGGGCAACATTTTTTTTCTTTTTTTAGGCTGTGGTTTAAAGACTATATTATATAATTCAAATGTCTCTATTAAAATGATTCCTAATTAAAATATTTAAGAAGATGAGGAGACAGGAAGAGATGAAGTGGTAAAGTCCAGTGCTTACTGCAGCATTGACGTCCATCCGAGACGCTGCCACTCGGCAACACCCACGGGGCAGGCGGGTTGTGGTTAGGGCCCCGCAGGCAAAAACGTTAACTCTTCGAAAAGGACGTATTTTACACAATCAAAGTCTCAATGAGAAAAATCAGAAACGAAGCGATTCCTAATGCTTTAGTACCAGTCACAGTTTGAGTGTGTGTGGGTGCCTTCTCTTTACATTCTTTGGGATTTCCAAAGGTCTTAAACTAGCTCTTTAGTCATAACCATATGACTAAACTGATTCTTTGGAGACAGAATACAGAATAATGACTGAATAAGCAGAATATGGGCTGTTGCAAATATTTCTCAGCCAATGGCTATGATGTTTACTTAAACATGAATCACTGACTATTGATCACTGCATACAGCTCCTAGCCAAAGATAAATGCCCTTTCACTTTGGGCCTTACTGTTCTCATCTCTGGAATAGGAAAGATAACTGTGATAGTATCTGAAAGTGTGACTTCTTTTTATATACCTAAATAAACCTAAAAAGACTTCTTCAGAAACAAGTGAAGAAGGAAGACGTTGCTCATCTAGATTAAAGTTGATTAAAGTTCAGGAGGAAATTACTATTTTAAGCTCTTATATGACCTCCCTTCTGTACCATCAGAGGGTACTTTAAACTAGAGGGTAGAACCAAAGGGGTAGTCTTAGGTTGTTTTAGAAAGATTAACTATCTTTATTACATACTACAAACACACAGAATTCCTCCTTATTAAATCAACAGACATTAAGACCAGCCTTATATATGTAAAAACTAAGTTTTTTTCTATCTGAAAGATGTTTAATGTGTGTATAGTACATAAAATCTGACCCAACTGTTCACATAAAATAAGCATAAGATATCTATTTTTTCCACGATCATATTTGTTTATTACATTAGCATTCAATTTCACTAATTGAATCTAAATCCATCCCCAAACTAAAAGAAAATATTTTTTTCTTTGCAAAGTATTTGCCTTGAAGAAGCAAGCAAACAAAAAGACACTAAGTAGGGAAAATTCTGGCCTGCAAACTCTATCCTCCCTCAGTAGACACCTTCAATTCAAATATGCACATGATACCAAAGATTCAAGCTTTGTATCTATAAAATGAACTATAGATATTTTTCCTCTACTACAAACAAAATATTATTTCTGACCTCCTTTCCTCAGAGGTTCATGGGACAAGGAAACAAACAATCGAAAACAATCACGTGTGTAAAGTAGATGTGATACGCATTGTCTCAGGTTAAGCAGGACACGAATTAACTGGAAGTTGGAATGCGGTTGCCTTACAAAACTAGAGCTTCCTCATTGTGTTGCTCACTTTTTAAATTCATGAAATAGGAAAGATGCCTGGCCTTCATTACAAATTTACTGCGATTATTTGGAAATAAAAATTTAAATTATGAATCATGAAATCCCTGAAATGCAAATATTTTACAATTGCAGTATCAGGAGACACTTTATGCAGCACATCAGGAAGAGTGTCTCAAAGGCAATATTTTTAAAAAAGCAATTAATTTGGAATAATTAGAAATATATATCAGTAGAAATATTGGGCACGTTTATTATTCAATATGCATTGGAAATTAGTTATCAGATTTTTATTAAGCATTACTATTCTTTTATATGTTTGACTGATGTCATTTTCTGTGAAAGAATCATGATTCGTGATCCAGAAGATTTAGCTGTAACTGTGCCATTGTAAGAAAACAGACAAGATCATCACTCTGCATTCCTCCCACCCCGCCCCTCCCTCCTTCTTTCTCTTCCTTCCTGCTTTCCTCCGTTTCAGCCTTCTTTCCTTCTCTCACCCAGTCTCTCCCTTTTTTCCCTTTTATTTTCCTGTCCCATGAAATGCCACGTGCGCAGGCATGATGGATGCCTCACCCTGTGGATAAACTGGCAGCGCTGATCTACAGCTGTATGCAGACCACATCTTTCTTCTAAAGCTGCGAGGCACACATTTCAGCTCAAATCTCAGAAACTGCAGCACCCAGATTGCGGTACAAATTGGTATGACCAACCAGACCCAGCAACCATCGATCTTCATTCTTCCTGCCACCCTGTAAACTGAAACCTTTTGTAGTGAGAGGTAACTAAAATTCTGAAGTTGACTTGCAATAAAGGGAAGCAGCAACTTTAAGATTGGACTGAAATATCTGACAGCTCTCTGAAACAAAACAAAAACAAAATGTACCCAGGTTTCAGTTACGCTGTATTTTGTTTCTTTTCTTGTTAAATAAGCACTGGCATATAACTCATTAGAGACCTTGTGGGCAGCTGCACAGAGAAGTGGGCAGTTCAATTTAGAGTAAGTGGGAGGTATATAATTCAGATTTTATGCTTCGGGATAAATCAGGCTTCAGCACATGAGATTTTGCCATACACTTCAAGCATCCTTACTTCTCTAGCTGCTGGTTCAAACTTGAATTTAAACAGGCACATAGACAATAGATAGAGAGGGAAAACCCTAGGTTTTCTATAAGAACTTTCATTAATAAGAAAACCTTGTTCGAGGCAGTAAACCGAGAGAACTTGTTTCCCTGATTCATTCCTTCAGTGTTGATGTGGACAGGAGGCTGAAATCAGCAGATCATCTGTTTAGTCCATTCCCAGGTAATTCTAAAATATTCTTACTTATCTTGGGAGACATTTACTCTTGTTCAGACAATGCATTTTTAAGAATGAGGACCTCAGCAGCTTTTGTCAGTTTGGTATCTCGTCATTTCTACCCTGCCCGGGGCCTTGCCTAACACAGACAATGTGCCCAAACCAAATGATCGCAACTCTCTGAGAGAAAATTGACCAACGTCTGTTAAATGGGCAGACAGGGGATTAGAGATGGTTGCAGATTTTCCTTCTACCAAGAAAAGCAAACAAACAAGAATGGGAGTCTTTCTTATTTGAAAATGATCCCTTCCCCTCTGAAGGTGAGTAGAATGTTGTGGAATGTGGTTTCTACAGTTATCAAAATGAGGCTCACCACTAAGCATCAACAAGCAAAATAACACAGCAACATACTGTTTCTTGCCAACCAAATTGTGAAAGATTTACAAATGAATAACTAATGTACTCACTGCCAATAATGGTGTGATGGTATGAGTGTTGCTACTGGCAGTACAGTGTAGGCAAAAAGTGGTGGGAGCTTTCTCCTGTTGAAATACACACCTCTGACCTTGTCACTTTGCAAGTCCCCTCATTAAGAGGTGCAGTTTAAAGGCTGGCCTTGGGACTTGCTTTGACCGACAGAATGTGGTAGAATTCTGTTTATATTTCACATAAACAGATTTATGTTTATGCAAGACATAAACATAATTTTATGTCTTCATAGAAGATCCTGGAAGGCTTTCTTTCTCTTCCTCCCTTGGCATAGTAGAAAATCACCTGTCACTGCTTCTTCAGATCACTAGTCATGATCACTAGTCATTCCCTTACTGAGCAATGAAAGAAATCTGTCATTAAACCCGTTCTCATCTTTTTTATATTGGCTAAGAGTATTGGTTTTTCCCCTCAGAGGGGCTGATTTCTACTGTTAATTCTGTATGTACCTTGCTTTCAGAACAAACATTTTGACCAAACTTTGTAATCTGTGCAGGGCCAGACTAGGATGGGGTAAGATAAATGAGGTACTTACTTGTCTGAGGTGCAAAATTTAAGGGATACCAAAAACACATACCAGGAAAAATAATTTAATGCAGTATTTTTAAAATTAAAATTAACGCAAAGATTTATGATGAACAAAATATCAAATTTTTAAATAAAAGCAGGATGAGTATGAGACCACATAGCATAGGCTTTGGGCTAAATACATTACATGTCTTTTTTTTTAAACTTTACCCTCACTCAAGACGTTTTTTATTGCTTTTAGAGAAAGAGGAAGGGAGAGAGAAAGGAAAAGAGAGAACATCTATGTAAGACAGAAGCACCGATCGGTTGCTTCCCAGAGGTGCCCTGACCGGGGATGAACTTGCAACCCTTCGGCTAAAGGATGATGCTCCAACCAACTGAGCCTCACTGGCCAGGGCTAAATTCCATGTCTTGATTTTGCCACTTTTACTTTTATGACCTTGGAAAATTTATTTTCCTCTCCAAATTTTAGTTTTCTTACCTATGTAGGGAAACTACTATTATTTTCATTGGGCCTTGTAACTATAATGGTAATAAAAAACCTTGACAACAAGGAGTGTGTATTCCCATAGGAAAGATAGACATTAATTAAATAATCACAAACCCACATTTTAAAAACACAACTGCGGTAAACATATAATACAGAAGTTATACTTAAGCAATGTTTTCCTGTGTAAGTACCAATCTGAGATGTGTGCACTAATATTTAAGTGAAATGGAGAGAAGAATAGCATTCCTAGATAAGGAATTTCTTTACAAATGGTTGGATAAAGGAATGGTTGAAGACACTGACAGAGGTCAGCAAGGTCAATTGCTCCATTGGATTTAGTGGTGTAGAGGTCATTGGTCACTTTTTAGTGAGCTATGACTCTAGGTTTGACTCAAAGAAAGGGAGATGACAAATGGGCTCATGATGTAGCAGCTCTTCTATTACGGAGAACATTTTTTCCCCAAGGTACTAGACAGAGATAGGGAGGAAACAAGGAAGGGGCTTTTGTTGTTGTTTGCTGAAGGAAGAGACCTGGGAATGTTCAGAAACCACAGCCGAATCTTTTCATTCCAGAGGGAGGGATGAAGTGCACAACTGAGAGGAAAAGCAATCGGTGCGGTCAAGGACCTGTGTGGATGGAAGAGAACGGGGTTCCAGGGATCATCTGCGGGTGGGTGGAGGGGTGATAAATCCCAAATTAGGATGCAGAGAAGGATGATAGGCTGGGTGCAAATATAGGGGATTTGAGTGTTGGGAATGGTGAGACAGAACAAATTTCCATCATAAAATCAGGTGTTTTTACCTCATTATCACTATCATGAGATTGGGTGGAGAGGGAACTCATTTTCACTGCCCCCACCCCGTACAAGTTATTGGATCTTCTGTGTACTTTTCTGCTTAAGTGACTAGGGACTTGGTTCTTAGAGTTGGACTCTGAGGAACTAGAAAAAGGGTCCCCGTGAAGTAATCATGGTGGCAAAGGAAAATTCCTGGCATTTGTAACTGTACAATATTAGTTTTCAGTTGTTTCTATAGTAATTTACTGCAGGCTTCAGACATTTATGATCCTGTTGTTCTATAGATCAGAAGACTAACACATATCTCCTTAGGCTAAGATCAGGGTGTGGTGGGTTGCGTTTCTTTCTGGAGGCTCTAGGGAGGAAGTGGTTTCCTTGCCTTTTCCAGCGTCTACAGGTTGCCCGCTCTGCTTGTCTCATGGTTCCCTTTCTCCATCTTCGAAAATGAGCAATATTGAACACTCCCATATCTCTGGTTCTTCTACTAATTGTCTCATCTACTTTAAGGATTCTTGCGATTACTTTGGGCCCACCTGAGTAATTTAGGATAACATTTCCATTTTAAGGTCAGCTAATTAGTAACCGTAACCATTTCTGCAACCTGAATTCTCCTTTTCCATGTAACATAACTTATTCAAAGGTTTTGGGGATTAATATTTGAAAATGTTTTGGGGGTGGGGGTCGTAGTATACCTACCACAGTAACAGAGTTGTAGAAAGTCTGAGACTTTGGCTTCACATTGTACAATGCCCCCTTGGAGAGGTCTCCTGACATAGGTGCTGTGAAGACAGGATGGTCCCCGACTCGACACTCTGACCCAGCATTTATGGGCATTTAGATGGCAGCAACTGCGGGCTCCCTTTGGGTCACTTATGTAGCTCTTCCTAACCTCTCTTCTACCTTGAGATTCTGGTCTCCCTCTCCACTAATTTCAGAACTTCCGACCCCTCTCTTTTACTCCAGAAGAATTCTTTGCCTTCTCTGGCAATGCCCATAGATTGCAAATCAGAGTAAATGGTGCTTAAATGATAAACAAACAATCAAACTGTGTTCTTATCACTTAGAACCTGGAGGGCTCAGTCTTTTGAAAACCTGTGATTTTGTTGCACAGAACTTGTACAGAACTTGTAAAGGAGCAAATAGGGGTAGGACATTGGCATTCTGATTCTGTCCTGGGAAACTCATCATCTCTTATCCCCATTGCTGGAATAAGTTGTGTGGAACGGGCTGAATACCTTCTGAAATAGCAAAAACAACAACAACAAAAAGCCCCCAAGGTAATCTGATCAGTCTTCTTTTAAAGGTCTTCCTTCTCTTTTTGACATATATATGTAATATAAAGGATTTTTGAGGAAAGATTACAGATACCAGGAGACTACTCAAAGTCATATTAAGGCTGAAATGACATTTAAAAAAAA
Source organism: Anoura caudifer (assembly GCA_004027475.1). Lineage (NCBI taxonomy): Eukaryota > Metazoa > Chordata > Mammalia > Chiroptera > Phyllostomidae > Anoura > Anoura caudifer. The sequence goes on from PVKU01000522.1 coordinate 251,099, forward strand.
ATGCCAAAGACTAATTATAAGTAACCGAGGCAATGCTGTGCTCTAAAACTTACAATTCCATTACAGGAAACAGAAACATTGGCAAATACTTCAACCTCTTGTGGAGTGTTAGGCTAAATTATCCTTAGAAATTGTTGATACATTACATTGAGGGAGAAGCAACATTTGCTCATCTACCTATTAAGCCGCAGGCCTTGGACTAATGTTCCCTACATCCTGTGAAGCAGGACAGAGGGCTGATGCGCTTGACTTTTAAAGTTAAAAGATTCTTTAAAAGGAGAGAATATGTAATGGAAAGCAGTTAGAGTTGAGAACAGGACATAAAGATGAACTGCTGGCTTCTGGGAGCAGCATCTGCAGACTGTTGATGCCTGGGATTTGTGTACACGCCTCTGTTTAGAGTCTGGGAAGCCAACGTGGCCAATGGATAATCTTCGGTGGAATTGCCATCCCGGGCCGGAAGTCAAGGTTTATTCATAGCTCTGTTACATTAAACATTAATTTCTAGTATGAAAGAAACAATTTATTCAAAAACATTTTTTTTAGGTTTGGTCCGATTTCGGTTTTGTGTCAAGAACCTAGAGACACAAAAAAGACTGGAGTATGTCTATGAAAGTGAAGAACCAGGGAGGATAAACTAGGAAACATGAAACAGCACTGCAGTGAGATGTATCTTAATGAATTTGTCAGGAGGGGTAGATAGAGTTGAAGGCGGTTCATTAGAAGAGGCAGCAGAGCGTGCATATGCCTGTGTGCAAGGAATGAGGGTGATGACTGGGGCGTAAGGTTCCAGCAGAACAGGGAAGGTTCTCAACATGGACAGATAGCAGGGACCAGAGCATAGGGGGTGCTCCATGGCTTGGCACAGTAATTTGCGTATCAGGTTTTCCAACTTTAACTTATATACATACTCATGGTAATATGTATGACTTTTATGGATTGTTTGCTTTTATACAGAGTGGGCAAAAGCAGGTTTATGGTTGTGAGTATGCAAAACAGTTTATTCTTATATTATATTTTTATTGATTGATTCCTGTGTTAATTATTATTTTTATTAACTGATTTTCGCCCACCCCTGTATTTTCTTTAAGCCAAACCAATTTTTCAGTTGCATAAATCTCAGAGCAATAAATAGAAAATGAGTACCTCTTGCTATAAATGATAGATGGTACCTCTTGCTATAAATGACAAGTTTAAGCTCAAAACTTTAAAAAAAAAGTCATTAAAGGCTAACTAGTACAGCTTTCTGCTGGTTAGAATATTAGGATTGTAGGTGCCATTCACTTAGTTAGTTTAGGATTTAAGAGCAGCCAGTATTGTGGAGAGGGTACTGAGGCCAATTTTTAGTACGATACTTTTGAAAGGGCTTTTTTGTTTGGACATTCAGAAGGAAGTTCAGAATGAAGGGCAGGCCTAGACATTTAGGTCAGGGTCACATCGATGTATAAGAGGAAGTTGATACTCCAAGAGTGAGTGACCATAAAGTTCTCTGAGGTACTAATTAGTCAATGAACAGATTAATAGTAGATTTTCCTAAGTAATCAATATTACTGTATGGACTAGAAAAAACTAAGTATATTAGTTTTTCTTGTTTGCTTTTCTTCTTCTGTCTTTCTTCCTATGTTCTAATTCAACAGGAACCAAAATTGTCTTTCACCATCCGAGGTCAGAATGGATGACTTTATTCCTTTGGGACATGCCCTTCCGATTTTAAACTTCAACTTCATGCAGATGAACTGTCTTTTCTCCTCTCCTTTCTTCCTTGGTGCCCAATGTACGTGGCTGGACTCTGGCCTGGTACCGTCACGATCTCACCGAGTTGCCCTGCCTTACCTACATGTGCTAGTTGCCCTGGATGTGCAGTTTCCACCCCGCCTTGTTTCTCTAGGAACAGCCCTGTATCACCTTAGGAATGACCTTTTCCCTGCATTACATTTATGGCTTCACTTTCTTTCATAATACATTGACGCTAGATGGGATAAATATTAAAAAGTCATGATAATATGGTAATATACTAGGGTAAATGATATTTTGTAGATCAGCAAAAGCAAGAATATTTTAACTTTCTGGAGGCACTACATTCACTAATTTGAGCTATCTTATCTTTGATACTAAATGCCAATGAATTTCAGAAAAATGCATGAGAGGTCATTTTCCGCTCTCACAGTCCATGGTGGCAGAGAACTTTAGCCCAATTTGAGCCCCTTCTGAGGTTTAAGATTTTTCCGTTTGATGAAGATAGGCATTAGCGAGTCTGCCAGATCTACCTGTGATACCTACCCATCAATAACTTGAGACTTACAGCATAACAATGGCAATGGAATGAAAGCTTGGTAGATTGAGAAGGACAATTCAGGGGATGAATCTTTCAGGCGCAAGTCAAGATTGTCAGAGAATGTAGAAGCAGTGTCCGTCAAGCAGCCCAGAGCGCTTATAGCAGGGCAAGCATGTAACACACATTAGTATCTAAAACCATTTAGACCAGTCTTATAGTAATAAAAGAGCTTGATGCTGGTGGGAACAGTCCGGATAAGAGTGCAAACATATATGGACTCTCCTATACACTATTTCTCTTCTATACTCTGTATTACTTTCATTTTGAATTTGATTTGCCCTCAGTTATAGTTTGCATTATAAGTGCTTCACAACATTTTCCTCCCCCTGGCTGGCATGGCTGCATTGGTAGAGCATTGTCCTGTGGAGCGAAAGTTCCACTGGTTTGATTACCAGTCAGGGCACATGGGCTGTGGGCCTGGGCTCTCCTTCTTTTTCTCCCTCCCTTTGCCTATCTCTAAAAAATATAAATAAATAAATAAATAACCTTTTCCTCATGGGAATATCGTTACCTCACTTTCTAAGATACTCTTCCCAAAAGCACAACAGTGGTACCTAGTTTGGTGTTTTTACCCGGCAGCATTTGGCCCAGTGCCTCCCATATAGACTATGGCCAATAAATTGTGGTGTCTGGATGACTTAGGCAGTTTTTTTTTTTTTTTTGTAAAGTACTAAAATGTCTTACAAAACACACTAACTAGTGATGGAGATGAGGGGGAATTAGACAATAGTGAAAGCCTGTAATAGATGATATGCTTTAAAAAAGTGATGCCATTGAGTTTAGAATAAATTGGGAGAAATAATTCACTTTTATGATGGATTCAGACAGTTCTACTAATAAGACATGCAAATGTTGACCATATATCTTCTAAAATGTGATTGAGTTTGGGTAGTAGAGTTGGTCAATAAATCCATTTTGAACAAGGGGTAATAACCATAAAAATTTAGCACACATGAACATATCTATTGTCAGAAAATTAGGTCTGTGATTATCATTAATATAGTTAATCATTTGATTCCAGGTTTGGTGTTTTATCCCCATTATTATGGGGTTAACCAATGTATTTGGTACAATATATTTTTTATCCCAAGCAATTATATGGCAACATGGAATCAAAAGTGGAAATGCAGGGTCAGAGTTAAAAAATAAGAAGACTCAAAACTCAAGTTAGATTGAGTCTATTCTCCCTTCTGTCACCATGTGCTGTCAGCTTTTAAGCAAATCATCTCTGGTCTGGGGGAGTTTCAGATCTTCTATGTCTAAAATTTTGAAAAGATTTATTGAGCTCCAAATTTATTCTAGGCATTTTTGAGCTAGGTAACCATCAATGTGAAATTTTTTTCACCTTAAAAGCCCATTTCCATATCTAGTTTTATGTCTTGTTACCTATAACTGTGGTTTATAATATTCTAAACTGCTGAAGCTGTGTTTCAAGCAAATGTGACACAGAATCACAATATATTATAAACCAGATGAAAGCAGTGAGTCGGGGTGGAGGACTTACTCTTCATCTATTTGACAATTTCCTCCGAACTTTCTCCCTGCTCCCAAAGAACTCTGTGCTACGGTCATTTACAATTTAATATGAACTTGACTGACTGAGACTACATTCATCAATATTAGTTTAACAAAGAAAGAATAAATAAAGTAGATGTGATACGTAAAGACATACATTTTTCCCTTGCCCCAAATTGTCAATGTTTCCATAGGTGGCTTACATTTATTCTCATCTTCTTTTCCTCACTTTCAAGGTCGTCCTTAATTTGGCTCTCTTTCCTGAGTTAATCCAATTTGCTACTACTCCTCAGCACACTGCTGAAATATTTAGACTGATTTTCTCTACCTTAAAAATTCAGCTCTGATTCGGGCCACCATACATCTAGTCAGATGAATCCATTCTTTCTCAGCAGTCTACTCCATTCTATTCCTAATTTATTTTCAAGATCAAGTATCAGTTCCTCCTTGATGGAATTCTTCCAACTCTATTGTATTTACAGCCTAAGTGAATTAAGTATTAAACTGTATAGCTCTTTTGATTCCTGAACTAGTTCCTTGATGACCATGTAATTAACATGAGAAAAACCCTTTATTTTTTCTCACCTTTTTAAACAAATTTGCCTACATGATAAAAACCCTTTAGGATTGCCAGAGTTTACATAGTGCCCAAGCCTGCATTTTTGATGATGTTGATCTTCAAAGGCTTTCCAACTGGATTCAAATCATGACGGCCATGACATGACTTAAAAATACAGTATATACTTCAGCACTGTTCACATTTTTTTCTGATTTTAATGTCATATTCTTTACTTCTTTCTGGAATATGAGCTAAGCTATGGAATTCCTAAGTCTATAGAAATATTCCAGTTACCTTCAAACTTTGCACACATAAAACCCAATTTTAGAGAAATCAGAGTCTCTAAATCATGTGGTCAAAAGGGCATAAATTTGGCTGTAATTAGTGTTAACATCCAAAAGTCCTAGATTTGATGGCTAGGCCCTAAGAATGTTAATTTCTAGTTAGTGCTTGTTCTCTGAAATCAGAAAGAGAGAAGTTCGGGACAATATTCACCTAAAAAGTCTGGAGGAGATGGTTGATACCTTAAGAATTGGAAGCTGGCAAGGGATGGGCAAATATCTACTTCTCTTAACACTAGCCCAGAAAAAGAGCTTGAATCCAAACCATTAATGTAGATGGAATTCCATGTGTTTGGTCCAGGAAAGTGAGGCAGAGATGTATAAGGGGCTGAGGATCTAGGGGCAAAAAAAAAAAAAAAAAAAAAAAAATCCAGGACTCAGACCCAGAACCTTCAGTGCTGAGCTTATAGTGGAATAACTAATTTAAATCACCATGAACGATGTCTTATTTATACAGTTTCTGCATAATAATCAGACTTCTCTGAACATGTACTAAGCACTTGATGATATGTGGTTGCATTTTTAGAACCTTAAATTACACAAGCCAATATCATTTTTAATTTTTTATATTTTCTATTATGTTTATCTTTTAATAAGCTGTATTTTCAGCTTAAACATAGAGAATAGCATCGTTATTTTATTAATTCTTCTACAAAGCAGATATTTTTCATCCTCTATGTTTAACAAATAGCAGGGATAATTATTTTAGTACATTAAAAGCCTGTGTATTGAGTGCAATAAAATAAAATCCCGAAGGCAATGAGGTGTACTTATTTTTTTACATGCATGGATCATTGATCTGAAAGTAAGTCTAGAATAAAAAAGTTTCAGAAATGGATGTGTCATTTATTTAATTTATAAAAAATAAATCTTTAGGTAGTGAAGGGACAGTGACTCTGTAGCAAAGTTAAGCAATAATATTTTATTCTCTCACAAGCTTGTCTGTTTTGAAAAATGTGTGATTTATTATTGGAAACATCTTGCATAGGATAGTAGTAAAAATGAAGTGATATTTTTTAGAAAAGCAGCAGAACTTTTGTTTCTGAAATAATTTTATAATGTTATGGTAGAAGCATAGTTAACAAATGTTACTGATTATGTCAAATCATAGCAATTTCATTTCAGATCAAGGCTATGCAAGAACAGGAAAATGTGTTCTGTAACACTTAAAAGATATTTTGAAGCCATGGCCAACCACCTTGAGAGTTATAGCACTGACAGGTATTGGGGATCATAAATGATGGGGGATCCCATCATTTACAAATAAAAATAGTGGCATATTTACAAGGTCTTTTAAAATGTATACGGCACTATCATTGTGTTTTTTTCATCTGAACCTTATGAAAATCTGAGGTAATGCATTATCATACTTATTACAATAATACAGAAACTGAGGTTCAGCAACTGATTTAGTTGATTTGTTTCAAGGCACACTGATGATAGGCTTAATCCAAGCAAATTCCAATTTTCAACTCCCAGTCATTCTTGTTCTTCTCTCATAAGAGTCTGTGTCTAATGGGGCAGAATGTTGCAGGTATAATGGGTAGAGATCTTGTGCTCTGAAGGAATGTACCCAAAATTTTCCTGTTTTTAGATAGATTCTCTGATAAACACCATGTTTTGGGATTACTGTTTTCACTTATATAACATAACTTGTCATAACCATAGGTGGTATGTGCCCCATAGGACCTCCAAGGGAGCATGGGGAGTATTTCTGGTGTGAAAGTTACATAGATGATTTAGGTTGTGAAAACCTATTAAAATGTTCTCTTATATGTGCCTTTTTTGTATTTATATCATGCTTTCATAAAACTTTAAAATGTCATTTAGTTTATTATGTTCGATAGGAAATGGGTTTTATAATCATTTGTTTATAAGATGTTTATAAACATTGCATTATGCAGATTTTAGGATTTGGAATTTTATAAGACCTGAGACAGAAATAATATTTGTCCCTGGATATTTAATACTAGAACATATTTCAAGAGCCTACATTCCTTACAAGTCATACATGTGTATGCACACACACACAAATAATGAAAGGTATGATAGACAATAGCGAAAAAATTAGAACTGTTCCTGGAAGAGCACAGATCTATACATCATGGATATATCAAGATCAATGTAAGGAAATTAATGCTAGGTAGAAAATTCCAAAGCTAGGTAGAAAATTCTCAACTTGGAATACAATAAGTGGATATAAAGTCAATATTCAGGGGACAATGTTAAGTTCCTGACCTGAAACATGAGATGAAACATTCTGAGTAAATGCCTTGAATGTGGTACACAGTTGTTCTACACTTCAAATGATTATTTAAGATGCATTCATCTTGCTGAAGTATTGTCTATCACTTACAAGAAATTTAAACAGAAATATCTTACCAAAGAACACTTTTTGTGACAAATGTGAAATCTACATGTGAAAATCCAAGGTCTCAAGGAGATTTTGCTCAGGGATCACAGAATTGAAAGGACTATTTTGTTCACTCTTTGACCCAATCATAAATTCCTTCTAAGAAACACAAATTGTAGTCACTTGAAACTGTTAAGAACTTAAGATGTAATTATTGCTGTTGAAGTTAGGTGAGCAACGAAAGCAAACTGTTGGAGTGCCTCTGAACGGCAGCAGCCAGGGCAAAGAATGGCAGATACTCTTGGTTCCTTATCATCTACAGGAAACTGATAGTGTTTGTATCTTGTTTTAACTTTTATATTTTTCAGTGGTTAATTTTCAAAAGTTATGTTTTTATTAATGTAAGGTTTAAAAATAGAAAAACTGCATTTATGGGAACTCTGTATCTTTCAAATTTTTTGTAAATCTAAAACTGTTCTAAAATGGTGATGATAAAACACATATAAAGCTCTGATATCTAAAATATACATATAAGAATTAAAACTCAACAAAAGTAAACAAACAACCTAATTAAAAAATAGCAAAGGATCTGAACAGATGCCTGGTCATAAAGATACACAGATGATAAGCATATGAAAAGATGTTCATCATAATTTTTCATCAGAGAATTGAAAATTAAAACAACGAAATGCCACTACATACTTATTAGAATGGCTAAAATCTAAAAAGCTGATAATATAAATGCTGACAAGGTTGCAGAGCAAAAGAAACTCTCATTCATCAATAATGAGAATTCAAACTTAGTATAGCTCCTTGATATTTACCAAATGAGCTTACTTAAAACTAATGTTTGCATAAAAATCTGCACACAAATGTTTAAGCACCTTTACTGAGAACTGAAAATTTTGGAAGCATTCAGTAGATGAATGGGCAAACTGTGATACAATCATACTGTGAAATCCTCTTCAGCAAGAAAAACAAATGAGCTATCAAGCTATGGAAAGATATGGAGGGACTTTAAACGTATATTGCTAAGTGAAAGGAATTTGATTGTGTGTGTGTGTGTGTGTGTGTGTGTGTGTGTGTGTGTGTGTGTTTGAAAAGGCTACATACTTTGTAATTCTAACTATGTAACATTCTGGAAAAAGCTAAACCATGGGGACAATAAAAATATCCGTGGTTGCCAGGAGTTTGTGTGGACAGAGGGAGAAATGGAAAGGTGGAGCACAGAGGATTTTTAGCTGTAAAAGTACTCTTCATATGTAATATTATAACAGCAGATAGATGCCCTTTATTATGCATCTGTCAAAACCTATTGAATATTCACAAAAAGTGAATCCTGTAAACTATGGGCGTTATTTAACAATGATATATCAACGTTAACACATTATCACACCAATGCTAAATGTCAGTAGGAAGGAAACTGTATGCGTCCTTCTTATGGGGGAGAGCATATATGGAGACTCTGTAACCAAAAACAATCTCTAAATAACAAAGTCTATTAATTAAAAAAAGTTTAGTTAGCAAACTTATTCCACTATCATTTCCTCTTCAAATATCATTGACTTCACAGTTGCACAATGAATCACTCATATGGGAGCTATTAACAAGTTTTAAGTAGAAGCTTTGGCTGAATATATTAAATATAAGCCTTCGGATATGAATTGCTGAGGAAACTATTCTAAGTTATGGACAAATATTTTTTGAACTAACAAAAGTTAAAGGGGTTTCATGTCTCCCTTTTACACATCTCTCAAAATCAATTCCGGGGAAAATAACATAGGAATGTATATGAAGTCTTTAGAGCATACTGGCTTTTAAATCATGTTTATCTTGTTTGAAGGTGCTGAGATCTTTGTTACATATGCAGAAATTATCCATTATTCACTATTGGTTTCTTTATGTTTAGCTATGTTAAAGAAATCATTTGTACTTCCATCTAATTATGATCTTGAGGCTACAAATACGTCTAATTCCCCCCAGCACACCTAATGAAATATTTCATACATTAGTACGGAACTATATAGTCCACTACTTCATAGTTATGAAGAGATTATTTTAATAGGAGTATATTTTCTATTTACAAGAATATATGAGGGGAATTAAAACACCTAGCTGACAAATGGAACACACAGAGATGTATCTATGAAATGACAATTTACTGTCTTGAAAAGTTTTAAGAGCTTGATTGTATAGTATAGAACATGAGGATTTTACAAATTTAGAATAATGAATATTCACTGAAACTTAAAATACTTCAATATACATTAATAGAAAAAGCCAGCAAGAACCTGACATATCAACAAAAATGATACAAAATAAAGTTAAAAACCCAAATAGTAATCACAGTATTAGCAATTGCCATTTATTATTCACTTTTCACATGATAAACATTTGTATGCATTATCTTTTTTAAATTATATAATTATAATGTATTTTTTAAATTTTATTTTCATTGTTGTTCTTGTACAGTTTTCTGTTTTTCACTCCCATCCCAGCCCACCGCCCCAGCCTTCCCCACCTCCCTACCATTTCCAACCCCCCCCCCCAGTTTTTGTCCATGTGTCCTTTATACTTGTTCCTTTTCCCTTTTCCCCTGAAATTCCCTCCCCTCTCCCCTCTGGTGACTGCCAGTCTGTTCTCAATTTCAGTGTCTTTGGTTACATTATGCTTGTTTATTTGTTTTGTTGATTAGGTTCCTGTTAAAGGTGAGATCATATGGTATTTGTCTTTCACTGCCTGGCTTATTTCGCTTAGCATAATGCTCTCCAGTTCCATCCATGCTGTTGTAAAGGGTAGGAGCTCCTTCTTTCTGCTGCATAGAATTCCATTGTGTAAATGTACCATAGTTTTATGATCCATTCATTTACTGATGGGCCCCTAGGTTGCATCCAGCATTTGGCTATTGTAAATTGTGTTGCTATGAACATTGGGGTGCATAGGTTCTTTTGGATTGGTGTTTCAGGGTTTCTAGGATATAATCCTAGCAGTGGAACTGCTGGGTCAAAAGGTAGATCCATTTTTAGTTTTCTTAGAAAATTCCATACTGCTTTCCATAGTGGTTGTACCAGTCTGCAATCTCACCAACAATGCACTAAGGTCCCCTTTTCTCCACAACCTCTCCAACACTTGTTGTTTGTTGCTTTGTTTATGATGACCATTCTGACTGGTGTGAAGTGGTATCTCATTGTGGTTTTAATTTGCATCTCTCTGATAGCTAGCGATATTGAGCATCTTTTCATGTGTCTCTGGATCCTCTATATGTCCTCCTTGGAGAAGTGTCTGTTCAAGTTCTTTGCCCATTTTTTTAATTGGGTTGTTTGTCTTCCTAGAGTGGAGTTGTGTAAGTTCTTTATATATTTTGGAGATTAAACCCTTGTCTGAGGTATCATTGGCAAATATGTTTTCCCATACAGTTGGTTCTCTTTTTATTTTAATACTGTTTTCTTTAGCCATGCAGAAGCTTTTATTTTGATGAGATCCCATTTGTTTATTCTTTCCTTTGTGTCCCTTGCTTTAGGGGACATATCAGTAAAAATGTTGCTGTGTGAAATATCTGAGATTTTCTGGCCTATGTTCTCCTCTAGGACTTCAATGGTATCACGGCTTATATTTAAATCCTTTATACGCCTTGAATTTATTTTTGTGTATGGTGCAAGTTGGTGCTCAAGTTTCATTTTTTTGCACGTAGCTGTCCAGTTCTCCCAGCACCATTTGTTGAAGAGGTTATTTTTACTCCATTTTATGTTGCTGCCCCCTTTGTTGAATATTAATTGACTGTAGAGACTTGGGTTTATTTCTGGGCTCTCTGTTCTATTCCATTGGTACATGTGCCTATTTTTATGCCAGTACCAGGCTGTTTTGATTACAGTGGCTTTGTAATACAGTTTGGTGTCAGGTATTGTGATCCCTCCTACTTTGCTCTTCTTTCTCAAAATTGTTGCAGCTATTCGGGGTTGTTTATGGTTCCATATAAATTTTTGAAGTGTTTGTTCTATGTCTGTGAAATATGCCATTGGTATTTTAATAGGTATTGCATTGAATCTGTAAATTGCTTTGGGTAGTATGGACATTTTGATGATGCTAATTCTTCCGATCCATGAACATGGTATATGTTTCCATTTGTTTGTGTCTTCCTTGATTTCTTTCTTCAGTGTTGTGTAGTTTTCTGCATACAGGTCTTTTACCTCCTTGGTTAGGTTTATTCCTAGGTATTTTATTTTTCTTTTTGCTATATTGAATGGGATTTTCTTCTTGATTTCTGCTTCTGCTGTTCCATTGTTGGTATACAAAAATGCTTTTGATGTCAGGATATTGACTTTGTATCCAGCTGTTTGGCCAAATTCATTTATTGTCAAACAGCTTTTTGGCTGAGTCTAAGGATATTCTATGTACACTATCATGTCATCTGCAAACAATGATAGTTTTATTTCCTCCTTTTGGATTTGGATGCCTTTTATTTCCTTTTCTTGTCTAATTGCTGAGGCTAAAACTTCCAGTACTATATTGAATAGAAGTGGTGAAAATGGACAACCTTGTCTTGTTCCTGATCTTAGTGGAAAAGATTTTAGTTTTTGCCTGTTGAGTATGATGTTGGCTGTAGGTCTCTCATATATGGTCTTTATTATGTTGAGGAATGCTCCCTCTATTCCCACTTTGCTGAGTGTTTTTATCATAATTGGGTGCTGTACCTTATCAAATGCTTTTTCTGCATCTATTGATATGATCATGTGATTTTTGTCTTTGCTTTTGTTTATGTGATGTATTACATTTAGTGATTTGTGAATATTGAACCATCCTTGCACCCCTGGGATCCCTTGGTTATGGTGTTTGATATTTTTAATGTATTGTTGGATATGGTTTGCCAATATTTTGTTGAGGATTTTAGCATCTATGTTCATCAGTGATACTGGCCTGAAGTTTTCTTTCTTTGTTATGTCTTTATCTGGTTTTGGGATTAGGATGATGCTGGCTTCATAAAAAGAGTTTGGGAGTCTTCCATCATTTTGGATTTTTTCGAATAGTCTGTGAAGGATAGATAGGGCTTAGTTCTACCTTAACTGCTTTGCAGAATTCTCCTGTGAAATCATCCGGTAAAGGGCCTTTGTGTGTCAGGAGTTTTTTGATTACTGCTTCAATTTCATCTGTTGTTATTGGTCTGTTCAGGCTTTCTGCTGCTTCTTCATTGAGTTTTAGTAGACTATATTTTTCTAGAATCTTGTCCATTTCACCTAGGTTTTCAAATTTCTTGGCATACAGTTTTTCATAGTAATTTCCTACAATCCTGTGCATTTCTGTGGTGTCAGTTGTAATCTCTCCTCTTTCATTTCTGATTGTGTTTATTTGGGTCCTCTCTCTCTTTTTCTTGATGAGCCTGCTTAAAGGCTTGTCAATTTTGTTTGTCTTTTCAAAGATCCAGCTCCTGGATTCATTGATCCTTAGAATTGTGCTTTTAGTCTCTATGTCATTTTTCTACTCTGACCTTGGTTATTTCCTTCCTTCTACTTCCTCTGGGCTGTCTTTTTTGTTGTTCCTCAAGTTCTTGTAGGCTTAAGGTTAAGTTGTTTGTTTGAAATGTTTCTATCTTGTTGGTTGGCCTGTATTGCTATGAACTTCCCTCTGAGGACTGCCTTCTCTGTGTCCCATAAGTTTTGGGTTGTTGTGAGTTCATTTTTGTTTGTTTCCAGAAACTTTTTGATTTCCTCCCTAATTTCATTCTTGACCCATTCATTGTTTAATAACATGCTATTCCATCTCCATGATTTTGAGTGTTTTAGGTTTTTCCCCTTGGGGTTGGTTTCTAGTTTCAGTCCCTTATGGTTGGAGAAAATGCTTGGTATGATTTCAGTTTTCTTGAATATGTTGAGGCTTGTTTTATGTCCTATCATGTGGTCTATCTTTGAAAATGTTCCATGTACATTTTAAAAGAATGTGTATTTAGTTTCTTTGGGATGAAGGGCTCTATATATATCAGTTAAGCCCATTTCATCTAGAGTGTTGTTCAGTGCCACCAAATCTTTGTTGATAGTTTGTTTGGAAGATCTGTCCATTTTGACAGTGGGGTGTTGAAATCCCCTACTATAATTGTGTTGCTGTCAATGTCCTTCTTGAAGTCCTCTAAGATTTTCTTTATGTATTTGGGTGCTCCTATGTTGGGTGTATATATATTTACAGTGTTTATGTCTTCTTGGTGGATTCTTCCCTTGAGTATTACGAAGTGACCTTCTGGGTCTCTCTTTATGGCTCTTCTTTTGAAGTCCATTTTGTCTGATATGAGTATTGCTACCCTGGCTTTTTTTTCCCTATCTGTTTGCTTGAAAAATTTCTTTCCAGTCTTTTACTTTGAGTCTGTGTAGGTCTTTTGTCTGGAGGTGGGTCTCTTGTAGGCAGCATATGTGTGGGCATGCTTTCTTATCCATTCAGCTATTCTATGTCTTTTGATTGGAGCATTTAATCCACTTACATTTAAGGTTATTATTGATAGGTACTTATTCATTGCCATTTTTGTGCCTGTGTTCCTCTCTCTTTTTCTCTCTTTTCCTTCCTTTCCTTAAAGCATTCCCTTTAGCATCTGTTGCAGAACTAGTTTGGTGGAGGTGTATTCTTTCAGAGTTCTTTTGTCTGGGAAGCTCCTTATTTGGCCTTCTATCTTGATTGAAAGCCTTTCTGGGTAAAGTAGTCTTGGTTGCAGGCCTTTGGTTCTCATTACTTGGAATATTTCTTGCCATTCTCTTCTGCCTTGGAGCGTTTTCATTGAGTGGTCAGCTGCTAACCTTATCGGGGCTCCCTTGTATGTTACTTCCCTTTTCTCCCTTGCTGCCTTTAAGATTCTCTCTTTGTCTTGCAATTTTGCCATTTTCATTATGATGTGTCTTGAAGTGGGCCTGTTTGGGTTCCTCTTGATTGGGACTCTTTGTGTTTCCTGAATTTGTGTGACTTTTTCTCTCATCAAATTAGGGGTTTTCCATCATTACTTTTTCAAATAGGTTTTCTATCCTTGCTCTTCTTCTTCTCCTTCTGGTATACCTATTATACGGATATTATTACATTTCATATTGTCTTGCATTGCTCTTAATCCCTCTTCATACTTCCTGAGCCTCTTTTCCTTTTCTTACTCCTTCTGGGTGCTTTTTCCTACTTTGTCCTCCAACTCACTGATCCAATCTTCTGCTTCATCAGTTCTGCTTTTGATTCATTCTACTGTGTTCTTGAATTCAGAAATTGTATTCTTCATTTCCTCTTGGCCCTTGTTGATAGTTTCTTTTTCCTTTTGCATGTTGGTATAGTTTGCATTGAGTTCATGGTAGCTTCCCTGTAGTTTCTGGTAGCTCATTGTGAGCTCATTGAGCTTCCTGATAACCATTGCTTTTATTGCAATATCTGATAGTTCAGTTGCCTCTATTTCATTTTGCATTCTTTCTGGGGCTTCCTCCTTTCCTTTCATTTGGGGACTGTTTCTTTGCCTTCCCATTGTTTGTGAGACTCTTCCTCAATTGAATGATCCTAGGGCAACCAGAGGGTCTTTGCAGGTTATCGGACTCTTACAAGCTGGACCCTGGGCTCTTCATCCATGTGCCTAATAGCCAAAGCCCATTTCCTAGGTTGCTGATTTGATCCCTTGTTGGGGCTTACACACTGTTGAGGAGGAAACTGATGGGTGGTTTTTCTTTTTTTCTTTCTCTCTTTCTCTCTCTCTTCCTCTCTCTCTGGGGTCAAATGAAAGAGTCCCTAAATCATCAAAAGCTGTTTCCAATGTTCAGCTGGGAGATCCGAGCAGCACGGGCATGGGCTCGTCTGCAGTACAGCTGCCGGGCATGGACTCTGCATGCATTATCTTTTTGAATCCTCACATAATCCATGAAGCAGGTAATATTCCCTGGTTTTACAAATGAGCCCACAGGCAACATATGAAGTTTTAGGCACAGACTAGAGTTTGCTCTACAGCTGGTAAGTGAAGGCCTCAGTGCTGGTACCTAGGAGGATCCTAACTGCTATATTGTTAGAGAGGAGGGCATGAGGCATTCCAGAGAATGCATGGAAAGAACCTATAGAAATGAGTTTACAATTTAAATAGAGTAGGTACAAAGGACTAGTGCATTTCTGTTTGAGTGTAGAAACAGGGATTGTTTTGAAGGAGACTGAATCTGACTTAAATTAACTTTACAAGACAGTGCTAGGAGCTGAAAGCTATGACCTCTTCAACATTCTCCTCAAGCCCCTTCAACCTGGTTAGCATGCATTTTATTTTCTTCTTTCGTCAGCTCTTTGGAGTGCAGCAAATAAAAAGAAAGACAAGTGTTGTTAAAAGCCTTTCTAAAGTTCTCTCATAACTAATTCCTCGCCTATATTCCATATTCTGTGCAAATCTAAATTCAAATACATCAATTCTTATTTTGTTGGATGACATCCATTTTTCTCTTTATGTTTAAATGATGTAGGAAGTGCACCTGTGCCCACAGAGCAAGAGCATTAGAGTCACATAATAGTAGTTAGAAGTTAACATTTATTGAACACTTAGATTTTGCTAGAAATTCCAAGAGTGTTTTACATGAATAATCTTATTTCGTTCTCTTGCCTCTTGTTATCCTCATTTAATAGTTGAAGTAAGTGAGATATTGACCATTCAAATCGCTTGCTGAAGTCACACAGCTAGTAAGTAAAACCAGAATTCAGACCTAGTTAGCTTAACTCAGGAACTCACACTGTCCCCAGCTCTATATTTTGTTTATTTTTTTACCTCTTATATGCCACTCATCTGCAAAAACTTGCTCCATTATGTCTGCAGCACTGAATCAGTTAAAATAGTGTTATCGAGTCTCCTAACTATGAATGTAGAAGAAAAATCTTAGGAGAGAACCTGCATTAGTTTTATTGATCTGCTTTTGCAGAATTGAAAACAAAAAGCCATCTTGAAGCACATCAATAGAATTATAGTTTCCCCTGTGAGAATTTACTGCATTGGCGTTCTGATTTGTTCTCTTCTAAAGAAGGCGCACAGAAAAAATTATTAGGTGCTAAAATAGGCTGGTCCTGATGAATTACTGACAGCTCCACATATCTTTCTAGTGTGTTGTTTTCCTCAACTCAGGCTAACATTACTCATCCTGTGCTTTAACAAATTATAAAAGGTTTATTCAGATTTATTTTTTAAAAAAGTTTGAGGCCCTAGGACATCAAAGCAGCATACAAATTATAAGTCATTAAATGAGGTTCTGGGATTAATATATATTTTACAGCATGGTTTTTCTTTTGTCTTGTCTACCTTGAATCCACCTCTGTTCCTGAGCACACTGGCCATGGCTGCCTCACACCCCAGTTATGCGGGGATGGCATTGAGTTCATAATGGTGGGATGGGAAGGATTTCATGTAAGATTTTCTGGGATGTAAAATTGTATATATGTTTTACACCTATAAACATGGATGTTTGATACATATGTGTTACACATAATTCATATATGTGTGGTACATGTGTGCATTTATATACACATGGAAACACACATCCACACACTCAAGCACATGGCAGAGAGAGAGAAAGAGGGAAAAAGACAGAGAGAGCGAGAGAGATTTCAGAGCTTAACCTCATGCTTGCCACAGTCAAATGTTTTTATGTTGATCAGTTTTAGTCACATTTTGCCGAAAAATGAGTCTTAGGAAAGGTAGTAGTTCAAATTCCTTCATGTTGAAATCAGTCAAATCATCTCTAAAATGTACCTTTGTCAAAAAGATTTGAATAAATAGCCCCTTTATGTATAGCAGCAACGATGAGTTTGTATCCTGTGTTTTTTCATTTTTTCCTGTTTTTGTGGTTTGTGTTACATTTCTTTAAAAAAATTTTATTTTGTTGAATTTATCTTGGTGACGTTGGTTTGCAAAACCATACAGGTTTCTAGTGTACAACTCAGTGAAACATCATCTGCACACTGCATTGTGTGCCCATCACCGCAAGCAAAGTCTCTTCCCATCCCTATTTCCCCCCACTTTGCCCATTTCCACCCCCACTCCCTTTCTTTCTTGCTATCACCACACTGTTGTCTCTGTGTGTGTGTGTCTTTATTTTCTTTCATGCAGCCCCTCAAACACCCCTCCTCTCTAACAGCCGTCAATCTGTTCCCTGTATCCATGCCTCTGTTTCTATTTTGTTTGTGTAAATCTTACCATTTGTAAAAGCATGAATGGACCTGGAGATTATTATGCTGCATGTTTTTTCTGTGTTGGTCTGTTCTGTCAAGGATACCTTGCAATTTGTTACATTGTTCTATGGCAGAAAATTTGTTACACTTTTTGCAGACTGTTTGGTGCATCTTAAGTCACATGGATTCAATGATCTACGTACATGTGTGTCTACCCAGCTTGACCAGCTCTCATGGCTACCTTGGGGCATTATTTTCCTAGCTAGAACCTGTAAATCACCACTTCCTCTGGGAACAAAGCATTAGACTGTGGGGCAATGCAACCACTGACTGAGGACCAAAGACATTCAAGCCAAGCAGCACTCCTGTTCCCACTCGATGGGGCACAATATGCCAAAGAGAAGTAGAAGAAGCATCATTTCTTGCTTAGAAAGTACTTAAAGTTGTGACATCTGTTTGAAATACACGTAGTCCTTGATTTCAAGTCACCTACTCCATTTTTAGCATTAAAATAGAATTGGAAACCTTTCTTTGCTTAACTTTTTCTCTATTCAAGAGAGCCATATTGACTGTAGTCAGTATTTTTTGAGAAGAGGCCAGGAAATTATGAGTCCTTCTAATTTGACCTTTTTGGCAAAGCAGTGATCTTATGCCACTGGGTAAGAGTAAAATAGTTTTATGCTTTATGCTTTTAAAATAGGTAATAAACAACATGAGGTTGTCTTTATTAAATTACCTTTTTTTTTTTTTTTTTTTAACAAACACCATCTGTTTAGGCTTGGCAAGTTTCCCATAGGAAAAAAGAAAAAATATATACATCCTGAAATAGAAAATAGAATATAACTTTTTCCTTCATAATTGACCCTGGTAATTTACCTGAGGTTAGGTTATGCTGGGTCAGAAACACAGCTCATAAATTTGCAGTACTTTCGTTACTTAATTTAGCTACTTAGTGCAAAAGTTTGTACAGATTTTTAAATTATTTGAAAAGCCATTTCCACTCCATTATCTTATTTACTTTTCCATGCTGAGATGAGGGACTAATGACTTTAATGTTCTGTCCTCCCATTTTATAGATTACGGAATGGAGGCAGAAGTGGTCCAGCTTTTTGAAGGATGATGTAGTTAGCAAATGATAGAGCTAATTCTCAAATTCAAGTTTTCTGCCTACCAGTCCCATATTATTCCCATTTCACTCCAGTTTCTAAGCAAGAAAAAATGACATGAGCTTTCCTGGACCCCATAGTGGTGTGTGTTTCCTTTTGTTACCTGAAGTGCTGAGCTGGATGGAGTAAGAAGCCTCAGCTACTCCACAGCTGTAAGCTGTGCAGCACTTTTTGCACTTTACTAGGGTACAGGACATAATGGTGAAGGGATAAGGGCTAAGAGGGCTACTTCCAAACAGAAATTTGCTGAGGCCACTTGATAGAAATAGTCCAACCACTTTGGAATGTTTGAGCAATAGTCTGCATAATGGCAGACATGAGAAAGTTAGCAAATATAAAACCACAGCTGCTCCAGATTTTGAGGACATGACTTCTTTCAGCATCATAAATTATTGGGGATGAGCAGACTTCAATTCTGAAAGAAGTGAGGCTAAAGCCAAATGAAGAGTAGGCAAAAGAACTCTTCAGATGAAAAGAATATTCCATGCTGTTGTCATGATCTTGGTGACTGCTTGCCAAATGTATTACTTTTTAATTTTGCAAACAGTATAAAGTAATTGTCAATGGCTCTGTCTGAGGTGCTTACCAGGGGGTTATTTCTGAGCTGAGTTCAACATTGCTGACCTGGAGGGCTGCTGTCCCAGGGTCTAAAAAATCTGCTAGAGGCACAGTCAGAGCAGCCAGAAGTCAAGGATTCGGTATCTCTGTGGGTGACTGTTGGTGCTCTGCTTTGCCTTGGGATTCAACTGAAATTTCAAAGATCCATTGACACCAAACTGACATTGTGCTGATTTCTAATAAGTTACCTCCAAATTAAAACTGTGACAGTATTTGAAATTAAAATTTCAGTTTGCTTTCCTGAGTGCTGCCCTTGGCAGAATCAGACATGACAAAAATTGGGGTGCTGGTGACCAGGGTATAGAGCAGTCACAGGGGAGATTCTTTTTGTCTGTGTCTGCTGAACATCTTCAGCTGGCTATGGTTCTAATTCTGTAGAGCATATAAAGTAATTTTTAAAGTCCTTTGCTCCTCTTCCTAAATTCCTTAATGAGCAATGCGGAGCTCCATAAGATTTCTTGAAATAGCTCAAAAGGGAGTAAAATGGTTTATTAAGTACGATCTTATCCTCAAGGACAAAAGTACATTAATTAATAGGACTGTGTTTCAACATTCACTTCTAAAGCTTGCCATTTCATTTTTGTCTTGGCCAAAGTACAAAGCGATGATGGTCTTAATTAATTAACTCCAATAGAGCAGCCATAAAGGGTTACTAATATCCTTATTTTTAAAAAAGTAGATTATCCTAAATATTTTCATTTGGATTCTTTTACGGAGTGCTGCCCTTCTTTCCTGCTGTCTATCCTCTGGCCCTTACTTCTCTATCCCCATACTCTGTTCTTTTTCTTCCCTCAACCTCCCTACCCTTCTCCCCTACATTTTCTCTCCCTCTGACCTTCTCTTTCTTCTTTATGTCTTTGTGATATTTACAGTGTACCATTTAGGATCTAGAAAAGGAGATATCATGTTTCAAAATAATTTCAATATGA
Organism: Anoura caudifer; assembly: GCA_004027475.1. NCBI lineage: Eukaryota > Metazoa > Chordata > Mammalia > Chiroptera > Phyllostomidae > Anoura > Anoura caudifer. Next base: position 271,046 of record PVKU01000522.1, read on the forward strand.
ACTGGTAAAAGTATGGGAAGAATTTGGCCACATGGCCATGTCAGGGCAAAGAAACTGCATGAGCAAATGCATGGAGGTGGGAGGAAATTCAATAGTGGCCGTAGTTCATTCTGCTCAGTTTCATTATAAACAAATGGAAGGAATGGGAAATGAAGATGTATGGTCAGAATCAGATAATAAAGAATTTTAAATGCCATATTGGGTAATTTAAAGGTTATTCCTTAGGTAATGGAAACAAACTTTAAAAATAATTTTTTATCTTCCAGTTGTAGTTAACATGCAATATTATATTAGTTTCAGGTATACAACTCAGTGATTAGACATTTATATAACTTATGAATTGATTACCCTGTTAAATCTAGTACCCATCTGATACCATACACCAGAGGTGTCAAACTCATTTCCACCGGGGGCCACATCAGCCTTGCAGTTGCCTTCAAAGGGCAAATGTAATTTTAGAACTGTATGAATGTAACTACTCCTTAACCAGGGGCAAGGAGCTCAGCTCTGCTGCTGGGTAGAAACAAGGGGCTGGAATGGATAAAATAAGGTGGAGGGCTGGATTCGGCCTGTGGGCCTTGTGTTTGCCACCTGTGCCTTACACAGTTATTGCAATATTAGTGACTATATTCTGTATGCTGTACTTTACATCCCCATGACTATTCTGTGAATACCAATTTATATTTCTTAATCCATTCATCTTTTTCATCCATACACATAACCCCCTTCCATCTGGTAACCATCAAAATGTTCTCTGTATCTATGAATTTGTTTCTGTTCTGCTTGTTCGTTTTTTTACATTTCACACATAAGTGAAATCATATGGCATTTGTCTTCCTCTGTGGGACTTATTTCACTCAGCACAATACTTTCTAGGTCAGCGGTCCCCAGTGTTTTTGGCCTCAGGAACTGGTTTCATGGAAGACAATTTGTCCATGGACCAGAGTGGGGTATGGCTTTATAGCCTGCCACTAGATGCAGCTAAATTGTCACTTGCCACTCGCAAGCAATTGATTTATCATGGTCTCTGTGCAGTCAAACCTCTCTGCTAATGATAATCTGTATTTGCAGCTGCTCCCCAGCACTAGTATCACCGCCTCAGCTCCACCTCAGATCGTCAGGCATTAGGTTCTCATAAGAGGCACGCAACCTAGATCCCTCCTGTGCACAGTTCACAGTAGGGTTCACACTCCTATGAGAATCTAATGCTGCTGCTGGCCTGACAGGAGGCAGAGCTCAGGCAGTAATGTGAGCTGTGGGGAGTGGTTGTAAATACAGATGAAGCTTTGCTCACTTACCTACCACTCGCTGCTCATCTCCTGCTGTGTGGCCCTGTTCCTAACAGGCCATACACTGGTACTGGTTTGTGGCAGAGGGGTTGGGGACCTCTACTCTAGGTCCGTCCATGTTGTTGCAGATGGCAAGATTTTATATTTATTTTATATATTTCATTGTATTTATGTACCACTTCTTCTTATCAATTTATCTATAGGCAAATTTGCCATTCTAAAATAATGCTGCACTGAACATATGAATGCACATATCTTTTTTGTTTTGTGTTCTGAGTTTCATCAAATAAATCCCCAGAGGTGGAATTGCAGGATCTTTCATTGTCTTTTTGTTTTAAAGTCTGTTTTTTTCTGGTATAAGTATTGCTACACCAACTTTTTCTTTGTTTCTATTTTTATAAAATGTATTTTTTGATCTCTTTACTTTCAGTTAGTGTGTGTCCTTCAACCTGAAGTGACTCTCTTATACATGGCATATGTTATCCATTCACCCACCCTTTGTGTTTTGATTGGAGCACTTACTCCACATACATTTAAGTAATTGTTGATAGACATGTAGTTATTGTCATTTTATTATTCATATTTTTAAATCTTTTCTCCTTCTTCTTAAAGAAGTTCCTTCAACATTTTTTTATAATACTGGTTTGATGGTGATGAACTCCTTCAGTTTTGCTGTTGTTGTTTGCTCTAGGAAGCACTTAATTTGCCCTCCCATTCTAAATGATAGCTTTACTGGGAAGAGTAATCTTAGATGTAGGTCCTTGCTTTTCATCACTTTGGATATTTCTTGTAACTCGCTTCTGACCTACAAAGATTCTGTTTAAAAATCAGCTGACAGTCTTATGGGAACTCCCTTGTAGGTAACTAATTGCTTTGCTCTTGCTGCCTTTAAGATTCTCTATTTGTCTTTAACCTTTGGCATTGTAATTATGATGTGTTTGGGCCTCTTTGGTTCATCTTGTTTGGGACTCTGTGCTTCCTGAGCTTAGGGATATTTTCTGCCGTTATTTCTTCAAATACTTTTCAATTCTTTACCCTCTCTATTCTCCATCTGGTACTCCTATGATGTCAGTGTTGGTATGCTCAATGTTGTCCCATGGGCCAATTAAACTATGCTCATTTTTTAAATTCTTTTTTTCTTTTTGTTGTTCTGTTTGGGTGTTTTCTGCTACCTTATCTTCTAAATTGCTGACTTGATCCTCTGCTTTATCAACTCTACTATTGTTCCTCATAATGTATTCTTTATTTCAGTCAGCATATTCTTCATTTCTAAGAAGTTGTTTCCTGTATTTTCATTGCCATTTTTAAGTTTCTTATCTTGTTAAAGTTCTCACTAAGTTCATCTATACTTCCCCTAAGTTCATTGAATATTCTTATAACCATGTTTTGAACTCTGCATCTGGTAGATTGCTCATCTCCATTTTGTTTAGTTCTTTTTCTGGAGTTTTGTTCTATTCTTTAATTTGGGACATGTTTCTTTGTCTCTTCATTTGTGATGCCTCTCTCTGTTTGCTTCTATGTAGAGCTGCTACATCTCCCAGTCTTCATAGAGTGGTCTTATATAGTAGGTGTCCTGTAGAGGCAAATGGTGAAGCCTCCCTGGTCACTTGAGCTGGGTGCTTCAGGTACATCCACCCCTATGTGAGTTGTGTGTACCTTCTTGTTGTAGTTGAGCCATGATTGCTGTTGGCATGTCACTGGGAGGGATTGATTCCCAGGCTGATTGGCTGGGAGGATTGGCTGAGACTATAGCAGAGGAGTCACTATATGCAGGGGTCAAACCCATGGAGCAGGACTTGCTTCAGTGGGCCTCTGGTGTCCCCTGAGTCCACCCTTTGAGTGTGTCACTTATAGAAGTGGTTTGGTGGTGCTCTGATATAATCTGAAACTGTCCACCAGGTATGCTGACTCTGGGACCTCTCAGGAGGTTCAGGCCAAGGTCATCCACCACGTGTGCTCTTCCCAGGGCTACCTAGCATGAGCTACAAAGTGATGTACAAGTGACTGCCATTGTGCTGGGCTTGGAGGTGCCCAAGTGAAGTTAAGCTGCAAGCCAAAGCTGGCTGCTGCTAGTACCAGTCCTGTGGCCACTTAGCAAGAGTTATGGGGCACGCCAACACTAGATGTTGCTTGTGAATTTTTGAGAGAGTTTAGGAAAGTTCAAAGCATGGCCAAGGTAGTCTGCTTGTATGGAAAGCCACTGGAAGTGGCTTCAATGGGCCTAAAAGTTGGGTGGTGTGGGAATCTGAAGGAATCGCAAGAATGAGGCAAATGATATTAGCCAGGTTGATAGAAACTCAGATATGGTGCTACCTGTGTTTGCAGGGTGAGGGCTCAGCAAAGGAACAGTGGCTTCTGTCAGCACTTCTGTCTGAGAGAAAGACACCCCTCCAGCCTCTGCCTTGAAGCTATATAATTTAGTTCCTCCTGGCGTGTCTCTGTCTCTGGTGCCTTTTGAGTTGCTGCCCAGCACTTGAGTTCAGAGGAAGTGAGTCCAAGAAAGTGCACGTGTGCACCCTTTGAGAAGAATGCTTGGATTCCCACCAATAGTGCATGAGGGTTCCCTTTTCTCCGCATCCTCACCAACACTTACTGTTTGCTGATTTATTGATGATTGCCATTCTGACAAGTGTGAGCTAATATCTCATTGTGGTTTTAATTTGTGTCTCTCTGATGATTAGTGATATTGCAGTGCTATTTACCAGAACAAAGATTTGGAAACAGCCCAAGTGCTCATCAGTAGATGAGTGAATAAAAAAGTTGCAGTACACTTATACAATGGAATGCTACTCAGCTCTAAAAAAGGAAGGAAATCTTACCCTTTGGAACAGCAAGCATAGACCTGGAGAGCATTATGCTAGGTGAAATCAGCCAGTCAAAGAAAGAAAAGTACCATATGATTTCACTCATATGTGGAATATAATGAATAAAATGAATTATCAAGCAAACCCATAGACAGAGAGCAGGTGGACAGATGTTGGGAGATGGGGTGTTGGGGAGTTTGGAGTGGGGTGGAGGAATTGAGAAAAAATGAGAAAAAGAAAAACCATTTGACACAGACAACAATGTACAGATTGTTGGGATGGGGGTGGGGAAGGTGGACGAGGGTATGGAGGGATACATGGTAATGGAAGGAGACCTGACTTGGGGTGGCGAACACACAATACAGTGTACAGAGGGTGCATTGTGGAATTGTTCACTTGAAACCTGTCATTTCATTAACCAGTGTCATTCCAATAAATTCAATGAAAAAGGAAAAAGAGGAATGCCTCGGACTCCAGAATACCTCCACCCTACTCAGTCGTAACCCCTGCTGTTTTTCACAGCTAGAGTTATGGGGTCTTCTTTTCTTGACACTGGAACCCTGGGATGGGGAGCCTGCTGGGGCTGGACACTTCATCCCTCAGCAGGGCCATTGCAGCAGAGATCTCACGCCCAACTGCTGACCACCACACATTCCACATCTTCATTTCAGCCAGTCTCATGGTAACTTCTGTAAATCCTCAGTTACAGGACTCCTGTTCAGCTAGACATCAAGCAGTTGTTAGCAACAGCTGTTTTGTAGTTTGGTGATAACTTTGAAGTGGTCATGGGAAGAGGTGAATACAGTGTATACCTACTCTGACCAGAATCTGGAAATGAATGTTTTGATAATTAACTCTGTGGTTCATGAATATTAATATGGTGGTGATGTTTAGGATGCTTTGAAATAGCTTCTGTAATAAATCTTGTTAGATTAACAGGGCCCTCTTTTTTATTTAATGACTGTGGAACATTGGGTATCCTGGAAAGCCAATTCGGAGATAAAGATTAGTATACTGGAGCAGCCATTGTGGAAAAACATGTGGAATTTCCTCAAAAAACTAACAGTGGAACTGCGTTTTGACCCAGTAATTCCTCTGCTGGGACTATATCCTAAGAACCCTGAAACACCAATTCCAAAGAACCTATGCACCCCAATGTTCATAGCAGCACAATTTACAATAGCCAAGTGCTGGAAGCAACCTAAGTGCCCATCAATAAATAAGTGGGTCAAAAAACTGTGGTACATTTACACAATGGAATACTACACAGAAGAAAGGAAGAAAGAGCTCCTACCCTTCACAACAACATGGATGGAACTAGAAAGTATTTTGCTAAGTGAAATAAGCCAGGCAGTGAAAGAGAAATACCATATGATCTTATCTATAAGAAGAACTTAATGAATGAAACAAATGAGCAAAATAGAACCAGAAACATGGAAACAAGGAACAGACTGAGAGCGACCAGAGGGAATAGGGGAGGGGGAGAAGGGTGGAAAGAAGGGGAAGAGACTAGTCGAGGAGCATGTATGAATGACCCATGGACATGGACAGCAGTGTGGGGATGGACTGTGGGAGTGGGGGTGGACTGGGTGGAGGAGAGCAAAGGGGGAAAAATTGGGAAAACTGTAATAGAATAATAAAATATTTAATAAAAAAATAAATAATTTTTAAAAAAAAGATTAGCATACAGAAGTTTATTAGGGAGTACTCTTTGGAAATATTGGGAAGAGGTACAATAGACTAGAGAAGTGTCCAAAGAAAGAGCTCAGCTGATCTTAAGGCAAGCTCTAAAGTTGGTTGGCTCTTCAGAACTGGGCCAGTCATTGAATGGGAAGAGGCCATGGTCTCAGGCCAGGTGACTCTTCAGCGGATGTAATTCCTTACAAAGCATGATAGCAAAGTGCTACCTGACAACAGCACTCCCTAGCTGAAGGAAGGATTTCTTCAGTTCTCATTAGAAACCTGGACAACACACCACAGCCTCTAATACAATTGACTTGTTTACCTTTCTTTTTTAAATGTATTGATATGAGAGAGAGAGAGATTTGTTATTCTTGTTATTTATGTATTCAGTGGTTGAATCTTGCATGTGCCCCGACCAGGGATCAAACCCTCAACCTTGACAGGTCTGGATGACACTAACCAACTGAGCTACACAACCAGGGCACTTGTTTATCCCTTAATGTCCAAGGTACGTTGGAATAGAACATTGAATATTCCTCTCTCAGAACACTTATTACTTTCAATATTTATTATAGGCTTACTTTTTTATCTTTTCAACTAGAAGGTAAACTTTATGTGGGCAAGATTTTTATCTTATGTATCTTTTTATTCGTAGCATCTGCAATTGTAGCAAATAGGTGTTTGAGAGATAATTTTTGTATGAAAGATAAAAGAATTAACTGCTTTAATAAAATCTTGCCTCCTCCAAATTTAGCATGACAGATTGTTTCAAAAAGACAATTCAATGATGCTTTAATACCTCAAATCAACCATAAGTGTTTCAAATCAAATACAAGGGAAATATTTTCTCTTAGGTGGATGATAGATTCCATCCCTGCAGTATTTGGAGTCTACATTCATTTTAGGCATCTGATAGGAACAAATAGACTTTTTTTTTCCTGATTCTAAAACTGATGAACACTATAATTCATTTATGAATCAGGGACTTCTAGCTTGTTAAATAAAAAGGTAGTTATTTTCCATTTTTAAATCTATTTTGGGGAAGTCTTGGTTTATTCAGGCTGTCTTGAAATGTACATTGGTATCTATCACACATTTCCTAATCTCTGAAGCTGATACTTATTTTTAAATTTGTTAGCCATTGTGGCCAGTGCACGTGCACTTTTGTCTTAGGATACTGCCGAATATGTGAGCTTATTGAATGAAAGAGCAAAGTGCAAGAAGAGTCCCATGCTGGAAATTATTTCCTAGCACAAATGATGGGAAGATAAAATAATTATTTTATCTTTGAGTTTACAATATTCTCCATAACATTTACAAGTTTAATCAATTTAGGAATAACTAGAAAGCAATGTATAATGAGTACTAAGTAATTCTGAATAATTAAGGAAGAGGTAGGTAGCAGAAATGAGGAATGATCAAATTGAGTATAGTTTATGCAAAAAAGATGTGGTATATTAAAATAGGACCTCAAAAAAGTTTAACTCGTCTTGCAAAGACTGGTGGAGTCTGTATCTCCTTTCCTGGAATCTGAAAGGACTGTGACTACTCTGACCCACGAGAGTACAACTAAGGGGTCACTGTGCGGCTTCAAGTCTCAGTCAGAAAAGGCACAGCAGCTTCCACTGGGCTCTCTTGGAACACTTGCTCCACGGTGGTTCTCTGTCATAACCCAGCCACCGTGCTGTGAGGAGTCCAAACTACATGGATACACCATGTTTCAGCCCTCTGGTCAAAAGTCCCAACTGAGCCACATTTATGAATGAAAATGACATCTTAGAGGTGGCAACTGCGGACAGTGGTGAGAGCTTCCCATCATTTGAGTCTTTCCAGCTGAGTCCCCGAACATTGAAAAGAAAAAAGAATCAATCCTCCTGTGCCTTTGCATATATCTGACCTACTGACTTTGTAATCATAGTTAAATGGTTGCTTTATGCCACCAAGTTTGGCATATACAGTAAAAATAAGGTTAACAAAAGTCTTTTTGAGGAGTTATGTTTTTAAATATTGTCTATTCTCATTTATGTTCTCAAACATTATTTAAGTTGCTTTAAGTATTGTGGAAATGCCATATATACTTAATTTCTGTTATTCAGAGGAACAGATGATTGCAATGGGGTGAGCTTCTCAGGCAGAACTTCCTCATATTAGTAAACAATGAATGTGGCTATTAACATAATCATAAATGTAACAACGTTTTGAGAGCTTCCTTGGTGTCAGGTATTGTGCTAGCTGCATTTACATGTATTATTAATTTATTTTTAATCTTTATTTTAGTCTTCTAAGGTAGGAGCTATCATTATATTTTACATCTAAATATAATGAGTTTCAAATACTGCATAAGCAATTGGCCCAAGCACATTCCTCCTTTTTTTTCAAGAGAGCTGGGAAGTGAATCTAGGTTGAGTTGACACCAAAATCCATAGTCTGAACTGCAGTGAAATAGGGCTTTTATGCTCAAGATGAAGTAGGAAAACATACAAGAGGAAGACAGTGTGAAATGGCTTCTTGTCATATTTCCACTGTATGGGAAAATAATGAGGGTGCCATATTATCTTATTAACTTTTAATACCTTAATGCAGAACGTGGTGCAGGAAACCCTGGCTTGGTCTCTCTTCCACAATATTTAGTATAAGAGGAAAATCTTGAATTACTATAGAGGCTGCATAAATTCAAGAGTATGCTCTGGAAAGAATTCAGCCAAGCAGTGGCCCTTGAAAATAAAGATTTCTCGTAAAATAAAATGAATTATTATCCTTGACCATTGCTAAACCTCAAATGAGACAGTAACCAGAAAGCTGGAAAAAAAAAAAACCCACACATTTCAAGTAGCCCTGTTTTGTGGCTCTGACCCGCAGATTGACTTTATATGCAGGTTTAGCACTCAGTGGCTGCCAGAAGCCATCAGTGCAATAGCCCATTCAGAGGAAAACAAAATTTGAAAAGAGGACAGCCAGCAAGGACATGCTGTAAAAGGCAAAGGGCAGATATGGGAAAGATCTGTTGGCCCGTGCTCTCACTCTGGACATTTATAATGTCTAACAACAGGAAAGAAGACTGAGGGAAGGCTAAATATCAAGTGTCAGTAGATGAAACAGAGATCAACTGCTCATCAAATCTTAGGCATTTACATGAGCACCGTGGTTGAAGAGAACTAGTCGAAATTATATTATCAAAGCAATAAATCCCATTTAGTGCAAATGAGGTTTATAGAAACTTAAATGTATTGGGAAGTGCTGAGAGTCCAGGACAATCTGAACATAGCCACCTTTGAGAGAAGGCTTTAGTCTACGGGAGGGAAGCAGTAGGTGATTGGGATGATCGCTGGGGATAATTTTAACACCTTTGTCTTGCATTAAGATATTGTAATGGTGTCGAGGTGTTTGACGATTATGAAATACCTGCATTGAGAGGACCGAGTTTATAAATATGTGCCTATCTGATTACTAGTAATGGCCCTTTTAAAATAATGACTATAGGTGGAACTGATTTCCCCCCAGATCTTTTTAAATTTTAGTGTAGGATAAGTGAAACAGACTGTGCTCATCTGATCTCTGACAACTCGGGGACGTGATAAGCTGAATGATGGAGAAGCCTCTCATCAGTGGCATTTGTTTCTTGTCTCTGTTAGTATGATAAGTAATTGTGATGCGAATCCCTATTCCACTGAGTTGAAGCTGTTTTACTTTAGTATAACTTACTATGAAAAGTATTTTCGCTGATTTTAACATTCGAGAAGTTATGTTGTACTGTTGAACAGGGAATCCATTTTTAACATCCTTACAGATTTCTTTGGAAAGGGGCGAGGTCATAGGGATTCCCCTTAAGTAGTCACTTCAGTCGCCACTTGTTTCTAGTCAGTGCTTCAGAAACAGGGCTTAATAACATTTTATTAAAAATTTAAAAATTCATAATTTACCTAGTAAAATGTCCTTCTGTTAAAATTCCGATCAGTAATATACTTTTTATAAAAACCTTTGCCTGCAATTTCTCTCTGCCTCCTCCCTCTCCTTTTTCTTCCTTCTCTTTCTCTTTCCCTCCTCCCTTGCCCTCTTTCATTAGAAATAGAGACAAATTTGTCCACCACCATTTCTACAAAATCTCATATTCTATCTGGAAGGAGAGTATACGAGTTACTTCGGAGGCTAAAGAAGCTGAGTTTGAACTCTGTGTCATAAAACTATTTCTCAACGCATACATACTCCTCTTTGACTTATATTCTTTTGTATTATTAGACTTTTAACCAAATACAACCACTTAAAAGATCAGTCAATACTGAGGAATGTGCTCAGACAAAGCATTTTATTTTATCCATCCGCACATGTCCACACATTTTATCCTTAAATGAAAAATACTACAAAAATATGGGTCTTGAAGGCAACTCTATGACTAGGATTATGTTACAGAAATTCTGATAGGACACAGGGCCGGGATTCTCAGCTCATTCTTTGGAAACATCTGCACACGCAGCAACTGCAGGTTATGTTCCTTCTCATTATGTGTCTTCATCTATCATGCCATTCATGTCTGCAGTGTCCTCACCAATTATTTTTCTCCCTACATAAATGTCACCCAAACCAACAGGCCGGTCCTTAGTTCATCCCCTCCTAGAGGTCTTTCCTAATTAGAAAAATATCTATTAACAGTCTCCTCCCCTGAACTTCTTCCGGTAAGCCCTTAATTATCCAAGGTGCTATTATATTGTTCTAATAGTGTATTTATATTCTGTAAATTTCCAAATAAACTATTAAATTCATTGAGAGTCAATAATTTGTGTTAAATTTGACTCATATATTTACACCAACTAGCATAATGCTAAGCACTTAATGAACCCTTGTCTATCAAATCACACCATGAGTTTCTGTCCTAAGTCCCCCAGTTGATTTTTGCCATTAAATATTGTGAGACACAGAGTACTAGTGTCACTTGGAGTTTCAGAAGCTCTGCATCAGAATTCAGATTTTAGGACTCCTTGAAACCAAATTGCAGCTAGGATTTATTGAACAGATTTTATCAACCTCAGTTGGTAGCTCTCTGTTTTTAACAAGTGAATAGACAAACAAACAAACAAAAATAGTACTGTCTTTTTAGGCTTTCATCCCCAATCTGATTATAGCAGCCCAAATGTTCCAAAGAATTATATACAATGAATTCAAAATTCCTATCATCAAATTAGCACCTGTAAACTTTGGGAATTATAATTTCCTCAATACAATATTACTCTTAATTTCTAAATTCTTTTGCATCTTATATTGGAAGATTCTAAAGAACCATATTACTATTTTAAAATCCTAAAATCCTTGTAAAATAATCTCTTTCATTCAGGGTTTGTTTTTTTTTTACTGCAAAAAACTTGTGTCAGGACACAGCTGAAGTGCTGAACAAAGACTGTCCCACTTAACTTCATAATCACCAGATTAGAAATTTTCGACATTTCATGTTTGATGACTGAATGTAAAAACTTCAGAAGGACAGTCTCAGGTCCTACACTGCTCTATCTCCAGTGCTTAAACAGTGCCGGAAACAATGCAAACATTTGATTTACAAGTTTGTTTATGTTTCCTTGAGATTCCAATAATATTATGACTTTGTGATTTTGTTAGGCAAAGACAGAGTCACTGAATCTTGAGAGAGAATGACCACATATTCCCCGCTATTTTAAGATGATCCCAGCAATATTTGCTACTTCAGTTCTCTGCCAGTCTTGGATATATTGCCTTTGAACAAGTAACACTTTTTAAAATAATGTAATTTGAGATTATTTTGGATCTTCTACAAATCTAATCTTACATTTTATATTAAAAATTAAACTATTTTTAGTTACCTGCACTATAATTTGTAATCTTCTACCAAATTTGTTTTCCTTTTTGTTCACATCTGTGTTATAGACTGATGCCAGCAAAGGCCAACATATTGCAATTATTGTATAATAATGAAACTATGGAGATTACAAATGTCTTCAATGTTCTTGGTAAAACTTTGCAGAACTTAGCAGCTGCCTTTTAACTTAACTCCACTTCAGAATTAATGACTTTGGTTTCAGAAGGCAATATTTTTTCCTTTGCTTTAAACTCTTAATTGAATAGGAGATGCATCACACCCAGGAGGATAATTGCACAGTGTCAATGGAGGGGGATCAGCACTCCCCGTATTCTCCGTTACCCACTATGCCCAAGACACGTCAAATAAAAAATGTACTCTTAATTTAGAAAGTGCTCTTACTATGCAAGTACAACTTCAGACACATTTCCTAGAACTTCTGGTACAACTGGATTTCTCTACCTAAGTCCTTCTTATTTCAAATTCTGGCATTATCAGTCTGAAAGATAAACCCGGATTGTGTCACTGGTTGGTAATCGTAATCATCATCATCATCATCATCGTCATCGTCATCGTCATCATCAAATACTGTGTGCCAAGCATTATGAAAAGAAGTAAGCATGTTTAATCACATTTTAATTTTTACAGTGACCTTTATAGATAGGCATCATTTTCCCATTTTTAAGTCTGTAAACTGAGGCTTAAGTAACTCGCCTTAAGGCATAGAATTTTTGTGTCATAATTCAGGCTGGAATTTGAAGCCAGTGTGTTTTACAATAAATCCGTGCATCTTCTTCAGCATTACTATATTGCCTCTGTCTACTCTGAGCAGTTATTTCATACATCACTAACAAAGGGATGCAAATATATATATAGTTGCTCAACTGCTGTGTTGGAAAGGAAACTGAGTAGACAATATTGTTAAAAGAGACATTTTACTTTTGTCTCTCAAAAAATAAAAAATCATCCAACTTACAATGATTTAAGAGATTTTAGAGATTGGGAAAACATTATAGTCATATACTCAGTCATTCAATCAGTCGATACCTTGAGTGCCTAGTAAGTGCCACCATTGAAATGGGGCACTAGGCTTACAGTAGGATATACTTAAAGCAAATGTTACTCTAGTGAAAATTACACAGAAGTCACGTAAAATCACACATCGGAGATTTAAGCATTAGGACTGATAGGAGTGCTGCATGGAAGCTTTTATTGCTATCTGACACAACACTATGGAATTATGTATTGTCAGTGCGGGGCCATACATTGACTACATCATGTAATGTGACTGAACTCACTGTGTCTTGCAATATAATATTAATATTGACACATACTATATTACTTGTGTTTATGTGTATTTTCAGATTTCAAATTTTTTATTAAATCTGCCTACTAATTCTAATAATTTGACAGTAGATTCTTTTGGTTTTTAAAGTATACAGTGTTGCCATTTGCTATAAAGACAGTTTTAAGTCTTACATTTGAATTCTTTGTTTCACATTTTTTTATTGTTGTTCGAGTACAGTTGTCTGCATTTGAATTCTTGTACCTTTTGTTCTTGTACTTCTCTGGTGAGTAGGACATTCAGTACTAGGTCCAATAAAAAGGTAAGAGCAGACATTGCAGTCTCATTTCTGATGACAGAAGTAGAACTTTTAGTTTTCACCGTTGATGTTTAATTCCACTGACCAGATTAAAAAAATAGTAAGTTAACCTGTATTTCTAGTTTCCTGAGTTTTAATCATGAACCATTTTTCATTTTAGTAATTTTTCTATCTGTTCCATTGGTTCTATTTTTGTTCATTATTTTATGAATGGGAATGAACACCATACTTGGAATAAACTGAACTTTCTGTGGTTTGATTTGTGGGGGTTCAATTTGCCAATATTCAATTATTTTAAAAAATTTTAGAATTGAATATACTTGACATATTATGTTCTTTAAAGCATACATGTTGATTCAGTGCATTTTTGCATTTATAATGTGATTGCCATTGTAGTGATAACTAGCACTTCTATTACATCACGTAATTATCACTTTTTTTAGTGGTTGGAATAATCTAGTCTCTTAGCAAGTTTGATGATTATAATGCAATACTGATGTCTATATTCACTATAGTACACATTAGATCCATAGGCCTTACTACTCGTAGCAAATTTGTACCCTTCAACAATGTCTCTCCTATCCCCCCAAGCTCTCAATCCCTAGTAAACATCCTTTTACTCTCTGTTTTTATGAGTTTGGCTTTTTAGATTTCACACATAAGTGTTATATACAGTATTTGTCTTTATCTGTCTGACTTATCTCACCTAGCATAATGTCCTCATGGTCAATCCATGCTGTCACAAATGGGAAGATGTCCCTCTTTTTCACTGCTGCATAACATTCTATTGTATATGTCATATATCTGTCTGACATGTATGTGATGAATATCATATATGTATATGATATATTCATAAAATACATATGATATAGCATACACATAATATAAATCCCATCTTTTTTATGCATTCGTGACTTGATGGACATTTAGGTGGTTTCTTTACCTTGACTATTGGGAATGATGGTGCCATGAACATGAGAGTATATATACCTCTTCAATATTCTGTTTTCATCTCCTCTGGGGATGTACTCAGAAGTGGAATTGCTAGATCATACAGTAGTTTATTTTTAATTTCTTGAGGAAACAAGCTATACCCAAACCTTCTTCCAGCATTTAGTGACTTCAGGTGTACCTGATAACGATATTTGAAAATGGAGGAGGGGTGCTTGGAGGCGGAGGGATCAAGCAGAAAAGAAAAAAGACCCATGGACCGGTCCACAGTGTGGCGATTGCATTGGGATGGGGGGGTGAGGGTGGGAGAGGGTATAAGCGAGATAAATGGTAATGGAAAAAAATACAGTAAAAATAAATTTAAAAAATAAATGGAAATGCCACCTATCAACCCCAGGCCAAGGACAGGTCTGACACACAGTAAATGGTCAGTAGCATTCATTCATTAATACATTCAGTAAATGGTTGTCGAACACGGCTGATATACCGACACTATGGCTTGAAGGACGCCAACACTGATAACATTCAATTTCTGCTTCAGAGAAAGTGTCAAGTGGGGATATAAGCACAACACAACAACTAACATTTATGTAGGAACTGCAGTTTACAAAGCACATTTACATATTTCTTTCATTTAAGCCTCGCAACACCATTGTTGTGAAGAGAGCAGGTGTTTGGCCAGATGTAAACTTAGAGAGGTTAAATAATTTGCCCAAATGGGACAACTATGTATCAAAGCCTGGCTTTCTGACTTTGAAACTTTTTTTTAGTCACACTAGACTGCATTCTCTTTAGACTTCAGGGGGATAAACTACAGGAATGTTGAAATAAATTCTATGCCTGTAGTAAATTTGAAGTCTTTATGAGTCATAGCTGTGGCGTGAGAAACACAATGAATCCCATGACGCTCAGTTTGCTCGGGTTCATTTATAATCCATACCATGGAAATCATGCATAAACAATTACCATAGGGGGCATTCCAAAGATTAATGAGGTTATGCTAACGAAAAAATCTTTAAATTATATATATAGAAAAGCATTATCTTCAGAAAAAAGAACCATTTATAATCCATATTTTCTTATATGTAAGTTTCAAATATGGCTTTATGAAAGGAAATCTATGGTTGCTTAATTTTAACTTTGAAACTTAGTATTATTTAAAAAATAGCATGTAACAATGATCTAAATATTGCTTAAGTTTTATGACTAAACAAGGAAGGACAAACATGTTTCAATGGACTTAGATTTGTAGACTTTCCATTCTACTATTAGGAGAATGAAAACATTAAAAATCTCTAAGTTCTTAAACTCTGTAGTTGTTGGACTTTTGAAAGAAGAATATGAAAGATATCAGGGAGAACAATTAAACTGACATTGAACAAAAGAATTAATGAAGAACTATTTTATTTCTAATCTCATCTGGAGACAGTTTATGGCTAAAAGGATCATTTATATATTCGAGAAATAGCATTTGATTAATAAAACCTATAAAGTGACTAAGAAATTAGTCTCCTTAGGAATATTAATTTTTATGAGTGTGCTTTTTTAGTAAATTTATGAAAAAGTGATAAAGCAATACTATGTATATGACATATTTTTAACTAGAATGCTGCATAAAGTAAGTGGAAAACATTAACTAAAATAATGCTTAATAAGGTTTAAAATAATCATGGAAGTATAAGCATTAGCTTCTAAGCTTACTAAAATGTGTTTTCTAAAAAAAACCTGATAGAGCTACACATTCAAAATTGATTCTTCACATATAGTCACTGAAGTTTACTTCTGTAAAATGTATGAAAAATTAAGATAATGCAAAGATTATAGCATAGATGTTCAGCATTAAGAAAACATTTTTTTTACAAATTTAACTTTTGAGGACATTTCCTAATAAGTATAAGTTAATTTACCTCCCCTACAGTAATTTTGTGAAATTTTCTGCTTTTGCTCATCATTTTTTATTTTCATGCATTTGCTTGAAGTTTAATAGTATTTTGTATTCTTAAATAATATTTTAGCAATGACAGTCACGTATTCAGAATGCATATTCCCCAAAATATTTTATATCATTATATTTTTTTTATTGTAGATGATGATGCGGTAATATTCAAGTGAAATAGTTTCCTGTCATTTGAAATGGCAAAGAAGGAACTTGTAATGAAGGAAATGTGATATTTAAGAATATGTATCAACTTGATTAGGCTATGGTGCCCATTGTTTGATCAAAGACCAGACTGGACGTTACTATTTAGTCATTTCTTAGACATGATTAACATTTAAATCAGTAGACTTTGAATAAAGTGAATTACCCTCCATACTGTGTGAGGCCTCATTCAGTCATGTGAAGGATTTGTTTTCATACTCACTCAAGGATTTTCATTGCTTTTTAGAGAGAGGAGGGGAAAGAGAAAGAGAAACATTCTTGTGAGAGAGATATATCAACTACTTATATTCTCCTAGGCTCCCCGGCCAGAGACTGACCCAAGAACCTGGGTATGTGCCTTGACAGGGGATTGGAAGCCATAACCTTTTGGTCTATGGAGGATGTTCCAGTGGAGCCACACTGGCCAGGGCCAGTTGAAGGGTTTAAGACAGAAGACTGAGATATTCCAAACAAGAAGGAATTTTGCATCCAGTCTTCCTTCAGACTCAAGGCTGAAACAACTCTGACCACAATTTCTAGCCTGAGGGCCTGTCCTACAAATGTCAAATTTGCCAGCCCCTACAACCTCATGGGACATTTTTAAAAGATTTTATTTATTTTTAGACATAGAGGAAAGGAGGGAGAGAAACATCAGTGTGCAAGAGAAACATCATCCGTTGCCCCTTGTACTCCCCGAGCCTGGGCCCTGTCCTGCAAACCAGGCATGCACCCTGACTGAGAATTGAGCCGACCACCTTTCCTTTTGCAGGATGATGTCCAATCAACTGAGCCACACCAGCCCGGGTTCATGAGCCATCCCTTTGTGCGTGTGTGCACACACGCACACACACACATTTATGTACATACATATATCCTATTGGTTCTGTTTGGAGACTGCTGCCTAATATAGAAAACACCCATTGCCAACCCCTCCAGAAAACAACAACAATCACTAAATTCTATAGAAATCATGCCTGTTTAGGAACAAACAACACAACTTTAGATGGAATTAAAAAAACAGTAAGGAAAGACACATGGCTGTTCCCCATTCTTGAATTTTTATTTTAACTGAAATAACCCTTTTGATATAATGTGCCTTAAAATTTTGCTTGAAAAATTAATTAGATTTGCCTGGCTTGAAAACAACCAGTACTAAAAACTGTCTTAAGACCATAACTCAAAACAGAAAAAAAAAAAAATCCTGTGAAAAAGGACTCATGGACATGGACTGTCAGTGTGGTGATTGCAGGGGTGAGGAGGGAAGGGCTATAAGGGGACTATTTTAAATGGTAATGAAAAATACAATAAAATTATTTAATATAAATAAATAATATGTGTATTGTTGATGATTAAGACATAGACAACTATGAGAACATTTGAAACCGAAAAGAGACTGAAAGTCAACAGTATTTGTATAGGAGTGAGACTTGCTGTTACTTCCCAGGAAAGGGGGTGGTAAATCTGTTCGACATGATTCCAGAGATAGATAGTTGGAATCCTGGAAATATTTATGTAAAATGGGTGATGTTCTAAGTAGAATGGATATGAATTGGGTTTATGACTTGAAGCGACGATACGAGTGCAGCTCTGACTAACTGAATATTCCTCACCCCTCCACACCAAGGAGAAGCATAGAAGTCTGTAGACAGAGCATTTGGGAAATACGTAAAGGAGGGTACAACTGTAAGTTCTCTGGTTTCTGCCATGGCATCTCAGGATCAGTCTTTTTGTTCGTTCGTGAATATAACCAGTCAAGAACAAACTTGAGGACTGTTAAGCTTCTATAGCCAATCAACGAAAACAATAAGTTTATCACGTGAACTTCGAAACTGAAGATGTACTGCAGAAAGGATGGCGACCAGATCAGTGAACATTACAAAATGTAATCAGATGACAAATAAGTTTGTCTTGCCATAAGAGCAGACTTTTCTCAGAACTGTTTCTGTCTATGAAAGCTTTGTAATAGGTAAGAGGTTGGAGGAGCTGACATTTAAGAAGTCTTAAAATTTTCATTTCTCCTAGTTTATGTGCTGATCATTTGCTTGTTTGGTTTCTATTTCTTGAAGTCCCTTGCTTTGCTCTATACAAAGATTTTTGTGTCTACTGAATTCTGATTACATTTAGCAAATTATAGGCACTGGTGGGTGTCAGAAGGGAATAAATCAGAAGATTTCTCCCCCCTCTTTTCCTGTCAAAGTAACATTCATTTCTGGCAGTGACTCTGTGTCCATATTGGTGCTGGTTCTGGTTTCTGATAGAAAGCCACTATGCCATCGTTCCTGCCTGCCGAGCAGCAGATTCCAGTGCCCGTGAAGCAACCCTCCCTTCGTGGCCTGATTGTGCCTCTTATTGTCCCTTCTGTCCTAGGGATAGTCGGTCTCTTCCCACTTTCACTACTGTGTGTGTGTTTCATGGCGCTCAGTTTGGCTACCCTGCTTTTTTAAAGTCACTTTCTTAATCAATTCTCTATGTTAAATTTCCTCTGTATGAAACAATAAATATATTCTATTTTCCTTACTACATATACTTCTTAAAAGTGGTTACATAATTATCTCCTAAGACAACAGAATTTTTATGAAGTCAGTTTAGCGATGTCTTAAAATGAAGGCAGAAAATTGAGCTTTCTGATTTGTCAGCATCTCTCCAAGAACTATCAGACATGTTGCAACCCAAATAACTGATATTCTTATTATTGTTTATGACATTGTGCATTCCATTGCTTCTAAAACAAAAATACCTTAACATTGCTCCCTTGAAAATGTGTTTTTATTATTTCAATTTTGAATAGGGAATTTGTAAACATACTGTTGTTGAAGGGCTGTAGTCTATTTTTGCTATGGATCTTAGCTATTTTAAAACTAATTGTGTTTTTGGTGTAACTAATTACTTTGGAAATATCCCTAGGCTGAGTGTAAATGCCAGTGTTTAGGAGAAAATTTATAAAGACACTGTATCTTCCAGTGGAGTTCTGTTAAACAATATTTCACTAGACACTAAGTGAATACATTGCAGATTCCTATTGCATTGCCCTTGAGGTCCTTGCCATAGGCCCATCTTGTAGGTAAGACTGGAAAACAATTACCACATTCTAATAAAGTCACTTGAATTATCTCAAAATTTTTTAATGGCTGATTTAGAGAATATATCTAGAGAAAGCCTTTTTTTAAAAATTGTGAAGTTCCAGAACTTATTCCTTTGATCTATATGTGACCATTAACTCAAATTTTAAACATTAATATAGCTCACAATATCCTCAAGAGTGTCAGAAATCTGGCCACTGTGCTGAGCTGGACTTTGAGTGTAACCTGGTTAGACCCTAGGGAGAGAGCAAATATTAAAAGCACCATGCACTAAAAAGGAAGTCCGCTGGGAGAGGAGCAACATTCTGTTCTCCCCGGATCGGAGCTCAGTGACCCAGATGCAGCAGAGTGACCTAAGAACTCCCCAGCAATTCTCTGACTTCCGGAGTACATGGCAGCTGCAGCTTCAAACTCAGAGAATCATAGTTTACATGTATGAAAAATGCTAAAATGTTAACAAATCATAAGGAACATAGGTATATGAATGTCTTATACATATGTTTGAAAATTTAAATTTAAAACAAATTAACGTATAGTATGAAAAGCAAGCGTAACGTGTATATATCATAATGTGTTCATAACAATTTACCTTTGAGTTAATCGATCTCAGTATGTTCTCAATATTTGAGAATTCTTTCAATCTGTTTATGGCATATTCTCGCAGCATACAACTGAGTGGAGTATGTCAGAAAGCCGTAAGTTGCTTCAAAGTGAAATTCAAAGAAAAGCATCCTCTTCATGCGTTTCTCCAAATAGAGTCTTTCTTCTAGTACTTAGTATTGACTTTTTATTCAACATTAGAATTCTTCTCAACAAAGTAGCTAAAAAGCTCCAGACTTTTATTTAAAGAAGCAGTACTTCAAATATGATATTCCTTTCATTGCACAAAAAGGATCGATACGAGCCAGCTCTCTAGGATTAGAAGATTCACCAAACACCGGAGGGATTTAAAGGATAGATTTTCTTCCATTCGGTCTGCCAGGAGGTCAGATTAAATTTGATGCCACACTTTTGTTTTTGTTGTTGTGGTTATCTTCAAGCTTTCATGTAGTTGTACCTCAGAAGTGGAATTCCAAACGGCAAAGAGACCGGGGAAAAAATGTTTCACAGGAGTTCTAGAGACTTCAGTGAAGAAAGATTTCTCCCCACAACAAAAATACAAAGTGACAGTAGGAAAAGGGAGTCTTAGAAATTTCGGGTTTTGAGTCTTAAGCACCACAGGAAAATATATTTTGTCAACCTTGATCTTAGTTTCACAGGCAATATGCAGGCCGTGTAGCGTTTTGTGAACTGCCTGTGGGTAATGAGGCCTCTCTCGACTGCGCTTGAATTTGCAGCTTTCTACTCGTATGCCCGAAGTCCCATACCTGAATTGGAACTAATACCTGTTATTTTACTTATTATCAGTGATAGTTAAGTTACTATATCTTAAAGAGAAATTTACCTATGTTTTTAAAAGTGAAATACAATTGTTATAGTATTTTTTTTTAACTTATGAAGACCAACTAACGTATAATCAGATAATTTCTTGTTACAGGGGTTTATTTAGTGTTCAGTTGACCACTTGGGAATTATATTTAGTGTGATATAAAAAGATTTCACCAACACTACTTAAATTTGACATAGTTTAAAACTTTATTTTTGTAACAGCCATATGGCATGACTGTCCCTAGGGAAGTAGTTCTCTTTCTAATTCCTTTATGAATTGCTACGGTTTAGTGGTAATGAGATAATATTACAGTTCTAAGCACATTCAGCAAAAGTCAAGATGTCCTGTTGACTCAAACAATAGTACAGTGGTCCCCAGATCTGTCATTTGTCAAGGTCGGCCCTGCTCCTCACGGCAGCCGTGTTCTGAGCTCCTCGTGTACTGACAGCCAAAGGTACCAGGGCTATTGTGTCCTTTGCTTCAAATCTCACATGTCCGAAATGAACGTTTCTGTCTTTCTCTGAAAGTATTTCTTCTTTTGTGGCACAGTGGCTAAGAACGTGGATCTTACAGCAGCTGCACTGCTGAATTTGAACCCTGGCCCTGCTGATAGCTAACCAGGTGATCTTGGGCGAACTAGCTTCTTTCGGCCTCAGCTTTTCATCAGTCAACCTGTAACGATGATACAAGCTACCTCGTAGCATTGTTATGAGAATTAAATTAGTTAATGTGTTTAAACCAGTTTGTCACCTAACGAATAATAGCCGCACTATCCATTTTGTCCCTCAAGTCAGGAATCTTAGGGTTATTATGTCTCCTTTCCTTATCTAATTACAATCAGGTCTTACCAGTTTTATTTTTTCTTTTCTTTTAAAAATCTATGAGATTTGTCTTTAAAACTTCTTTCCCCATTAATCCTAAACTTGGGCTATTGCAATTGATGTGTCTGTTCCATCTTTTCACATTTCTAGCAAAATATTCATGGAATTTCCAACTTTAAGTCTGTTTACTGGTTCCGTGTTGATTGCTAGGGTGGTTGTCAGATTATCTGAGAAATCTTTGGATCTCTCTGCAAAGAAATATTTCGTGGAAGTCCAATATGTACAAAAAGATGAAGCACTGAAACCCCCCCCATTTTTAGTGGAAAGTGGGGATAGGACTCTTCCCATTAACTTTATATTTTATGCCCTCTTGGTCTAGCCGTTGGACCCTGTAATCTTTGCACCTCCTCACATCCCCATCCTCACTACTCTCCCATTGCCAGACTCTCATCTCACATCATTATACACTCTGTGAGTCCTTGAGTGGGTTTGTAGAACTCATAGTTCTATATACAATTTACACTACTTACAGCATGATCACATTTCTGCTACTTTATGACATTTACACATTGCTATCCTGTATCGCTATTGTCTTCCCTAATCTGGACTTAGTACTTAAGAACATGCATTGAGTTTACTTTTGTATGTTCCTTGAAATTTCTAAAATACAATTTGTACCGTAGTCCCCCTTTTCTGTGGTTTCAGTTATCTACTATCAACCACAGTCCATAAATATTAAATGGAAAATTCCAGGAATAAACACTTTTAAGTTTTAAACTACCCTTTCTTCTGAGTAGCATGATAAAACCTCATGCCATTCTGCATGAATCATTCCTTTGTCCAGCATATTCATGCTGCACATGATAACCACCAGTTTGTCACTTAGTAGCCATTTACCAGATCAAACTGACCCAGCCTTGTAGTACTACTATTTAAGCACCCCTTATTTTACTTAGTAATGGCCCCAAGGTGCAAAAGGAGCAATTCTGGTAATTCAAATATGTCAAAGAGAAGCTGCAAATGCTTCCATTCAGTGAAAAGGTGAGAGTTCAGTACATGGTTTCAGGCATCCACTGGGGATGGTACAATGTATCCCCTGAGGATAAGAGGGGACTACTGTATACAATAGATGCTTAATAATGTGTGAACAATACACTAATTATACTTCACGGCCAAGAGCCATCCTGTCTCTTTTGTTCCTCACAGCCTCCTTTGTGTTCCTTGGCCACCAAATGCCTTTCTAGAGTGGTAACCCATCGGGTCTGCTTTTCATTCTTGGAGACAGAATTTGTAGGAACTACTTCAGTCTAACGTTAAACAGTTTAATGCCTGGTGTGTTAGTTTTCTGTCACTGCTGTGACAGATTACTACAAGCTCAGTTATAAATCTTTAGGTTAGAAGTCCAACACAGGGCTAAAACCAAGGGGTCAGAAGGCTACATCCTTCATAGAAGATCTAGGGGAAAGTCTATTTCCGTGCCTTTTCTGGCTTTGGAGGCCGTCCACACTCTTTGGCTCATGGCCCTTTCTCTCCATCTTGAAAGCTGGCATTGGTGGGGAGCCCTTCTCCACCTCATCACTCTGGTCCCTCCTGCTCACCGCTTCTATTTTGATTACTTTGGCCCATTGAGATAATCCAGGATACACTCCTCATCCCAAACTCTTTAATTTAATTGTACCTGCAAAGCCTCTTTTGTAACCTAGATAACATATTCACAGGTGCCAGGGATTAGCACATACATGTCTTTGGAGGCTGTTATTTTCTTTACCACACCTGGGTTTATAGAATTATGTTGATGATAATATTTTACATCTGCATAGTACATGTACCATTTTCAATTTTCTAGATTTTTTAATTCTGATCTAAACATTATTTGGCAAGGGCATTTTTCATCTAATTTTCCTTACATTGGCTTTACAAAGTTTAACTTATATCTCTAGTAAGATACAGGTAGTTTTAAATTTATATCTGAGTCTCTACTATATCATAACTTGAAGGTGTAGCTTATGTTTTGCTCATTTCCAGTAAAATTAGTGAATGAAGAAATCTGAGGTTCAAAGAGTGTATGTGACTTTCCCAAACCAGTGTTAATTATTGAAGCTATAGAACTCAGATCTTCTAAATTACCATACAAAATTCTTTCCAATTACTCTAGTGCTAACAATATGCACATAGTAGTTGATCACATGTCTTATCTTCTTCATAGTTTTGTTATAGGTATTACAAAATGTATGCTTGCAAATGCACTGGAAAATGTGGAGCCATAATGATTGCATACCATTATTGTGGTGATTTTTTTGTGTTCACTTGAGGGTATGTTTATTGATTTTAGAGAGAGGAAAAGAGCAATAAAGAGAAAGAAAGCGAGAGAAACATCAGTGTAAGAGAGAAACATCGATCAGTTGCCTCCTGTTGGCACCTGGACCTGGGACGGAACTTGCAACCAAGGTATGTGTCCTAAATGAAGAGGAAACCTACAAGGTTTGACATACAGGATGATGTTCCTGCCAACTTGGCCATCCAGCCAGAGCTAATTTGTGATAATTTTAATATAAATTTTCTGGAGTTAAAATTTTCTCAGAAAGAAAATAAGGTATTTGACAAAGAGTACATAGCAAAATCCTCCACACAAAAATCACTTGTAGATTATTTCAGAATAAATCACCCTGGCTGGTGTAGCTCAGTGGATTGAGCGCAGGCCTGTGAACCAAAGGATTGCGGTTTGATTCCCAGTCAGGGCACGTGCCTGGGTTGCAGGCCAGTTCCCAGCAGGGGACGCACAAGAGGCAACCGTACATTGATATTTCTCTCCCTCTCTCCTTCCCTTCCCCTCTAACGATAAATAAATAAAATGTTAAAAAAAGAATAAATCCTATATTTGTCAGCATAAAATATACTGAAGTATTATTATTTTAGGCATGAAAATATCTGATATAAATAAATGAGTAATCAAGAAAATTGAGGACTCAGTTTTATTCTGTTCTATCTAATAATTTGATGATGTGGAAAATATAAGTAATTTAATGTTGGGTGATGGGGTTTTAAGGAAATATATGTATTTGGAAAAACTGAGGATAGGATAGTTTCAGTGCCTTGACTGCAGTTGACAATTAGGAAGC
The DNA here is from genome assembly GCA_004027475.1 of Anoura caudifer. Taxonomy (NCBI): domain Eukaryota; kingdom Metazoa; phylum Chordata; class Mammalia; order Chiroptera; family Phyllostomidae; genus Anoura; species Anoura caudifer. The sequence goes on from PVKU01000522.1 coordinate 295,787, forward strand.
CGGAAGCATTTCTATGAAGGATATTATCTGCATATAATCTTGGTTTGTACACATTCGTGAATTCCGGGCTAGAGAAGCCATAATTTGAGGTGTAAAGCTATGGAAAATATCTGGATTGAAATTACAAGGCTGTTGGTATTGGTGATTTAAATGTCACTTGGTGGAACCAACTGCTGACTCTTTTACTTTGTCTCATTTCCATTTTAATCACACAAAGCTGGCACACTACGGGGAGGTATGTGCTTTTTCTGAAGACAAATAAGACTAGCCTTCATTCTAGGAAGGAGTCTCTCCGGAGTTCCATTTAACCTTGTGTTTTTCATCAGGATGCTGTTAGGGCCTAGGGTGCAACAAAGTGGGTATAATGACTCCAGGCTCTGGTTTTACAGCAAGGAAATGCCTGTGTTAGCCTGTCGGGGAGGGTAACATGTCCTTGTCATTTAAATAAATGAAAGAAAAGGAAAGGATGGAAAAGGAAAGAGAGATAGTCCTCTTAATTTTGTATAATATGCCAATAAGACAAAGTGATAGAATATCTCCAATCTTTTACACATACATCCTCTGCCCGACTTTTATTGACTTTTCACCTTCGAGATTATTAAATTCTATTTAACTCGCTATCTAATTCTGCCAGTGCAAAAGAGTTGATTCTTAGTGGGGTTCTCTGGGTGCCTAAAACTCTTGAGAAATATTGCATGTAAGAAGAAAGAATGTCTATTAAATATGTATAATGAAAATCTATAGTTAAGTGTGATACATAAAACACCTGTTTTTCCTTTTGAAAGAAATAGTCCAAGATTGACACAAAGTAACTTCCCAAGGTTAACATTCAGAAAAGCTTGAGAGACTAACAGAGGCCCCCATCAATGATAGCCACTGTAAGGATATGACTTTAAGAGAATAACCATAGTTGAAATGTCATTGTCTTAAGTTGAGAACAAAACCAAGTGAGCTTTGTTGCTTCTAGTTTTCACTTGTGCCTGGAGATGGCTTAAAATTCTGTATAGGCCTCTGCAGATCATTTTCAAGACAAACTTAACATGGAGGGACATGTGTCAAGCAGAGTTTAAGATCAGGAATGCAACTTTTAGAAACTTATTAATGTCGTCATTTGTTTGAAACCAAGTTGTTCAATTTCTGTTGCATAGATTTCATTCTGACCTTAATAAGAAAATAGCATATTCCTCTCTCTGCATGTGTTTTCTTCTCTGAAGCTATAATATAAAAAAAACATAAATCAAAGTTGTTTTGACAGATGAACAACATAATTTTGTAACGGGATAGAAATTTTTAAAACGACTGAATAGCTGGTAAAAGATGAGTTGAACTAGAAGAATTGATGTTAGAGCTGAAGGCAGCATTAGAGATTAGATGCTCATTGGCTTTTCAGCCAGCCTGGTGATCATTCTACATAAATGAAGTTTGTGATGTGTAATGAAAAGCTTTCTATCTTCACTGCAAGCAAATTAGCTGGGATTTTGTGGCAGGAATGTTAATGTTATCTTGCATTTGTTCCTGAGCAGGAACGCATTAACAGAGCAGGTTTGAAAGAATTTCACTTTTATAACATCAGGTGCCGAAGGTATTAGAACAAGGTCACCTCTGTAAAGTAATGAGGGAAAATTAGGTTATAAACATGCAGTGCCTAAAAATATATTCTGTCTGCTCTGCAGAGTGAATGCAATATAGGATCGTCCCAAATTGCTAATTTTCTCTTACTCCAAATTGTATTCAGACCCTAAACTGAATCCAAAGAGTTAAATAATAAAGCAAGACAGGGTGGTGAAGGGTCATTGAGGCTCAAAATAGGCAACAAATCCAAGTCAGTTGTGTCTAAATATCTGTACCTATGTACAACCCTCCTTATAATTTATTAATCAGGACATTTGGGATGCTTTATGCAATATGCCTCAGAGGTCCACATTACCTTTTTAGGAGATATACCATGGCCGAGAAGGGCAAATGAAAGAGAAGGGTAAAACACTGCTTATTTTGGGTGATGTTAAAACAGGAGAGAGGTGAGTGGTTGCTGGGAATGCTATCATGATTAAAAGAAATGTGCTATAAGATACAATGACAATACAGTTCTTGAAAAGTAGGATGATGGGAATGTGAATGATTCTATTTCTTTTATGAATACATATAAAGAGACAGGATAGGTAACAGGTATGCAGAAGGTCCACCGGATCAGGGAAATTAGGTCTTGGTCAGGACATCGTATTATATAATAGAGCATTAAGACACGAGTGATGTGGCTTTCAAGATTTGAATGACACATGTCCAACTTCTCCTGGAGGAAAACCACACATGCTGATGTAGGTATTCTTCTCATCCTAAGTATCATCAGTCCACTTGTGTACTTTCTTATCTTCTGGGCATGGTTTCTTCCTTGCTATTTATTTCTGTAACTAAGTTAAAGCTTCTTGTGATCCACTTCATACTGCCCAAATATGGTGAGACTATAGGGTGATTAAAATATAACAAACCAACTCTGACCTCCATCTACAAAAATCCTTCAGAGCGATATGACAATTTAATTACTTAATTAAACAATTAACTCTAAGTAGAAAGGTGAAAGAAACTGTGTTTGGAGTAAGAGTTAATAAAATTTTGTTGAATTAAGCATTTATTTTAGTAAGAATTTAAGTGAAAATGAAAATGCATTGCGGGTTGTGATAGCCACTTCTTGACATCTGTGGGCCATGGTCATTGCACCCCACCTGGAACTTAGTGTGTCTGGAACTCAGTAGACAAAAATTGCTGGCCTAATGAAGATTTAAAGCATCTCATGTACACATTTTGTTGTACAGGTAAAAATTCTCAGACTTGGAAATATAAAATGACTTGCCCAAATTCACAAGGTAATTGCTGGCAGTTATAAAGAACTTGAACCTAGGTCTTTATGTTCTTCTTGTTTTAAAAACAAAGTAAAGCAAAGCAAAACAAAACAAAACAAAATCCTCTTTCTGTTATCGTCCAGTGCAGCATGCTTCTGAAAGCACTGCTTAGGGTCAATTAAATTCAGAATCTCTGGGGTAAAGTATACCATATATATTTCTACAGCTTTTCTCTAATACTATTGTATATGCAGTGAGAAATAGTCACTGGAGCTTCTGTTAGAAAATGCTGCAAATCCTTTACCCCAAGACTAGAGTGCTGTTTTACCCAACATAATTTTAAAAGGAAAAACATATCAGGGTCCACTTAATAATCACCATAGAAAGTGCCCTGTGTATGTCTCCAATGTTTTGGACATGTTTTCAGCTAATAGCAGGTCATGTATCAAGGAAAGAGCCAGTGTTAAGTTAATGCAGACCTCATTCTTGAAGCACTCTTTAAAATGAGAGCTCTGGCAAGAAGAAAAATGAATCGTGTTTGTCTAAATGCTGTGGAGTAACTTGGGAACTATTTGATGTCTAGTGATTAAAATATCAGAAGATTAAAAAAATAACCCCGAGGGTGTGCTTTAGGAGCCATTCCCTCTGAAGATGTGGGAGATTTATGATTGAATTGAAATTGTTTTTGATTGGAAATAACTCCAACCCAGGAAAAAATACTAGTAAAGTAGAAATGGTGGAAGGGACACTTTCATGTGGGGGAACTTTGCGAGCAGAGCCCCCCATCCGTCACAGATAAAAATAAGACTACCAAGACATGATCTGCTTGGGGAGGAGAGGTGGCCAATCTCTCAAAGAAGAAGGACCAAGAACCTCTTCCTCAATGGCTTTTATTAGGTCCGTTTTACACAGGAATACAGGTAAAGCTCATCAATCATTGTCAGGCAGCAAGAATCAAACAACAGATAACATGCAAAGAACTCTGAGGGCCTAACCTGAGTCAGGGTCTGTCAGCTAGGGGGTTACAAAACTTTGGGAGACAAACTTATTTCTTGTTCAGACCCTTATCATTTAATTGAGAGCATTCTTAGCAAAGCAGGTTTCACAGGACTTTACGAATTCTTTCTTGTGCCTGATCACCTGGGTAGCCCACCTTATCCAGCATAGAGCTGCACTGCCCTCTGTCAATGTTTCAGGCTTAAGTGGAGCAGAGCCAGGAAGCCAAGAGATAAGGAAACTTCTCCCAGACTGATTGAGGACTCAGGCTATGTCAGGATAGCTGGGGGGTGAGGGTCCATCACCCCCTTTTGCTGCAGCCCCCCGAGTCTTTCCTTGAGAGCCTTCCACATGATCATGCATGTCTTAGGCGACCCCTCCCTTGAGGGAATCTTACCCGTCATTGGCTAATCGACCAAGCACTGGGGGCCAGAGATGGATGAAGCAGAAGCAGTGCTCCTGCCAGGGAGTTAAACTTTGTCTCCTTAGTGGCTTATGGTCCGAAGGTCTCTCACTCAGCCTTAGCCAGTGTGGGGGTTACAACTCCTGCAACCAGGCAGGATGGTTCCCAACACTTTCAGAAACAATATGTTCCTTATTCATATTCTGAAGGCTATTTACCACTGGAAGAATAGAAACCATCTAATAAATTAAAACAATGACTAATGGGAGGGCTAGCAACCCCACAAGCACCTACTATAATCAAGACATGTGAGGAATGGAATCAAACTGCAAAGAAAATCAAGGTAGTCTTGGAACTCAAAGGCTTAGATAAGACTCAAACATGACAAATGTTTGGAAAACTTAAAATAGCAAAGAGATAATTTATAACATTAAAATAGTGGTCAATTATGAGGCATTTAAGTAGTCAAATGAATGTTTAGACAATAAGTATTTTGAGGGCTCAGAGACAAAGAAAACAAAGGTTCCCAAATGACCATCATCCAGATAAAATCTAAATACATTAACATGGAGAATATAGGTCCCTATTTATCTCTCTCTTGCCTACTCTTTAAGTCTTATCATTCAAAATTTCCCATTTAATGTAGTTCTTAATGTGGGAGTGAGAGAGAGAAAGGACATCAATAATGAAGTTGGCCACTCTGACCTAGCCCTTCCTAACTTTATATGAAAGAAAAGATGGACTTGGTTGCCTCCCTTTACCAATATAATGTCCTTCTCCCCTCTTTTTTGATTCAAAACTTCCTCTCTATGAGATGATGTGCGCTAACTAAACTTACAGTGATAATCATTTCACAATATATGCAGGTCAAACCATTATGCTGTAGATTCTAAACTTAGAGTGATGCATGTTAATTATATCTCAATAAAACTGGAAAAAATCCTCTGAAAGAGGGAAAATTATTGCAATTATAAATCACATCATATTTTAGAGATAGCTATTATTTAAAAAATTCAGATTTTTGATTGTTAATGATTCCTAGAAATGATAATGGTGAATAGAAAGGAATATAATGTGGTAATATATTTATAGGCACTGTAATATATGGCTGTTTATTTGCTTATTCCTTTATTCATTAAGTCCGTCCACAAAAGTGGGTTGAGCACAATAAAAAAGTACACAGGTCCTTGAACAGCATTATGTTTTATGGCCTTAAGTGAGGACTTATTGCACTATTAAGAGCCAGGCATGACAGTTGTGCTGGGGCAAGATGACAGTCCTCACACTTGATTTCTCACTGAGCAGAGCGATAATGTGGCGATTGGGAATAATAAAGGCTCAAGACTAAGCAAAATGTAAGTTAGGCTATTAGTGTCATAGGAGAGGTTAAAAAAAATTACCATCTTTCAAACCTGGTCCTCTTTTTGTTTCTCATTAAACAAAATGGGAATCATCCATTTAGTTTTGTATGGCAGATGCATAGAAAGCAACATTAATGTCCCATTGCACCTTGAGCCTAATTCTTAGCCATTGGCAAGTTGTCCGTAATCCATATTTAAATGTTCTTTCTATTCCTATGGCTTAAGTCCATCTCATGTGTTTCTGAACAAGTCGAACTGAGGTTCATCTTTCACCTGCACCTTTACAGTAGCCACCTAACCAGTCTCTGTACATATGCTCCAGTGAGAACCATCCTTTCAAAATGCAGATCCGGTCATATCGCTGCTCTGCTTAAACTTCCCGAGGGAACGGTTTCTATCTCTTCAGTTCATTATATCCCTTGCAACTAACGCAGTGTCAGACACATAGATGCTCAATAAATAATATCAATGAATAAATAAATGAGTTGTAAAGTTGGGGGGAATATTTTGACAGAAGGGTGTTCAAATATCATGTAACTTAACCACAGATGAGATAGACTAATCTGCCCATCATAGAGGGTGTTGATCACACGAAGAGGCTTCCAGAACTCAGCTGACAGAAATACCATCAATGGCTTACAGTGTGTCCTAAGAATATATATTTATTAATTTTGTAAATATGTGAATTTGCAGATATGTCTGTGAAGATAATATTTTCTACATAAACACTTATGCAAATTTCTATACAAAGTCCACCTAAAGGGAAATGATGAAAAGTTATGTCATAAAGAATATCATTGATATAGTGAACCCCTAGTGAAACAAGAAAGAAGCTTTTCTGTTTATAATGTAGCAGTCATTTAAAGTGTTGGCTGTTTTTTATATAATACCTCTTTCCCTCCCAAAGAGAACCCAGACTTACTTCCCTTAGTGAAAAACCCTTCTGTTACTTTCAGACCCTGCAAATTTGATGGTTGTTGACTCCCTTCCTGATTCCCTGGAATCAGGCAGTGCGTTCTCTTGGCCAGAGTAATTGTTTCTGAAAGGGGCACCTGACACAGCCAGAGCTGATGAGTCGTAATCAGATATCTACTGGGAATATCGGGCTTGAATTCAGGGAATATAAAGCTGAAACCATTGCATCTATTTTGGCACTACGAAGGGATTCCTATCAAAAGGAAGCGGATACAAAGAATTCAAACCTAAGTATTTGAGAGGGATTAGGTCCTGGTGACATTATCTGAGCCCCAGGATCAAGTCAAGCCTGAAACAGGGCTGCTAAACTTCTTTGGGTTGATTTCCTGCCAGTGGTAAATAAGAGAGCCCAAACTGATACTTACAGTATCATGTAACTTCCATATTCCCTGGGTGCCTGGGATGTAACGGTTCATCTTAGGCAACACTGGCTTTAGCCTTGAAATGTGATAGAGTGTCTTCTTCCCTGGGACGGGGCTTCTTAGTGAGTCAGACAGGCAAAAGAAGTATATGAAGGCCATACCCACAGAAATGAAACTAGCCTGTGTGTTATAGGCTATGCAGTGGGACTTATCTAGTTTCACTGATAATTGGCTGCACCTGTTACTAAGAAACGTGTCGTGGCCAAAGAGACTTGCAAAGTCAGCACCTGCTCAAGATTAAGAAAAAAGGATGGAAAAATCCAAACTGACAAAGCACAATTCTGCTCAACAGAAACCATTGGCTTTATAACCTTTGTTGACTAAACACTCAAATTTGGGCCTGTGTGGATGTTCAACAGCTGTGTAAGAAATAGAGACAGGTTTTAGGTGAAAGGATTTTAATGTTTTATGATGCATTTTAAGTAGTAATCCAACCTTTTGTTCTCTAATTCATCCTTTTTATTATTTCACCTACTGGATATACTTTTGCTTCTGTAGAGAAGGAGGGTCCAGTTGGGGGTAGTCCATACCATGACGTGAGGACCAGAAGAAGGTAAGAAATGGTGTGACAGCTTCCTAGATAATCCTAGCCAGCTGCCTTTGACACTCTAAACAGTGAAAGGATCAAGACGCGGTTATGTCACCATATTCACCTACAAGTGGTTCGTTACCTGTGAAATGGTGTCTAAAGAGGGCCCATTGATCAAAGGGATTTAGAACATGGATGTATGAGGAGGAAAGCTCAGACTGGTAAAGAAGCGGAAGCCAGAGCCCGGATGTTTGTTGACTGCTCCATCATGGGGCATGCCTAGAAACACGCCCTCCAGACCACTGTGTGCACGAGCTCTGGAAACCACGGATGTTACCGTATAAGTCCCCTACTCAAAGGATTGGGTGTAAACAAAATGTAGACCTTATTGCTGTCCTCATGGCTCTTGCTCTTGAAATATAAATGATCATTAAAAATAACCTGAGCTATGGCTAAGTAAGTAAGGCAAGAAAAACGTAATATAAGATCACTAAAGTGGATTTTCAGTTGAGAATTTTTTTTTTTTTTTTGCGAAAGGGGTTTGGTTACAGAAAGAGGGAGAAAGGAAGAAATGGACCTGGAAAATAGTCTGGTGATTGGCAGAGGGAGGAGTGGTAAGGGGAGGTGGAGGAGGGTACAGGGGGATAAATGGTGATGGAAGGAGACTTGAATTAGGGTGGTGAACACACAATACAGTGTACAGAGGATGTGTTGTAGGACTGTGCACCTGAAACCTACAAACTTTTGTTAACCAATGTGACCCCAATAAATTCACTAAAAATAAATGAATAAATAATCTGTTACTTAAAGGAAGGTTAGCAATTAAATACCTTGAAAAGAGAGAAAAGGATTTCTGGCTGAATCCTTACATGAATAAAGCTCAGGGGAAAACAACTAAAACATTTGTCAAATGGGGAAGGTAATGAAAAGAATTCGCCAAGTAGTAGACATTACCAAGTCTATACAGTATCTTTTTGTAAAGAAATGCATACATGTTTTATGCTATAATTCAGCCTCATAACAATAATTTCTTGTAAGTAAATTACCTGAGGGAAAATATATGTTTTAATTCACTCTTGGATATTTTTAAAAATTAAAAAAAATAGAGCATTAGCTTATCATTTTTGGCATCTTTAAAACTTACCAATCCCAGAGGAATTTCAGTTATTCTATTAAATTACTCTATAATTGAACTAATATCTTCACTCTCAGTAAAACAGGTCTAATGTCCTAAGCAGTATGTGAGCTGTTGCTGAGTGTCTTAATGGCTCCTGTGTTTGCCTACATGCTCTTACACCAGTCTCCAACTAATTACTTTGTAAAGCACTTTGGGATAATTTGGTTGTGAGTAGTATTGTATAAAGCAAACACATTTCTTTTCTCAATCATGGGCTCATGTTGGGAGCTGAAGAACTAAAAGTGCATTATTATTATTATTATTATTATTATTATCTGCATTAGCAGTAGATATTTCACATGAGTCATGAATGCATTTCCAGACCCTTTTTTAGCATGATGTGTTTTCAGGTACAGTGCACAAAGACCTTTCTAAGGAAGACAAACAGTTTGGGAGAGCAAAGCACATTAAACAAACAAACAACGAAGTCTCCACCTTATATAATTAGTGGACATATTCCTGGTGACATGGCCGTGACGCAAAATACTCATTTTGTAGTGAAGTGTATTATTAACGAGTATGAAATATTTTATAAATATTTCTCATTAAATAATTGTCCTTTTAATATCATTACATTAAATGCAGCAGTCTTTTAAGGAAAGAAAAAGTCTTCCATCACAACATAAATATGAACTAAGTAAATTTTCGGAAAATTATTTAAAAAGTAATAACTACTGAACCGTGTCCCATCCCGTGCTTTCTGTAAGAATCAGGGGAAACGTTCCAGATTTATGCCAATCTCTTCATTGACCATCCCCTCTTCTAAGTGGTGGAAATGGGATTTAGAATGTGTGTGTTGAATTGGCTGTTGTGCGCATGTACAGGGAAACACTTGTGTCCCCATGATTGTATGGCATTTATGGAACCCATTCTGGTTCCAGGGTGGTTGCAGTCTGCTACAATGTTTTCTGTGTGGCTGTTTGTGGGTGGGGAGGCTCTGTCCACAGGGCCTCGCCTGGCCACCACGGAGGAGAATAAATCTACCAAGACATGATCTGCTTGGGGAGGAGAGGTGGCTGATCTCTCAAAGGAAAGGGCCAAGAGCCTTTTCCTCAGTGTCTTATTAGGTCCATTTTACACAGGAATACACGTAAAGCTCATTAATTAAAAGCTCATTAATTATTGTCAGGCAGCAAGGATCAAACAATAGATAACATGCAAAGAACTCTGAGGGCTTAACCTGAGTCAGGGTCTGTCAGCTAAGAGGCTACAAAACTTTGGGAAACAAACTCATTTCCTGCTCAGACCCTTATCATTTAATTGAGAGCATTCTTAGCTAAGCAGGTTTCACAGGATTTTACAATTCTTCCTTAGGCCTGATCACCCAGGGAACCTGCCCTATCCAGCACAGGGCTGCACCGCCCTCTGTCATTGTTTCAGGCTTAAGTTGGCAGAGTCAGCAAAGCAGCCAAGAGATTACGAGTCTCCTTGCAGACAGGAGAGGACTCAGGCTATGTCAGGATAGCCGAGGGGCGAGGGTCCACCACCCCCTTTTGCTGTGGCCCTTCAAGTCCTTCCTTGAGGGCCTCCCACATGATCATGCCTGTCTTAGGTGACCCCTCCCTTGATGGAATCTTACCTGTCATTGGCTAACCAACCAAGCATTGGGGATCAGTTATGGATGAAGCAGAAGTGGGGCTCCTGCCAGGGTGATAAGCTTTGTCTCCTTAGTGGCTCACAGTGCGAAGGTAGCTCACTCAGCCTTAGTCATGGGGGGGTTACAGCTCCTGAAACCAGGCAGGGTGATTCCCAACAGCTGTTACCTCCTAAACTTGATGAAGGTTCTTTTACCACCCTTTCATTACTAATATTCACTATTATGACTTTTACTTCAATTTATTGTGGAGAAATGATGGTTCAAATTTGCAAGAAATATATGGTCTGTTTCTTTGTCCATGTCTGAAAGTAATCCTAGAGTTTAAGGAAATATTTAACTTTCTTAAAATTTTTAAATATTAAATTCCTCACAATTTATTGATAAAGGCTTGGTGATATTATCTTCCTATAAACAAACCCAGGCTTCAAGTACTAAAGAAAAAAGAGCAGAATTTAAATTGTGCTCTTTAAATGAAATGGCCATTAATTACACTCAGTGATCAAAATGCGTATGCATATACATGTCTTCCTCATCCGGATGACAGATTTGAGAATCTCCATGCTCTGTGAGTCCATTTGGAGATGGAATTAACATTTTTGTTCCTTTGATAAACCACTAACTGCTTTAAATGAAGTTTAATGATCTTTAGTGAGTTATTAGTGGATTGTTCCATGGTGTAATGGTTAGATTAGTGAAATCTCATAACATTATAGTAACTGTATCCAAAGGAATCTGGAAATTGATGCAAAAAAGAAAGTGATTTCTTTATTCTTCCAATGTGTCTTATTATATTCTTTTCTTTTTAAAATGTCTCCACTATTATTAAGAGAATACGAGGGAATTATCTAAATTTCAGATGGACTACTCCATGTGAATTGTTTCAGGATATGTGCTCATGCTATTCTGGAGAATAATTATACAAAATCCTCAAGTGTCTTGTGTACTTGATGTTAAAAATCCCTTAAGGTTAAATTTTTAAAATGCAGTTTTATTTTATGAGGTTTTACATTTGTGGAGGTAAGGGAATTCTCAATGATGTTTCTCCTGCAGCGATCTGTATTTGGGCACATTACAAATATATGATAACTAGTATTGAGGGTCATTCATTGACTTCAAATTGCATGCAAACCAACTGCTGACACCAGCCACTGAGCTGTGTACATGGTTTGGAAATAAGGTGTCATCATGAGCCAGGAGAGTTATATGTCATCATGAACCGCAGTCAGGGGGATTTACTTATAATGGCTCTGGTTATCTTTGAATATCTTGATTTGGAAACATGAAATTTCAAGGGATATTTTTATTGCTATATACTGCAACAAACTTGGCTATTGATAAAAAACAAAGCATACTGTAAATTGGAGAGGAGAGTCAAAGTCAATGAATTAAAAGGGAAGTCCAAGGATTCTCTCCTTCATTCATTATCCAATAGCCTAGAGACTAAACTGCAGTGCTGAGAGGCAAGTTGGGATTTTAACTCAGTATGCCAGTATGGCAAATGTCCAGGCCATGATCACAAAACAGCTGTTTTCCTCCATAACGGGGTGAATTATAGTGCATAGTGGAGCCAAGAAACCTCTTAGCATTTGTGCAAAAGGTTCTTCTGCCAGCCAGGGAGCATGCATCAACAAGCATTGGCTTTGGAAGAGTTGGCATCTATTTAACTATCTGTCCATGACACAAGTCTTTCCTATGAGAAGTTTTGTTAAATGTTCCTTAAGGATTTAAGATGGTGCTGAGAAAGAGAGCATCCTAAGTGAATACATGGGTGGCATTTTCATAAAATGCCTTTATAAAGTGCCACTTGTTTCCGAGTTCTTATTTACGTTATACCAATGTAGTTCTGAAAGATATCATTAGTGCCTGCAATATATTATATAGATTAGTGTAATAAAATTAAAAAACTAGGAAACCATTAGCAGAGATCATTATCAAAGTCATAAAATCTGCTGGCTACATGAAGTTGTATTTCATCTCTGAGAAGGAGACTTAATGACCTTCCGTAAAATATTATGAAGATGCAGAGGTCATACTGATCACACTCCAGAAACTTAAAAAAAATACCATAGCCAAATTAAATAAGAGTTTTGGTTACTAATTGCAGGAAATTCCAAAGAATAGTAAAAATGGAGACACAAATGCAAAGAAAATATTCTTTGTATACAGAAAAATCCCTGAAGGAAAGCTAAGAATCAAAATAATCAAAGGCGGGCATTGTGTTTTTCCTTTTGGCAAAGTCTAGAGTGAAAGCTACTGGGGCAGAGGCACTGGGTTGTATTTTACATCCACATTCTCACTCACCAGTTTTACTTGAATTGAGTATAAGTATCTATATTTCTCATTACTCTTTTCACTGTTGTGACATTGACATGAAATCCCAAAGCAAATACTCCAATAAAGGTAAAATTGACGCAATCAACATTTTTCTTAACAGCCTTTGTCTCCTAAACTTGTAGTTCTTTGGGCCATCTGTGAAGCTTTCCAAACACATATATGTTGGTTCCCACCCTCCGGATATTAGAAATCAGAAATTTTGGGATAGGATGATATTTCTTTATTTTAAAAAGTTCATAGAATTTTGAGAACTATGGCATTATATGATCACCAGATTGTAAAGATATTGCATATTTTCCTTGAAGAACTCAAGCGCCTTAAGGGTAAGGGTTGGTTTTTTTGTTCTAAGGGTTTGACCTCTGAAAGAATATGCTGCAACTCCACTGAAGCCAAGCTACACAGAGTAAAATATAGGATGTAGGATGCAGGATGTAGGAATGTAGGATACTCATCTTATCCTACATTCACTTTCAACCCAACTGCACTTCAAAACCAGTCTTGCCTACACCACTGTACTCTTGCTGCGTTCATCTGAGAACCTGTTGACTTCAGTCTCTCAGTTCAGTGAACTAGTGATTTGCCTATCTTGGTTTGTCACTCAGTTTTCCTCCTAGAGTTATATATATTTTATCTTTCCTGGCTAGATAATCTTTGGAATAATGTCTAGGTAACACATTCCTTTGTTTAGTGTTCTTGGGTGCTTATTGGAATCAAGGCCAAGACTTTTCATTTATTATTCATTGCAGCACCTAGAACAGGTATAAGTGTAGTGACTTAAGTAGTGTTCCTCAAAATTCCATGTCTATCTGGAATCTCAGAATGTGACCTTATTTGGAAATAAGGTCTTTGAAGGTGTAATTAGTAAAGGATCTCAATATAAAATTATTCTGGATTTTGAGCAGTCTCTAAATCTGATGAATGGTGTTGTTACAAGAAGTGGAGAGGACATGGGCATGGAGAAGACGAGGTAAAGACAGCAGCAGAGACTGGGGTGATGTGTCTATGAGCTTACAATACTTTACTTTTCAAACAGTAAATTGTGACTCATTAGCATATATTTTAATGGGATTTGAGGAGTATTTTAAAATATACTCAAATAAAATACTATATAATTAAATATAATAGGAAATAGCTGTATGTCACACATTTTTTCGATAAATATGTGAAATTTTTGCTCAGGCGTGTGTGTGTGTGTGTGTGTGTGTGTGTGTGTGTGTGTGGACTGTGGTGCAACATAAAAGTCTTATTTTGGGCAACAAGATGACAAAATATATTTGAAAGCTACTGGTCAGAGACATCTTACTCAGGTGATATACTATGTTCATGAATTGAATGAATACATATTAAGATGTCTTTTTTCCAAAATTGATCTCTAAATCAATACAATCCCAGTCAAAATTTCCGCAGACTTTTTGATAGATATTGACAAACTGATAGTTTAAAATGTATTTAGACCAAAGTGCCCATCAGCAAATGAGTGGATGAAAAAACTATGGTACATTTACACAATGGAATTCTCTGCAGCAGAGAGAAAGAAGGAGCTTATAGCCTTTGCGACAGCATGGATGGAACTGGAGAGCATTATGCCAAATGAAATAAAACAGGCAGTGAGGGACAAATACCATATGATCTCACCTTTAACTGGAACATAATCAACAAAAGAAAAAAGCAAACAAAATATAACCAGAGTCATTAAAATTGAGGACAATCTAACAATAGCCAGAGGGGAGGGGGGAGGGCACAGTGGGGAGAAGGGTTTTCAGGAACTACTTACTATAAAGGACACATGGACAAAACCAAGGGGGAGGGTGGAAGCAAGGGAGGGAGGTGGGTTTGGAGGGAGTGGGGAGGTGGGGAGAAAATACAGACAACTGTAATTGAACAACAATAAAATAATTTAAATAAACAAATGTATTTAGAAGTACAACAAATTTACAATAGCCAAAATAATTTAGAAAAAGAACATATATAAAGGATTTAACCTATGTAGGAAGTAGTTAATTCCTACAGTAACCATTTCCTCTCAGTAATCAAAAGAATTGTGGTATTGACTGAGAGTTTTTATTTTAAATGAGTATTGATTTTTGTCAAATGCTTTTCATATATATTGAAATTTTTATATATTTATCATAATTTATAGGGAATTATATTGATTTTTTAGAATGTTAAATCACTTTTGTATTCATGAGGTATGCCCCACATGGATTTAAGGTACTACACTTTTGATAAAATGTCATTACACCAGTGTCATAAGGTCTTATTGTAGCTTTCTAAGAATTCTAGACATAGAGCATTCTAAATTCTCAGTAGCAATCTTATTCATGAATGTCATCTATGTAACTATTTGTATTTCCTGTGAATTTTAAAATTATTTATTTTGCAAAAATAATTAATGAAATATGTCTATTACTCACTTAATTTTTACATTATTTTACATAGATTTTTATTTTAACATTATTAAGTGTTCTAATTCATGAATGCAGCACCTATCGGCATGTGTTCAGGTACTGCTGAATTTCTCACAGTAATATTTTCTGTTTTTCATTGTTAAGGTTTATTAAATCATGTATTAAATTTATTTTGGGGTATTTAATATTTTTAGGATATTACTATAAAATTGTATTTTCTATTTGTTTATTGCTGGCATATAGTAATTTAATTTTTCTATTGAACTTGTATTTTGCTATCTTGCAAATTTTATTTTTAAAAAATTTTCATTCATAGATTTCTTAGGCAGTTTTATTTATTTCTTTATAATTCTTATACTTTTTCATTTGCCTTATTGAGTTGGTTAGTACTCCCAGAACAATTTTGAATATAAATGATGAAAGCAGGCATTTTTTTCTCATTTTCCATTCCTGAGAAGGAATGCTGTCACAATTTCCCCATTAAGTATGATATTTAATTATTGCTCAAATAATCTTGTCTATTTACATGTTAATAATTTTTATTTTGTTCTAAATGGTGTCTCTAAAATAAACTGCAGATATTATTTTCAAGAGAAAGGGTTATTCCTTTTTAATCTTGGACAAACAGGTACTGTCACTGTCCTGGTCACCTCAGTCTGTTCAAGGATGAAAATGAGAGGGAGCTGGAATACAGTTTGGGTAAGACTGACTCTGTATCTGGGTTGCTCTTGTATTTTTGTGTATTTTGATTTGGACACTTAGTGAATCTTAAATCTGCTGAGATTTTGCTCAGCTCTGATATGTTAGTATGATCTTGACCTTCAGATTTTTAGGTAGATTTTTATCTTCCTACTCTACAGAGCTTCATCATTTGGATAATGTCTTGAAGTGAACATTGACCGTGCATTTGAAGTTTCTGAAGTTGTCAGTAGTATCGCTCCATTCTCTATAAATGCCAAAATGATGGCCGCATTCCCTGCCCCAACAATGGCCCCTGACAGGACCAACCTTGGATTCTTAGCTTCAAACCGCACTCAAGATTGAAACTTTCTGTGATATGCCAAGAAGCTGCAAAGACTCATGGTCAGTCTAGCACCCCTTTTAGGGCTTTTATCTCTTCCTATTTTTTTAGGTCCCTTTCCCCTGACAATTGTTTCCTCAGGATTCAATTATCGGAGCACCATTTATCCTGCCTTTCAAAAGCTTTCGATAGGGCACTTACAGTGAATGGAACTGGCAGAACTGGAAGTTGCTCTAGGTGGGTCAGTGACTTTGTGGTGAGTGGCTGTGAAGGCCTACCACACTACTTTGTACTGCAGACTTTATAAACGCCGTCCCGCATGCCCTCCCCTGCTTTCTTCCGACAGGGTCAGTAACAGAACATCAACGCTATCGGTGCTGTTCCACGAACAGGGATGTGGGCTGGATTGAGTAGAGGTATCAAGGGTAAACTCTCTGGGTAAGGCGTAGATCACTGTAACAGTAGCTGTCAGGAGGGAGTGAAGGATGGCCTGAGAATCGTAGGAATAAGAAATCAAGATGGAGACGTAAAGGAACATAAAGAATCGACATGGCAATATGTTTTTATCTATTGCATGTTGGTGAATTAGCCAGATTAAGGAACTTTTGTGATATCCATTTTAAAAAGTGTTAACATGAAGAAGATATAGAACTGAGGACTCAGCAGTTTGATTTGAAATATTTGTTTTGGTTCCATTGACTTATCTGGCACAAAGGACTCTCTCTGGCATGACTTGATGGAAGGAATTAAACTATGCTTTATATTATTACCTGAAAATATTTCCAAAGTACAGGGACAGGCTGGCTTCCTACTGTCACAAATATTCTTTTACTAAAATGACAGTGACATGAACTGTTATCCTTATTCCCGTGGTCCTGTGTTTGTACAGGGTTGTAGGTCCTCAACAAGGAATTTGCAGCCATGCTCTCTAGAGACCATCAGGCAAGATCTGGGAAACTGTAGCATCCCCTGAACATGCAGCAGTGGGGGCACAGGCACTTCTGTGCTGAAACAGGTCCGTGGCCGACTGACTGTACACTCAAAATTGAGTTGCTGTGAGAAAGTATTTATTGCCAAGCCCCATAGATAATTGCTTCCAACAGTGAGAAAAATCTTCTGAACCACCTATTTTTCCATTTCTTACAGGAAAGTCAACTTCATTATAATCTTATAGGACCACGTTTGTGTGTGTTTTATTGACCATAACATTGTTATCTGGCACATCACTGTAAGAAAAGTCAGAACTGATATGAATGAAATAGAGTCTAAAAAGACAATATAAAAGATTAATGAAACTAAAAGCTGATTTTTGAAAGATGTGAATAAAATAGAAAAAAACATCTATACCAACCAAGACAAAAGAGAGCGGACTGGAATAAATAAAATTAGAAATAGAAGAGCAGACATTAAAACTGGCACTATGGCAATACAAAGGATCATGAAGAACAATTAAATGCCAGAAATTTAGACAGCCTGTAAGAAATGGGGAAATCTTAGAAGCATGTAACCTACCATGATTGAACCATAAACAAATAGAAAATCTGAGCGACCAATAGTAATAAGGAGATGGAATCAGTAATCAAAAATATCTCAACAAAGAAAGTTCTGGGACCAGATTGCTTGACAGAGGAATTCAACCATACACTTTAAGAAGAACTAATACCTATTTTTCTCAAACTCTTCCCAAAAAATTGAAGGGGAGAGAAGACTTCTAAATTTATTTTGTGAGGCCAGTATTACCCTGATACCAAAGCCAGAAAAGGATAGGACAAGAAAAGAAAATTACAGGTCAATATCTCTCGTGAACATAGATGTGAGTATCCTCAACATTTTAAAATATTAGCAAACCAAATTCAAAAATATATTTAAAGTGTCATACAGCATGACGAAGTGAGATCTATTCCAGGGATGAAAGGATGATTCAAGATCAGCAAATCAATCAGTGTGATGCAACACGTTAACGAAATTAAGGATAAAATTTATATGATTATTTTAATAGATCTGGAAAAAGCACTTGAAAAAATTCAACATCTTTTTAAATAAAATTCAGCAAACTGGGTAAAGAGAATGACCCTCCACATAATAAAGGCCATATATGACAAACCCACAGTAAATATACCCAATGATGAAAAGTTAAAAGCTTTTCTGGTAAAATCAGAATAACACAGGGATGTCCACTCTTGTCACTTTTACTCGATGCAGTATCAGAAATCCTGTCCAGATAAAAAAAATAAATTAGGCAAGAAAAATAAATAAAGGACTTACAAATTAGATAGGAAAAAAGTATAATCATCTTTATTTGAATCTGACATGAAATATAAAAAAATTATCAAAACTCCACCAAAAAAACTATTGGAACTAATAAGTAAATTCAGTAAAGATGTAGGATACAAAATTTTTATTCAGAAATCTGTTGCATTTCTATGCACTAACAACAGAGTATCAAATTGGGAAGAAAACAACAACCCCATTTACAATATTATGAAAAATAATAAAATATTTAACCAAGGATTTGAAAGATCTGTATGCTGAAAACTATAAGACGTTGATGAAACTAATTGAAGATGCAAATAAATGGAAAGCTATCTGTACTAATTAGCATTGTTAAAAATGTTCATACTACCTAATGATCTACAGATTCAATGCTATTTTTATTAAAATTTCAGTAGCATTTTTCAAGGAATTGGGGAGAAAGAACTCAAATTTCTACAGAACCACAAAAGACCCCAAATAAAAAAAGCAATCTTTGAGAAAGAAGAACAAAGTTGGAGGAATCATACCACCTGCTTTCAAATTATATTATAAAGCTATAGTCATCAAAACAGTATAGTATTGGCTTAAAAACAGACAGATCAATGGAAAAGAATAGAGTCCATAAATAAACCCACCCATACATATGTCCAATTATTTTAGGACATTGGAGCCAAGCATATGCAATGGGGGAAAGGACAGTCTCTTCAATAAATGTTGTTAAGATACCTGGATATCCACATGAAAAAAAATGAAACTGGACCATATCACACACTATACCCCCAAATCAACTCAAAATGGCTTAAAGATTTGAACATAAAACCTGAAACTCTAGAACTCATAGATGAAAACTTGGGGTAAATTCTTTAGCAAACTTGGGGTAAAGTCTTAGCAATGACTTTTGCATTTGACATCAAAAGAAAAGGCAGCAAAAGCAAAAATAAACAATTGAGACTACGTCAAATTAAAAAGCTTCTGCTCAACAAAGGAAACCATCAACAAAATGAAAAGGAAATCTGCAGAATGGGAGGAAATATTTGCAAATCATATATATCTGATAAGGGGTTAATATCCAACTCAATGGCAAAAAAAAAAAATACAATTTAAACAGGGTAGAGGAACTGAATAGACATTATTCCAAACACTACACACATAGGACAACAGGTACATGAAAAGTGCTCAACATTACTGGTGATCAGAGAAATGAGGGACCAGTTTATTGTTTTAGGCCATTTTTGAAAATACAATGTACCCCTGCCATAGCCCTTTTCCTGAGTATGACAAAGCACATTTCTACCACGTGAAAGATGCATTTATACTCCCTCACAAGGCCCTTAGGTGTAGGATCTTATTATCTAAGTCAAATGTAGGTGGAGATAAGCAACCTCAGGTGTAGTTCTTTGAAAACAAGGTTTCAGTTAGTTTCTTTCTGTCTGAAGATGTGGGAACTAAAAAGATAAGTCATCTCTTTTACACATACACAGATACAGTGGTGAGTTTTTTTTAGTGGTGAGGCAAGAATTTATAATGGTGAGGCAAGAATAACTATCATATTCCGTCTCTTTGAAAAATGGTGTAACACTTGACTCCAGCCTCTCTAGGGTCTCGGGTTGGCCCTCTGAGTCTTCCTGTCTTTTCAGTAGAAATAGCCCTTGCGTTGCACCTGAGTATGTTTCCTCAGATGCTGTCTGTCAGAAACGGAGGAACCAATGACTTCTTTTTGTGACAAATTTAGACAAAATTGGTGATTTCCTCTCATACAATTACCTTTAACTTTCTGTGGTTTTCCTACGAATGTTACCATGATTCAATTCAGTACACAAAAACTGTAGCCACAGTTCTCATTGAGATAAGCCTTTTTGTAAATTGACTCTTGGACATCTTTAAGATTCTTATAAGCAAACCCCATTTTTTAAAATTTGTAAACAACTTTATTTGGAGTTTATTTTTTATTATTGCATTATTGATTTTTCCACAGAGCATGTGAAAGGAAGCATTTCAGCCAAGTTAGAGATTTTAAAATAAAGTAAGGAATTGCAACTAACAACTTGTATAGTATCAAATTATAAACTTTCATAGATTGCAGAAAAAACTATTTCCAAAATAATACATTCTTTAAAAAATTTATTATGGATATTTTTGAGTAATCCATAATTCATAATTTTTGAGAGAATAGTATAACAAACCCACATGTACCAACTTCAATACTTAATGCTTAGGCAAGACAAAGGGTTGAAAGTGTCTTGTATCTGAGAGACAGAGGAACTGTAATCAAACGAAGTTGATCTATTCATTTTTTTTAAAGTCTATATAATACAAAAGTGTGTGAAATATAAACAAAATACCTAATATTTTTAATCATTTGTTAATATCTCTTTAGTAAGGATGCTTTATCAGTTGGGGGTTATGGAGTTAGTCCATATCATAATTTAATGAAATGACAGATAAAAATTTTGGTCAATTTTTCAAAGTGGATAGTTCTGACAGATAGTTACTTAGAAAATGTGATCATGTCAGGATAAAGCTCGTTAGCTTCCATTCTATTTTAGACCATTATAATTTGCTTTTTTCTTAATATATACCAATTATAAATTTCACAAGTTTATGTAATTGTTTTTATGGTCACAGAGGAAAATAGAAAACATGCATAAGTAGCAAAATAAATGACTACCAGTGTATTATGGGATGGTATTTGTATAATGATGCTTTGGGTGAGGGATTACAGATATGAGAAAAAGAAAACTCATTATTTCCTGATTTAGTTCAAGGATACCATTTTCTCCCTATCCCCAGATTTATAAAGAAGGAAGAGTCTAAGTCATGCTTTTAAAGTTTTTATTTATTTTTAAAAATATTTTATTGATTTATTTTTAGAGAGAGGGAAATGGAGGGAGAAGGAGAGGGAGAGAAACATCAATGTATGGTTGCCTCTCATGTGACTCCTACTGGGGACCTGGCCCACAACCCAGTCATGTGCCCTGACTGGGAATTGAACGGGTGACCATTTGATTCACAGGTTGGCACTCAATCCACTAAACCACATCAGCCAGTCCTGCTTTTAATGTTTTTTAGAGGACCTTTTATAGGACTGAATATTTCTCTGAGACCCTGCCTTATGTCTTTCTGTGACCCTCAACAATAATCTTACCTTCTCTCTATGTATTGATTTTTGTTTGGAAACTCCTTTTTAATTTCAGAATCTAAGAGAGGCTGAAAATGAGAGGAAGTTTTGTTTTCAAGCACAATGAGTCTTCATTACTTTTTATAAATTGTATTAAATTTATTGAGGTAAAATTGGTTAATAAAATTATATGTGTCAGGTGTGTAATTCTATAATACATCATCTGCATTGCATCATCCGTAATGTGAACACACATTATATTATGTGTTCACCACCCAAAATCAAGTCTCTTACCATCACCATATATTTGAATCCCGTTTACCCTTTCCTATCTTTCCCACTCCCCTGTCCCTCTGGTAACCACCATACTGTTAACTGTATCTGTGAGTTTTTGTTTGTTGGTTGCTTTCAGTTTCATATCCCATGTATTAGTCAAATCATATGGTTCTTGACCTTTTCCTGTCTGAGTTATCTTGCTTAACATTAAATTCTCAAGATCTATCCATGTTGCTATAAATGGCAGTATTTCATCTTTTCTCATTGGCTTTCTTGTATTCACTACCGTTATTCCCTCACCCTTGCTATAGACAGCTGGGAAGAGATCAACAGTGTCTGTGGCACTCTGCCTTCATTGGATCGTTCCATTTATTAGCTTCATTTTCCATTATCTACATTACTTCAGGAAAGAATACTGGTAAAATTTTCTCCACTACATGAAAAGCCCCGTTCTTTCCAGTTTCCAATAATCCTTCCTTTCGTCTATGTCCTTAACCTACAAACTCCTTGAAGGCCATCTGGTTTCCATTAGCACTCTCTTCACACTCATTCTAACCCACCACCCACTTCCGAAGCTTCTGAACTTCTAAGTGGCTGAATCTGTTCTAGTTATCAATTTCTGCATAACAAGCAACCCCATAATTACTACCCCCAAGCAATGACAGCATTTGTTTTACACGTGAATTTACAATTTGATCAGGGCTCAACAGGTTTAGGCTGAGAGAGCTTACCTCTGTTTCACTCAGTGAGGTCTGGGCAATCTGAAGTCTGGGGTCAGGAGAAGGCTTGTTTGTTTGCATGTCCGGTGGTTGGTGATGGGTTTTTCTGGCACTTCAGCTAAGACTAAACATCCACATGGGTGGTAGGCTGTTCCATAATATGATGAATGTGTTTCAGAGATAAACATCTTAAAATGGGGAGAGAAAATCAGGTATAAGTTGTATTACCAGTTATGACAGGGTCTTGAACATCACACTCTATCACTTCTGTCATATTCTGTACAAGGAGGCAGCCACAAAGTTCAAGAAAAGGGTGAATGAACTCCACCTATTCACGCGAAAATGGTATGTTTCTGGAAAAGTAAATGGGCCGGGAAATATTGCTGTACCAATTTGTATTTTGGAAAAATACAATTTGCCTCATCCCCCGTGGGCCCATTATTTGTAACAGCTTACCTGTATGGTAATTCCTATACTGTGTGCCCGTTACTTGTAATAACTTCCTTACCTGTATGGTAACTACTGTACTGTTTTCATTTTTGCACTTTTGTGTCTTTCTTTTTAGTTTGCTATATATATGTCCCTCTAAAAACATTATTTATTTGTTTAAGGTTTTAAATTTATATGTTAAATTATGCTTGATGTATCTTGACATTTGCTTTAGTAATTCAATATTTTTCTTTTGAGAGCATTTCAAGTTGATGGTGTAGTTGTAATTGATCTAATTTATAGCTCTAAGATGCATATTTATACCCATAACACAATTTAACTTATATTATTGATAAACATTTAGTTAATTTCTCATGGTTTGCACTTATGGATAACACATGCATATTCCTGTACACATCTCCCAGGTCCATGTGCAAGAACTTTCTAGGTTATAAATATATGGGTGAAGTTGTTGGGTCATACGTACATACTCAAATTTACTAGCTAATCACAACTTATTTTCCTTAGAGATGACATTAATTTTTGTAACTACAAATAATGTAAAAGGTATTCTTTAGCTCCATACCTGCCAAGAAATCATACTGTCATACTGTTAATTTTTGCTAATCTGGTAGGTTTGAGTGGTGTTTCATATTTGTATTATCTGTTTAATGATGATTTCAAGTGTCATTCTAAATACTGTTTTCTTGCAGTTTGTTTATGTATGTCTTTTACATGTGTTTCTTATATATCCTTGGTTCTTTTGTAATTGATAGATAAGAATTTTAAATATATGTTTTATATTTTTGTCAGTGTAAGTATGATAAATATCTTTTGTTATCGAACTGTCTTCATTTTCTTTACTACATTCTTGATATATATATATATATAATTACATAATTCTAATTCTAAGTTAGTCTAATTTATCACTTTTTATAGGTTGTGCTTATGGTGTCTTTAAAAAATATTTTCTTATTTCAAACTCTTAAAAATCCTGTCACATTGTATCTTTACAAAGTTTGAAAATCTTACTATATTTACCAATTTATCTGATGGGAGTTGATTTTTTAAAAGTGTGACCTCAGAGAGGTATGGTAGTTAATTTTATGTGTCAAGTTGACTGGTCTAAGGGATACCCAGATACCTGTTAAAACTTTATTTCTAGATGTATCTGTGAGGGTGGTTCTGGAAGCGTTTGACGCAGTGGCCTAGTAAAGAGATATCCTCACCAGTGTGGCAGGGCACCGTCCAATCTTCTGAAGGCCCAGATGTAACAAACGGGTGAAGCAAGGGCAAATCTCTCACTTCCTGAGCCAGAACATTCATCTTTTCCGCCATTGGACCTGGAAGCTCCTGGTTCTAGGGCCTTCAGACTCAGACTAAATTATATCACCAGCTTTCCTTGTTCTCAGGCTTACAGACAGCAACCATGTAAGCCAATTTCTATAATAAATTTCTTCATGTAGATATAGATATATGTTACTGATTCTTTTTTCTCTGGAGAACCCTAATACAGAAAACATCCATATTCAGTTTTTTTCCCTCCCACATGTTCTTGAAAAGAATTCATGGAACAGTTTTGAGTACAGTATTTTTCTATACAACCATTAGATTAGACATTCTAATTTGTATCATTCTCAACATCTAAAAATTTACAGATTATTGAACTGATTAATCTATTAATTGCTAAAATAGATTAAAATCTCCCTCTCTCTAAAGGTTAATTTCTCATTTTATGCTTTTAGTTTGATTACTTTTTGCTTTATATATTTTTAAATTGTTATTAGATGCAAAATTAAATTTGTTGTGCCTTTCAAGTAAATTTCACTTTTCATCTAAATTGTATATACTGAAGAAAACACTTCTCTCCCTCATGTATAATTTTTAAAATCCTAACTCATGACTATAAATACCACCTTTTAACAGATGACCCCCTCATATGTAATCTAAATTCTAACCTCCCCCTAAAGATATGTTGCTGCAAAACTCCAACTTGATAGATGTTTTCACCATTCATTCCATTAGAGTTTCAAATACAGTCTTTCCCCTAATTAAAAAATCCTGTTACTTCTTAAACCTGCTTCTCTATTTTTTGTGTTTCTTTTAATAGTGTCATTTGTGCCAGATACCTATGCTTATATGACTTTTTCACTTTCCTTTGTCTGCAATTAGTTACTATGTATTGTTGGTTCTACTTTTACAGTGTAATTGTGATCAATCCACACACAAACTGACCTCAGTTGCAGGTTCTTAGTATTCTCTTTTTGATCATTGCATATCATCCTGATTTCCCCACTGCTAGTATCCACTCCATGCTCTGTTTTTCATATATTAGCTTGCAGATCAAACTTTTTGAATCAATATTCACATCCTACAATGTCTGTTTTTAAAGGGTTTTATAAGAGTTATTTCAAATACAATATCTCTGTGGAACCTGGTGATCTTCTTGTATTGGATGTCTTCTGTTTGGTTTCTGTGGTACCCTGATCCACTCTCACTTTCACCTTGTGTTAACCTTCAGCAAGAGGCTGAAGTGTCATGAACTACCCTTATGTTCCATTTGCTCTTTAGCTTCTCGTAGAGTGTTTTCTCACCCTGCCTTGTCCTTGCAATCTTGGGCTGGCCATGTTCTACTGCCAAAGCCATAGGCCCCTTCTCTGTGGTCTTCTCTACTTGATGCTGTCTTCCAGTTTCCAGTAACAGTTTCTCTCCTATGCTCCTTCTGATATAGGGATAGAACTACCCTCCTACCCAAACCCCCTATAGTATCACTGGGGCATTGCTCAATCTCTAGTGATTTTCTTACAGGGTATCTTTATAGATAATTCGTTCATTAAACTTCCTGTATTATACTAATTTTATTGTACCATGTTTTTCCTGACTGTAAAATTGTCAAGCCCTGGCCTTGGCACTTACTCTTAGATAAACTTCAGGAATTCGTTTAATGTTGAGTCTTATTTTGGTTATCTGATATGTGGACTAAATAATGTCTAGAAAAGTTGTTGTGGCATATATAATGCTCAGTGAATAATACATTATTATTTATGAAAATAATTGAAACTCCTTAGCTTGGAGTTAAAGGCACATCAGAAGAGGAAGAAAGGCAAAAAATATCATCTTTTTCCATATAACAGGCAGACAATTCTGGCACACACTCTATACACACATCCAAAGATTTTCCAGCAGAATGGAGCCACGGCTGTCCAATATAGGAAGGAACTCAATTAAAGCACCCTTGGACTGGCTTTTCTTCTTTGCTTGTGTCCCTATTGTTCTCCCACTCCTCTGTACTAGATCAATTCCCCAAACTAATATTCAGTATTAGAACCCTTACTTTGGGCTGTTTTCTCAAGGGAATCTCAAACTAACACAAAATGACTGGGATGAATATTTGGCTATTGGGTTTCCAGTCTCCAGCACATAGTGTCTGAGAATTGCTGAAGCTGATATGTTAAACTCTTTTTCAAAAATTATTTATTGTTCCTTAAAGTTTATCACCAATATTTTATCACTATTCATCACCTACTTTCGGGACCAGAAGAAAATAAAATCTATATATATCTATATGTAGTAGAATCAACTCTGCGATAAAGGTGAGATAAAAAAATATATAAAACTCAGTGGGAAACTACAGTAAATAAATTGTGAAATAGTTTGGTATTGGACATTACTATTGAATTCTGTTGATTCAAATATAGTTTCATTTGGAGATATCAAATTTGTGGTGGTTTTGCACCAGTTTTATATGATTTCATTTATTATGTGGGACATATTTTTATCACTTCATGAATTTTTATATACACAGAAAAGCAGAGTACTCTAAATCAAACCAAGATATCCATAACAAAATATTACTTTTCTCAGAATTTGTACCTCATTTTTCTGGTCTTTACTGGATTATACTCTAATATACATTCAATGTAATTTAACAAATTTACAAACTGAGTGTGCAATGTGGCTGAATGTTCATACTTCAACAATTCTTTTTTTCAAAATATTTTTACTGTCATTCAATTACAGTTGTCCCCATTTCCCCACCATTACTCTCCTCTACCCTACCCACCCCCACCTTCCATATTCAATCATTCCCCTCCTGTTATTTTTGTCCATGGGTCCTTTATACATGTTCCTTGATGACCTCCCCCCAACTTTCCCCCTTTATCTCCCTCTTTCCTCTCCCCTGTCACTGTAAGTTTGTTCTTTATTTCAGTGTCTCTGGTTCTATTTTGCTTGCTTGTTTTGTTAATTAGGTTCCATTTAGAGGTGAGTTCATATGGTATCTCCCATTCACCACATGACTTGCTTCACTTAGTATATAATGTTCTCCAGTTCCACTCATGCTGCTGCTAAGTGTAGGAGCTCCTTCTTCCTTTCTGCTGTGTAGTATTCCATTGTGTAAAGGGACCACAGTTTATTGATCCACTCGTTTACTGATGGGCACTTAGGTTGTTCCCAGAACTTGACTATTGTTAAGTTGTGCTGCTATGAACATTGGGGTGCATAGGTTCTTGTGAATTGGTGTTTCAGGATTCATAGGGTATAATCCCAGCAGTGGAATTGCTAGGTCAAAAGGCAGTTCCATTTTTAGTTTTTTTTTTTTTTTTTTTTAAGAAATTCCACAGTGGTTGTACCAGTCTGCATTCCCACCAACAATGTACTAGGTTTCCCTTCTCTCCACAACCTCCCTAGCACTTATTGTTGGTTGACTTGTTTATGATGGCCATTCTGACCTGTGTGAAGTGGTATCTCACTGTGGTTTTAATTTGTATCTCTTTGATGGCTGATGATGATGAGCATCCTTTCATTTGTCTCTGGGCCCTCTGTATGACCTCCTTAGAGAAGTGTCTGTTCAGGTCCTTTGCCCATTTTTTGAATTTGGTTGTTTGTCTTCCTGGTGTGGAGCCTTGTGAGTTCTTTATGTATTTCAGAGATCAAACCCTTGTCTGAGGTATTATTGGCAAATATGTTTTCCCATATGATTGGTGCCTTTTTCATTTTGCTGATACTTTCTTTAGCTGTTCAGAAGCTTTTTAATTGGATGAAGTCCCATTTGTTATTTCTTTCCTTTATCTCCCATGCTGTAGGGGACAAATAGGTGAAAATATTGCTGTGCATAATATTTGAAATTTTCCTGCCTATGTTCTCCTCTAGGACTTTTATAGGGTCTCAGTTTACAGTTAAGTGTTTTATCCATCGTGAGTTTATTTTTGTGTATGGTGTAAGTTGGTTGAGTTTCATTTATTTTACATGTAGCTGTCCGGATCTTACCACACTATTTGTTGAAGAGGTTATTTTTTCTCCGTTTTATGCTCTTTCCCCATTTGTTGAATATTAATTGACCATAGAGACATGGGTTTACTTCTGAGCTCTCTATTCTGTTCCATTGATCTATGTGTCTGTTCTTATGCCAGTACCAAACTGTTTTGATTACTGTAGCCTTGTAATATAGTTTGATGTCAGGTATTGTGATCTCTTCTACTTTGTTCTTCCTTCTGAAGATTGCTGAGGCTATTTGGGGTCATTTATGGTTCCATATAAATTTTTGAAGTGTTTGTTCTATATCTGTGAAACACGTCATTGGTATTTTAATAGGGATTGTGTTGAATCAATAAATTCCTTTGGGTAGTATGCACATTTTGATGAGTTAATTTTTCCAATCCATGAATATGGTATATGCTTTCATTTGTTTTCATTTTCCTTAATTTCTTTCTTTAGTGCTGTGTAGTTTTCTGAGTACAGGTCTTTTACCTCCTTAGTTAGGTTTATTCCTTGGTACTTCATTTTTCTTGTTGCTATAACAAATGGAATTTTCTTCCTGATTTCTTATTCTGATATTTTGTTGTTGTTATACAAAAATGCCTTCAATTTCTGAATATTGATTTTACATCCTGCTGTTTTGTCACATTCACTTATTAGGTCAAGTTTTTTGGTGGAGTCTATAGGGCTTTCTATGTAAACTGTCATGTCATCTGCAAACAGTGACAGTTTTACTTCCTCCTTTCCAACTTGGTTGCCTTTTATTTATTTTTCTTGTCAGAGTGCTGTAGCTAGGACTTCCAATATTATGTTGAATAGAAGTGGTGAAAGTTGACATGCTTGTCTTGTTCCTGATCTTAGTGGGAAAGCTTTTAGTTTTTGCCCATTGAGTATGATGTTGGCTGTAGGTCTCTTGGATATGTCCTTTATTATGTTGAGGTATGTTCCTTCTACTCCCACTTGGCTGACTGTTTTTATCATAATTGGTTACTGTACCTTATCAAAACTTTTTTTGCATCTATTGATATGATCATGTGATTTTTGTCTTTCCTTTATATTTATGTGATGCATTATGTTTATTGATTTGTGAATATTGTACCGATCTTGTATCCCTGGGATGATTCCCTATTGATCACGATGTATGATCTTTTTAATGTTTTTCTGGATGTAGTTTGCCAATATTTTATTGAGGATTTTAGTGTCTATGTTCATCAGCAATTTGGGCCTGTAGTTTTCTTTCTTTGTTGTGTCTTTTCCTGGTTTTGAGATTAGGGTGATGCTGGCTTCATAAGAAGAGTTCAGGGTCTTCCCCCTTCTTGGATTTTTTGGAATAGTTTGAGCAGACTAGAAGTTAGCTATTCCTTAAATGTTTTGTGAAATTCTCCTGTGAAATGATCTAGTCCAGGGCTTTTGTGTACCAGGAATTTTTGATTACTATTTCAATTTCATTAGCTTCTGTTGGTCTGTTCAGGCTTTCTGCTTCTTCTTGATTCAGTTTTGGAAGATTATATTTTTCTAGAAATTTGTCCATTTAACCTAGGTTTTCAAATTTCTTGGCATACAGTTGTTCATAGTAATTTCTTATAATCCTCTGCATTCCTGTGGTATCAGTTGTAATTTCCCCTCTTTCATTTCTGATTATACTTATTTGGGTCTCTTCTCTTTTTTTCTTGATGAATCTGGTTAAAGGCTTGTCAATTTTATTTATCTTTTCAAAGAATGAGCTCCTGTATTTATTGATCTTTTGAATTGTCCTTTTAGTCTCTATATCATTTAATTCTGCTCTGATCTTATTTCCTCCCTTCTACTCAGTCTGGGCTTTGTTTGTTGTTGTTCCTCCAGTTCTTGTAGGTGTAGGTTAGGGTGTTTATTTGAAATTTTTCTATCTTGTAGGTTGGCCTATATTGCTATGAACTTCCTTCTCAGGACTGCTTTTGCTGTGTCCCATAGGTTTTGGACTGTTGTGTGTTCATTTTCATTTGTTTCCATAAACACTTTGATTTCTTCCTTGATCTCATTATTAACCCATTCATTGTTCAACAGCATACTATTCAGTCTCCATGAGTTTGAATGTTTTGAGTCTTTTTCTTGATGTTAGTTTTTAGTTTCAAGCCCTTGTGGTCTGAGAAAATGCTTGATATGATTTCAATTTTCTTCAATTTGTTGAGGCTTGTTCTGTGTCCTATCATGTGGTCTGTCTTTGAAAATGTTCCATGTACATTTGAAAAGAATGTGTATTTTGCTTCTTTTGGAAGAAAGTTTTATATATATCAGTTAAGTCCATTTGATCTAATGTGTTGTTCAGATCCACAATATCCTGGTTCGATAGCAATATCCCTGTTGCTATCCATTGTTGTAGTTGGGGTGCTGAAATCCCCTAGTATAAGTGTGTTGCTGTCTATATCTTTCTTGAAGTCCTCCAAGATTTTCCTTATATATTTGGGTGCTACTATGATGGGTGCATATATGTTTACAATGTTATGTCTTCTTGATGGATTCTTCCTTTGAGTAGTATGAAGTGTCTTTCCGTGTCTCTTTTTATGGCCCTTGTTTTGGAGTCTATTTTGTCTCATATTAAATATTACTACCCTTGCTCTTTTTTCCTGTCCATTTGCTTGAAATAGTTTTTTCCAATTCTTCATTTTCAGTCTGTGTAGGTTTTTTGTTCTAATGTGGGTCTCTTGTAGGCAGCATATGTGTGGATCATGTTTACTTATTAATTCAGTAACTCTTTGTCTTTTGATTGGAGCATTTAATCCTTTTACATTTAAAGTTATTATTGAGAGGTACTTTTTCATTTTATCCCCTTTGTACCTGTGTTCCTCTCTCTCTCACTCTTTTTCTTCATCTTCTTAAAACAGTTCCTTTAAACAGTCTTGTAAATATTGGTTTGGTGGAGGTGTATTCTTTTAGCCTTCTTTTTTTCTGAGAAACTACTTATTTCACCTTCCATTTTAATTAAGAGCCTTACTGAGTAGAGTAGTCTTGGTGGCAGGCCTTTGCTTTCAATTATTTGAAATATTTTTTGCCAATCCCTCTGGTTTGTAGTGTTTCTGATGAGAATTCAGCTGCTAGACTTATCAGGGCTCCCTTGTATGTTACTTCATGATCCTCCCAGCTGCCTTTAAGATTCTGTCTTTGTGAATTTTGTCATTTTAATTAGGATGTGTCTTCAAGTGGGCCTCCTTGGGTTCATCTTGATTGGGACCTTCTGTGCTTCCTGGACTTGTGTGAATTTTTCTCTCATCAAATTAGGGAAGTTTTCCATCAATACCTTTTCAAACAGGTTTTCTATCTCTTGCTGTTCTTCTTCTGGTATTCCTATTATATGGGTATTATTATGTTTCAGGTTGTACTGAAGTTCCCTTAACACCTCTTAATTCTTTTTAAGCTTTTTTTCCCTTTTCTTGCTCTTGCTGGGAATTTTTTATGTGTTGTCCTCCAGCTCACTTATTTGATCCTCTGCTTCATCTAGCCTGCTTTTGATTCCTTCTACTGTGTTCTTCAATACAGAAATTGTATTCTTCATTTCCTTTTGGCTCTTGTTGATAGTTTCTATGTCCTTTGTCAGGCTGATGTAGTTTGCAGTAAACTCCTCATAGCTTCCCTGTAGTTTTTTTGTAGTTTTCAATGAGATCATTGAAATTCCTTATAACTATTGTTTTGATCTCAGTATCTGATAGTTTACTTGCCTCTATTTCATTTGGCACTCTTTCTGAGGATTCCTCCTTTCCTTTCACTTAGGGGTTGTTTCTTTGTCTTTCCTTTATTTGTGAGACTCTTCTTATTTGCTTCTGGTTCTTAAAATGATCTGGTTTGACTCCCTGACTTTGTGGTGTGAACTTCTATGGTAGGAGACCTGTGAGATTCAGTGGCACAGTGTCCTTTATCTCCTGAACGTGATGCTCTTGTGATGCCCTTTATGCCATTTATGTTGGCCCTCTGGATGTAATTGGGTTTTGATTGTTGTTGGGTCATTCTTTGGTGGGTGCTTCCCTCCAGCTGCTTGACTGAGGGTCACTCCACCACATCTGTGTGCTGTTGTGCAGGTGCTGCCAGAACAAAACCACAAAGCCCAGGAGACAAACCCACACCTGCAAAAATAACTCCCCACTGCAATCCCACTATCAAGAGCAAATGAACCAGTATTAATAAGGGTGTAAAGAGATTAAAGCTATTATAAGAAAGGAGATGAATATGAGATGGCCTACTGAAAGAAAAATGATTTTGAGCAGGTAGAGGGAAGACCACTAATGAGAATTGGGAATCAGAGCAATACTAGGAGATAAAGTAAAATTTACCTTATAAATAAAAAAGGGAATGAAGAAGACAGAATTGAGTTTGAGAAAGGAAGCATGTAGTATTCTGTTAAAACAGAAAATAAAATACAATAAAGTGAGAGAGAGAAATAAACAGAATGGAAAAAAGTAAATAAATAATGAAAAATAGGAGCCAAATTGGAGAGAAAGATTCACCACAGCATTATTGACAACAAATGAACTAAAATTAATATAGTTGGGATGGGAATGAGAGGAAAAAGGAAAGAAAGAAAAGCTTAAGCGATGTCTAGGATAGTGGAAAGTGAATGCGAGATGATAGAGGGACAGGGAATACTAAGAGTGAGGAACAAACACCTGGCTAAGAGATGGAAAAATTAAAGTTTGAGGCAAAAAGAAAAAGAAAAAAGAAAGGAAGGACAATAATGAAAAAAAAAAGGCAGGATGAAAGATAAAAAAGGGAAGAAAAAAGAAAGAAGAGGCTAAGACAGGGCAAAATTTAAAATTTGAGACAAATGAAGAGTACAAGAGGGGAATTGTAAAATTTGAGATTTAAAAACAAAATTAGTGAGGATTTAGAGATAAAATTGAAAAAGCGCCACAACAACTACTCTATCCACAGCCCATGAACAAAGATTGCTAAGGTTGAGAGAGACTGGGCATATTTTAAGAGCAGGGGAAAAAAGAAGTGAGATGACCAATGACAAGAAAATTGGTTTTGAGAGGCTGGACAGGAGAGAACTACTAAGAGTGCGGAATGCAAACAAGTTGTAGCAAGAGGGAAAACAAAATTTAAAATGAAAATGATGAAAGGAAATAAGGTAAAATGGGGTAAAAGAAGGGAGGGGCAAATATGTAAACTGAAATAAATTATAGTATAAAATCTAGTGACTTAACATGCACAAGAAAGGAATGTTAAAAGCTATACAGAAAAGAAAATAATACAAGTCTTGGAGAAGACCACAGTGGATTTTGTTTCATTAGCCTCTAGTATTTACCAGTTTTTTGTTTCTGGATCCGCCTCTGGTGATATCAGATATTGACCCTGTCTGACCTTAGGCAGCTTGTTAGAGATTTCCAGGCATCTGCTTTCTGTGGCTGACTCCTTCACTTATTAATGTAGTCACTCTGCACTCAGCAGTCAGGCGTAAGCACCACAGAACCGGGGCAGAGTCCTAGTGGGGTCGGGGCTGTTGTTTCCCTTCAGGCTGCTGTTGCCCCGAGAGGAGTGGTCTGCCTGTGCAAGATGGCTGCTGCCGCATGGAGGATAATTCAGCACCAGGATCCCGGTGGCTACTCTCTCAGTTCTCTCCCCAAAGCCTCCATTCCCCATCTCCCCTCAGGCGTCTCTAGCCTACCCTGCCCCCGCCTCCGCTGGAGTCCAGGGTAAGTGGCTGCAAATGAAAATTTGTGCGTTGGTCCTTTAAAATGGCTCTTTGCATGTCCAGCCACCTGTCTCTGACAGAGACCAATCCTGCTGTTTTTCTATGCTAGTTGTTATCTGTGTACTTTGTGGGCTCTGGTGCTCTAGCTGGGGATCTCAGCTTAGGCTTTAGACCCCACACTTCTCAGGGGGATCCAACTGGCTGCTTAATTATCTCTCTGGCACTGCCACCTGTGGGCACCAGCCAGCCCTGTTGCATCTCCACCACGCTCCCTACCACTCAGTTTGTGCTGAAGCTGATTCTCCTTTTTGTCCAAGATTATAAGGCACAGCTGGCAAACACAGGCCCACAGGCCAAATCCAGCCCTCTACCTTATTTTATTCAGCTTAGCACCTTGTTTCTACCCAGCGGCAGCACTGAGCTCCTTGCCCCTAGTTAAAGAGTAGTTACATTTGTACAGTCCTAAAATTATACTCGGCCCTTTGAAGGCAACTGCAAGGCTGATGTGGCCCCTGGTGAAAACAAGTTTGACACACCTGTTATAAAGTGTCTCTCTTACTGTTGTTCAGTTGTTGATCCCAGTGATTTCTCCACAATTTAGCTGTAATTCCAGATTGGTCCTGGGAATAGGGTGATGTGACTTCCATTCACTCCTCTGCCATCTTGTGCCTCTCTTCAACAATTCCTAATCTTTGAAGTCAATAGCTGGTTTGTGAAGACTGAGCATCTAATCTTTTTAAAAAATACATCACTTATAGGAAAAACATGAAGCTCAAATAGGCCAAGCCCCAGTTTTCTTAAAGTCTGGTGATGCAATAACAATAGAGTATCACTATAACACAGAAAAACACTTCTTTTAACATGTCAAGTAGAGTTCAAAGGTTTATATATTTTCCTTTCCAGCCTAATGGTTGAAATATGCTGGGATTCTCCAGTATGGCAAATATCCCACTTAGCACAGACTAATTTCTCATAAAATTATTAATATACCCCCATGAGCAACTAAACAGACATTGAGGAACTGTGTTTATTTATTCATTTGTAGCCTTTTCTTGTGTGTGTTTTTGGCTTGGTTTTGGCTTGGCTTGTGTGTCAGTGGCTTGGTTGCTGGTTCACTAGCAAACCAGGGTGCAAGCAGAGGTATCTTTCCTACTAGTCTTCAGAATGCCGATTACCTCTCAAGAAGGAGAAATGAAAATATGAAGGCTGAGAAAAGAATGATTCATTGTTATCTATAATATTTATTTTGTTTTAAATTATGAAGCAAATTTGGTAAAAGTTAATGTTTAAAAATTTAGCATTGGGTATATGGTGAGTAAACATTAATATGTAAGCTAATTATGTGACAAATGAATCCCAAATATGCCACTCCCAATTAAATTGTTACTAGATCATTGTGAATATAGAGGCCAGTTATTGGTGGTATTTTATGGAGTTTCATCTTGAATTATTCAATAAATGTTGCCAGAGGTGAGAACAAAAAATGCCAAAGGCATTCTTTGAAAAGACACATAAACATCTGTTAAATTATATTGGAAACATGAATTTAGGAAATTCCAGTTATTGATTCTACCTTGCTGTTGAGTTGAATAGAGACCAGTACTGAGACTCAGAACAAATATGTACTGTCACTATTTATTTGACCTGTGGAAAATTATTCTAATACCTTTAATACTTCTTTGACTCAGCCAAATCATTGAAAGATAGAGGTAATTAATACTTGTTAGTTTTTAATAAAAATCAAGACATTTTATGGTAGAATTTTAAAAACAGTTTTAGATTGTTTGGGATAACTTAATAGATGTTTGATAGTTTTGCTTTCTCATTTCAAGATGCCAAATGTGTAGATAAAACTCCTCAGAATTATGGGATTATCCTATAATTTCAGATATTGTTGTAAGAAAAGAGAACTATCTCTAGTAATGCACATAAACTAGTCAGTAAAAGAAAGTAAAGAATAAAGGGATTAAACCCATCAACCTTCGGCTTTTCCCCTATCAAGCAATGCACTCACACATGCACAGAGCTTGTTGCACTTCAAAACGCTCACTGAAGATTCAGATTTGAATAGTAAACAGTACAGAACAAACCAATGAAATCCATTCAGAGCACAGAAAAACAAATAAACAAAACACCAGGCTCCAGCATTGTCAAAACTGTACTGCTGAGTTAAGAAGTCAGGGAAGAAAATTAATTTTCTCTAACACATGAATTAAATGAATAAAAACTCGATATGAAGGCAGAGGAAAAGCAACCCAGCATTTCTAAGCCAACCTTAAAATTCCCATATAAGAGGGGGGAGAGACAGTGTTCATCTGCATATTTTTACATATCAATTCAAAATACATTTGTTAGGCAACTACCAATGACTAGAAATAGTATTGGACATTTGAAATACAGAGGTCCCTCTCAAATGCAGCTCCTATTTTACTGGAAATGCAGGCATGTAAACAAATACAATGGGGCAGAGTTTTTTTTTATAAAGGATAAGTTGCATAGGAAACAGTTTTTAGAGTTGCATAATCCATATTGGGAGGCCTCGGGCAGGATTCTTGAAAGAGGTGACATCTATGTTAAATTGTGAGAGCTAAGGATGCATTAGTCAGGTGAAGAGGTATAAAAGCATCAAGCAGAAAAAAGTGCACAGATGGGAGGTGCATACCTAGGCTCAAAATGCAAAATTGAAATATCTCAGTATGGTCAAAGCATAGGATGGAAGCCGAGCAAGAGGTGCGGTTAAAGGTGCCTGCAGATCATGTTGCATGTCGTTCTGAGAATTGTGAAGTTGATGGGAAGTCGGGCATTTAAGGATCTTTAGCAGAGAATTGATTTCCTTAGATAAAGCAGTGGTCACCATGTTGGAACAATTGAAATGAGGATTGTCTGGATAATGCATGTAAATCTTATTTAGAATAAAAATAATAGTAAATAGAGGAGTTGAAAGCTATATTTTGGCACTACCTATATTTTGATAATAGGTATAATATGAAGTTGGAAATCAAGGTGTTCATATGCATGGGTCCTGCTAATACCGACTGTGAAGTGATGGAAAACATTGCACAGTAGTTTTAATTGCTCATCCTTTTTTCTAGACCATCACCACCAGAAAAGTAGCAATTCCACATGTAAAATTTCGTGAAGTCGTAACTTCTCTCTATCAGTCCAGAGTAGCATGAAGATCAACATGACACCGATTTGATTATGGGCAATGTGTTTACTGAGATAGATGTAGAATATTCATAACATTACAACTGGGTGGGTGTGATTAGGTATACAAATATAGCCTACTCCTCCTATAAATTAGGGAGACTTCATGGAAAAGCCTACTTGTGCCTGTTTGGGGGCCAGTGATCTACAATGACAAGGATTTTGCAAATGTTGCTTTGGAATCCTGAATAAACATTTCTGACCACCATATCTATGATAAGATCTTTGTTGTTAGAGCTGGTTACTGAAACTGCATGGATACCTCTAATTGAAATTATATTTAAAGACATTTTTTGGAGAGCTAGAAATAAACAAGAAACACACAAAGTAGCCTGCAAATTCACCTCAGCTTACTGAATTGCTTACGAGTCTACATTTTTCTCTCACATGAAGACCTTCACATGTGCCTGGTCCACGTGTCTTCATCTCCTCTCCCCCCTACCTGCATAACTATCCCAGGAAGCTTGTTTTATCTTCCAAGAAACAATAAGATACTTTTTTCCTTTGTCCCTGTCTTCTTATTGAAGTTGTTTCTCCTCCTTCTTTAGACCATGAACTTCTTAAAGTTTGTCCAGTGTGAGAGAAAGAATAACTAGGACACACATATGTTTAAAATTATTCATATACTTGAATTTGATCAAAATATATACCCATTTATGATCAAGAATTGCCAGCAGTTTTTCCTTTCCATGGTATTTGTCAAAGAAAAATCACTACTTGTCAATGTCTCAAACACATGAGAGACTCGAATCCCATGTACTCTTAACTGCTGTTTCAGTAGTTTTAAGAAACATTTTTGTGCTTTGAAAGAAACATGCTGGATGAAATACATTATGGTATTTCAAATATTTCAGAGAAATTATTTTAGTTATTAGAATTCCTTGTTCTACCATCCACAAATGACACGCAGACTATTTTCGTTTAAGGCCTTATTATAAATTATTTGAAGTGTTATCTGCCAACATTTCTGGTTCTGTCTATACAGGATGGGAATCCATAGTAGAGCATTCTTTGTCTCCTCACTATCTGATAGGCTTCATGCTCTCTACCTCAGAGACTGGGTTAAACCATACTGAACCTGAAACATACGCTGAATTCTTCCTTTTAAAGGGCACTGTGTATTTTGTTTTCATTTGTTTGCTTGTTTTAATTTTAGTTGTTATTTTTCTGTACATAATTTTAAGTATTAATCTGCTATTTTCAGTACTCTTGTGGCTGTGTTATACAGATTTGATACTCTAATAGATGCACAGCTTGCCTATCTTTATAGAAAGAATGTAAGAGAAGCATGATAGTCATACTCTAGAATTGCTGGTGGAAATCAGTTAAATAGGTGGTTTGCTTTCATAGCTCTCTGGATTTTAATAAATAAATATCCACTCAATGTGAGATTATTTTTTCTTGGTTAGATGAAGATCTTTCCTGAAATAAAAGACATTGCTTCCTCTTTAGAAAAGACCATTTTTAAATCGGCTACCAACCATTTTTAGAACTTCCTGCCTAGACTGTGCTGACACACAAGCACAGAACATGTACCTGTTGCTAAGTGAGATTTTCTGATTGCCTCCACGCAATACTGACTTTCGTAATTGCCAGCATTTTGCAGCGAGTTGAGTACCTTTTCATGAAAATGTAGTTTATTCAGAATCATCAGCACTGGTTATCTCATACTATTTTATAAGTTTTATGCATATTTGCCTTATTTTTTTATTCCAGCCAGTAAGATCCAGATCTTCCCATTGAGCTTACCA
Organism: Anoura caudifer; assembly: GCA_004027475.1. Lineage (NCBI taxonomy): Eukaryota > Metazoa > Chordata > Mammalia > Chiroptera > Phyllostomidae > Anoura > Anoura caudifer. Next base: position 334,518 of record PVKU01000522.1, read on the forward strand.
CTTTACCATCCCTAGTTATTTAAGTTTTTAAAAAATAGCTGAAAGTAAGTAAATAAAAGAAGTAAGCATTTAGGTGAAATCAAACCACAGTATTCTGCAATCTTAAAGTCATATAAAAATGCCAATGTGGATTTTGAGAACAAATTATTTGTTTCCTTTGCACACAATGACTGATAGCTTATAAATGCCCCTCAATAGAGACATTTCCCTGTATCCCCATCCTTTTGCAAAGATTGCCCTAGGTATTTCAGTATGTGGGTGTTCGAGGAGCTTATCCAGAGACAGAATATTCTCTCCGATAGTATATCTTACATGAACATGTGCTAAGTGATACAGTGCCCTATGTCAAAGGATACTAATACAAAATTTAGAGTTGAACAGAGATATAATTTAAATATGCAATCAAATTTAGTACGTTTTAAGGAAAAGAGAATCATGCCTCTGCTCAGAACTAGTTCATCATGAAAAATGTGGGCTTTTTTACTTTACTCACATAAACAAATTTTATCATTCATAATAAAATATGCAGGAAATATATGATGAGAGCTGGTCCATTTTGAAAGAGCAATAAATAACCTAACATTGTGCAGTAAAAAACGAGGACAGTTCATCGGGAAGAGGTACTTTCAAAGACATGCTGTGGGGTGGGGGACAAAAAAACAAGCTGGTTTCCTACAGCCACTGCACATGCTACAGACTAATTTATTATTACATTATTTCCCTCTAGAATTTGACGTGGTGTGGTTGAAAAAGATGTTATACTTATCAGGAGTTCTGAGTCCTTAAATTCTCAGTGCTTTGCAGTTTCAATTTTTTATATACTAAGAGGAATAAAATGTTCCAAGCTCTCTCCTTTTTTAAATTTCTGTTCGGAGATGCTGCAGAAGCTGTTACAAAGAGGATTATCCACACATTTGTTGAATTTAAACCATGTATATGGATAAAGAGATATATGATTCAAGAAGAACCAACAGTACCTCCTGTGTGAATGTGCTTTTATCACTATAACTAATTCTATGCAATTATTATTATGCAGATGAGTTGGAATCAACCAAATATTGTGAGCTTCTAGCACATCATAATTAAATAACCACATTGTCCTTTGTGTTTCCAGGAAAGTGGCTGTGGAATTGCAGCCTTTGGCAGTTCTCCAGGGCTGGGAGGCATCTGCGGCAGGATATTTTGTTCTCTGATGAATGAAAACTCCATTTGACAAATGGTCTCTCACTCTGAAGTGGGAGGGGAAGAAAAATGGTGTGGGTCAGTGTGCATTAGTTCAAATTAGTTCTTTGTTGAGCACTGATATGTTATTCCAACAGTATTTTCTGAAATACCCCAATTTTATAAGGACACCCATGTTTGTGATTGTCACACCACAACTTGGGGTATCGCAAGAACACAGTGCAAGGGTGTGTCCTGATCAAAAGCATTCACTTGTGTCTGTAGGTGCAACAATTGGGACAAAGTGTGAAGTCGGATAAAAAGAGACAAACGTGGGACTGGGTTGGGAGTAGAAGGCAGGCTGTAATTTGGGGACAATTTTGTAGGGGAAGGACAGGTTGATTTCCAAAGAGAGGCTAACCACAGGACCAAAAAATGTCAGTCTTCAGACAGGAGGGAAGAGAGAACATTTTGAATAATGACCAAATGAGCACATTAATACACGGCCGTTTCTCAGTGATTTATGTAAGGAAACCTAAAATGCAACATAAATACAATAAGAATAACTCTGAGTACATGGCAATGGGAAATCCTCCACCCATTCTTCAATCTTCTTGCAACTCTGGACATTTGTCCATTATTTAGAAGAGTTTCTTGACTTTGATATTAACATTTTGTGCAAGATAATTCTTTTTTTTTGTGAGCGGCTGTTCTGTGCTATAATAGCATCTGTGATGTGTATTTACTAGATGCCAGTAGCACATCCCTAGTTTGACAACAAAAAAACTCTGCAGACATTGCTAAACATTCCTGGAAGATAACTGCACTCTTAGTTTCAGTTGAGACTCTTTATCTGTCTCTAATACTACACCTTATAGGATAAAAAGGCTTAAGGAATTGTACATCAGCTAATCGGTTTTAGCATCAAACCATGCTTCCTTAGAGACTAGTTTTGAGCCTGTGTTCAACTGCATAGGAATAAAGACTACAACCTGTGCTTCATTTTGTTTGTTTGTTTGTTTGTTTTTTAAGTGGACTTTTCTAGAATTCCTTACACCTGTGTCTCTGCACTGTTAATCTGAAAACTCTTCCACCATTCTGGTAAACAGACACTCTCATCGTCTCATCAGGCATTCTTTTTTCTTTCTTTCTTTTCAGGAATATAGTAGCTTTCTTTCTTTCTTTTCTTTTTTCTTTTTTAGATATTTAGATATTTATAATAAATTATAGATATTTATAATAAATATCATTTAGATATTTATATTAAATCATTTAGATATTTAGATATTTATAATAAATTTAGCTGACATCGCTGTCTTGTTTACCTTAAATCCAAAGTAGGCCATGGACTTCACAGGCATGACTGAGTAGAGTGTTACGCTTTCTCCGATTAGAAATATGGAGAGTTTTATTGTCCAGGATCCAGTGAGTAATTAGAATATTTATATTTAGCCTGGCCAAGGCAAAGTCATAAGGCACTCAAGCAGAGATAGCGTTAGGGTTTAAATGCTCCATTTTGGAGCCAGAAATAAAATTACTGAACTTATTTATTAAGACAGATGTATGGGAAGTAGCTTATCACACAATTTCCTTGTGGTAACTAGTGTTTTTGTTAGAAGGACTGGTGGGGAACCACATATGGGTTTTCATCATAAGCCCTAAACCTTACCATCTACAATTACTCCTTCTGCCCACTGAATGTACATCTTCTCAAAGGACACCCGTTGGTCAAAGTAGATCTTTATTCGTTGCCTAATTTCAATGAGAATAGGTGGAAGAGAAGGTTTGTTTCACATATCTTATCGGATTTATTTTTGTAAAACATCCAATAGGCTTCAAAACAACCATTGATACCATCTTATTTCCCCTGTATGTGCCTTTCCTGCCCCCTCTCTGCTTTGCCCTCCACTCATGACCGACTTTGTACTTACCTGAGTAATCAGATATAATGAAACATATGATATCTTCACCTTCCCATCACAAAACTCTCAACTCACCTCTACCAGTAACCGCCTACACTGTCTGATTTTCCCTCTCTTAAATTAGGTGAGGTATCCCTCTTCCAATTAACTGTGTCCTGTGTGCCCTGGATTCCACCTTGTCAGAACGTGACCTCTGGAATTACTCACCTCTCTCCTGCTCCTCTAGGGACGTAAAGACAGCCTGAACTAAGATAATCTGTGGGATCACAAAGAGCACATAGATGAGAGATGTGGTGGAGGAATATCAATAGGAATTATTAATTGATCTCATTTGAAAAATAAAGGAGAAGAACACAGTGAAGATGGTAGCACATTTTTTAAAGCAAATACAGAGATGCATAGATTGAACCTGAGGAATAAGAAGAGAAACATTAATCATAAGATCTTTGATTGATTCGCACACTTGGAAATTACTTCCTAACTTTCACAGGGGAGTCTGGAGAAGTGGTTGTAGGGTTGTATGCACTTATGAGCTTTCTAATATATCCATAAATTCTCCAAAATGTCATTTCTTTTTTAAGTATATTTTATTAATTATGCTATCACAGTTTTTTCTCCCCTTTATCACCCTCCACCCTGTACCCCACCTCCCTTAAGTGTTCTCTCCCATCCCACACTTAGTTCGCATCCAATGGGTCATACATTTCAGTTCTTTGGCTTCTCCATTTCCTGTACTATTCTTAACCCCACCCAATTTGGTGCTTATCAGTTATGCTTCTTATTCCCTGTACTTTTTCCCCTGTTCTATCCCTACTCCTCCCCACTGATAACCTTCCGCAAGATCTCCATTTCTGTGATTCTTTTTCTGTTGTAGTTGTTTGCTTAGTTTTTGTTTTTGTTTGATAGTTTGGTTGTTGATAGTTGTGAGTTTGTTGTCATTTTACTGTTCATATTTTTGATCATCTTTTTCTTAGATAAGTTCCTTTAATATTTCATATAGTAAGGGCATGGTGATAATGAACTCCTTTAACTTGACCTTATCTGGAAAGCACTTTATTCTGAATAATAGCTTTGCTGGACAGAGTAATCTTGGATGTAAGTCCTTGACTTTCATGACTTTGAATATTTCTTTCCAGTTCTTTTTTGCCTGCAAGGTTTCTTTTGAGAAATCAGCTGATAATCTTATGGGAACTCCTTTGTAGGTAACTGTCTCCTTTTCTCTTACTCCTCTTAAGATTCTGTCCTTATCTTCAATCTTGGGTAATGTAATTATGATCTACCTTGGTGTGTTTCTTCTTGGATCCAACTTTCTTGGTACTCTCTGAGCATTCTGGACTTGCATATCTAGTTCTTGTGCCAGATTGGGGAAGTTTTCCTTCATTATTTGTTCAAATAAGTTTTCAATTATTTATTGCTCTTCCTTTTCTCCTTCTGGCACCCTTATGATTCAAATGTTGGAACATTTAAAGTTGTCCTGGAGGTTCCTAAGCCTCTCCTCATTTTTTTGAATTCTTGTTTCTTCATTCTGTTCCAGTTGGATGTTTATTTCTTCCTTTTGTTCCAAATCATTTATTTAAGTCCCACTTTCCTTCCCTTCACTGTTGGTTCCCGGGACATTTTCCTTTACCTCATTTTGCATAGCCTTCATTTCTTCCTTTATTTTGGGACCATGCTCAACCATTTCTGTGAGCATCTGGATTACCAGTGCTTTGAACTTGGCATCTGATTGGTTGGCTATATCCTTGTCAATTAGTTTTTTTCCTGGAGTTTAAATCTGTTCTTTCATTTGGGCCACATTTCTTCGTTTCTGCATACCTATTATGTTATAAAGGGTGGAACCTTAAGTATTCACTAGGGCGGGGCAACCCACTCCACTGTGTTGTGGTGCTGAATGTGGGGGCCGGTCAGAGGGGGAACAGTGCTGCCTGCTCAGCTCTCATCCCACTTTCCATCATCTCCCTCACTTCCCATAAGCAGATTGTGCCCTTTTAGGGACTGATTCCTGGGTGAGCGGGCTTATGTATGTTCTAGGATCCGTGGGCCTGTCTGACAGATTCTCCTGTGAGACTGGGAGTTTCAGAGTGACATAACAATTAGAAAATATCGATTTTGTTTCTGTCAACATTCCTTGCCCATTTTGTCACTTGAGCATCACTCCTTCTCTGTGACTCTGAGCTTTTCTAACCACAGAGTATCTTGTTTAAAACAGTGTATCCAGGGGCTCCTCAGGAAATATTGAAAGATGATAAATGGTAGTGGCAAACCTGCCTCTTACCTATTAACTACAGAATATGCCATATGATTGAATAAACAAAGGCTTTGAATTTAAGGATGAGGCTTTTTGTCCCCCTAGAAGTATTCAGTACATTATTCTCTGTTTAATTATGAATTGGACATAGAAAAAAATATACTCAGAGACTGTAGCAGACTGCGGCCAGCAGTGTCCGCCTGTTGTGACTAAAGATAAGAACAAATGCACAGGCGACAGCAATCCTGTGGCGAAAAAGGGACCGGAACAGCCCCTCTCTCAAGAGGAGAGTGCCCTGACCCTTGCCTAGACAGGCTCTTATTGTTTTTTTGGGGGGTCTTACATCAAAGAAGGATTTGTTATCTATTACATAGAATATTGTTGTCTACATTTTAGGTACAATCAAGGAAGTGAAAATAACACATGCAGAAGGGAAAGGTGGTGAGCTGATTAGCTCCGTCCTTGGGAAAATTCACACAGGCTTTGGAAACTACCCTGAAGATAGACAGTAAACATCTACTGTTTCAGACCAGGGTGAGGGAGTTTCAGCAAGAGCAAGCCATGACAGTCTGTGTGCATTTTCTAGGCCTGATTCCCACGGGAAACTCGGTTTGGAGGTCTGGCTCCTGCCCACCACCTCGCTTCTGTAGGTTTTCCATGCAGAGCTGAGTCACATTTGCCGGACCAAAACAAAGGGGTCCCCTATAAGAGCCCATGGACATCTATACCTTTCTCTTCTGTGCTTACCATTTAAACTAGTCTTCATTCTTTTTTGCTAAATCTCCTACATTCTTATAGGTTTACAGAGAATAGCAAATGCAAAGTAAAATATACTGTAAATTTTCCTATACTGTAAGTTTTCCTGTATTGTAGAATTATTCTAAAATTGTCTTTCTCTAATAATATTTTTGAACTTTAGTATAATTTTTATTTAATTTCTCTTCAGATGTACTTTGGATGTGACACTATTTTATGAGTACTTTTATTTTTTATTTATTTTTGGTATTGCTCTTATGGATTACAAAGTAGTATCCTAAATGGTTTTCAAAGAAGAATAAATCTTTCCCAAACAAGAACTGAGTTCATAATATATTAATGATATTGGCTTTTTCAGAAGCAAAATTATTTTAAAGATAAGTTGCTAGGCAAGCCATTAATCTTAGCACTTCTCTGAAATTTAGTCACATTTTAAAGTAAATGTATTGACTTCAAAATTGTGAGAAGATTTGAATCTCTATTAAAATAACCATCTATAGAATTTAAAAAATAACTTATTTTGCTGTTTTATATGAAGCAATTCAATCTTACTTTATACTCTCTGGTTATCAAGATAATGGGTTCCATCTTTTTAATTTATTTCAAATCTTACCTTTTTAGAGGAATTTATTATTTTCACAATAGTAGGGGAGACCCATTCTGTACCAAAATGTAACTATCTGATATTTATTGATATAAACATTAATTTCTGCCCTGGCTGGTGTAGCTCAGTAAATTGAGCATGGACCTACAAACCAAAGGATCATTGGTTTGATTCCCAGTCAGGGCACATGCCTGGGTTTTGGGCCGGGTCCCCAGTAGGGGGAGTGCGAGAGGCAACCACACATTGATGTTTCTCTCCCTCTCATTCTCCTTCCCTTCCTCTCTCTCTAAAATAAACAAACAAACAAACAAACAAATAAAATCTTTTAAAAAACCATTCATTTCTTTTATTTCTCAGTGTCTGTGAAAAATAATTATCACTGTTCTGCTGCATTTTCCTTTTTTTGCTTAATGCTGATGTTTGAATTTTGCATATAATATGTTTTCTCATTTTTAAATCAGTTTTGATGTTTCTTTATGGACTGCTATTACTTGTAAACAGAAACAGCATGTTGTAAGAATATTCAGCAGATAGGGAAAAAATCTGAAAGTCCTCTTTGAAAAGTCAATAGCTTAACTCAAAAATAGTTACATCCTGCATGTAACAAACATTTTTCCTATTTCTACTATACCTGAGAGAAGATTTCATTTTATATGCATAGAACAAAGTATATTTTATGCATTAAACCAACTTTATGACAACAGGGATCTTTGTGGGCCTAAAATCAATAAAATATTTATAAGAAAAAATAGCTACTGAGAACATGCAGTACTGGTTATTATCCCAAGTTGTAAGTGATGGCTTCAGCTATCTTCAAGTTGCAAAATGCAATTTATTCCTATAAAATCTTCTTCATCACAAAGCTGAGCTCTTTTCAGATTGATAAAGGTTATTGCCCTGTGAGGAGGTAAAAGCCCATCTCCACTCAGAGCTCAAACAGTTAATGTTCAGCACTTGGGACCAATCTGGTTGACATTAAAGAGCCCCTGGAGTGGTAATGGCCCTTCTCTGGTGATCTTTATCTCACTGCACGGAAGTTCTAGAATGCCAGTAGTGCTTCAAATGTGAATTTATTTTGTTATTGGGCTTAATGCACCCCATTGAATATTTAGATGAATCACTTTTCCATCAAACAAATTTGTCTTCTGAATATCAAGCACTTAAAAATAATGCTGATAAATAGGCAATAGATAAAGCCGTGTTCTGCTTGACCAGAGTTTTTGTTTTCCACTTATCCTGGAACCAAAAAGATTTGAATAGTTATTCACATCTATTTTTGACTGGACCAGATATAGATAAATATGAAATATATAGACAAGTTGACCTTGATGGACAAATTGACCTTGATTTCACATGGCTGGGTTTGCATGACTGTCATGTACAGTCATACAGTCAGGCCCTGGCTAACTTTAAGGAGCACTGGTCACTTTTAGTTTTGGAGAGGGCTGCCCCTGTATTTGGATATTGCACAGCACACCTGGCAAACAGTACCCAGAGGCACTGGCATAGATAGGTATGAAGCAAGTAAAGAGTTTGATTAAATAGTCATTCTAAAATTGCATAAAACTTTCATAGTCCGTTAAATGAGTAAATCAGACTCTTGCCCGTTTTGAATTGCCTTCTTTTCTTAATGGTACCTGATCTTAGCCTACAATACCCAGCATTAATTTAAGAGCTCCTCTAGTTCAGACTCCTTACTATGTAGGAGTAAACTAAACCTCCTACTCATCAAGGGAACTCAGCCATAAGGCTTGTTTGTGATTGTCAAAGCTAGATCTAAAATCCAAATCTATAGATTTTCTTTCCAGTGATGTTTTCGAAACTCCTTGCTAAATTTCTTTAGCTTATTAATATGTTGACAACCACCTCTCACCTGAAGATTATAAAAGACATCACAGGGAAGTGACCTTACAATAATAGAGTCGTGGTTTCAGTCTCTCTTCAAGTGCGTTTTGCTATAGGGATTCCATAATTTTGATCTTGGCTTGTTAACCTCATTAGCATTGATTCTCAACACCTGTGCCTGTGGTTAGTTGGGGACCTAGGGTATATGACTTCTTTGTACCAGAATCCACCAGCAGTAATCATTTCTCTCATGACCTAGTGGAACACAAAGAGCCAGAAATACTGAATCCAGAATCAGGTATGGATGTTGAACAGGTCATTATAAATATTTTGTATACATAAATATTTCATAATATTTCATGCAACAGAGGCTTTGGGCAATAGGCGAAGGAATGGCAAATAAAGTTAATTACTTTCTTTTTTTCTTTTTCCTAGTGAGGTTGATGGGGCTTTGTTTACTTTCCTAATGAGATGGTGATTTACATGTTTTAGAGAACCACTTACTCTTTGCCCTTTGTGCATGAATTGAGCCTTGCAAGTCTGAATCCGAGGCATGCATGAGTCCAGAACAGGTGTGTGCAACTGGGCAGATTTTTTTGCCATTGCTCTTCCTTGGAATGGTAATCCACATGCCGGGATTTGAAATGAGTTTAATACACATTTTCTTGATTAATGGAAAATGGCACAGTGTAGGAGACTGAAACAGTTCGAGCTTTGCTTGATTAATTAATAAGGGACTCTCTCTTCCCAGCTTCGACTCATTATGCTAATGAAGAGTCATCAATTAAGGCTTTCCCTTGATTATTGAATCTGTCAGGTAGCACTCAGTGAAAATGCTGTATTTCTTTGCTGTCTGGGTGGAATTGCCATTATAGGATTTTATGAACTGCTCCTTCCATTAGCTGCTGTTTGCTCTAGTTTCTCATTATTGCATCTTTTTCTTGACCTTAAGATGGGTGGCTATGGAAAGCTTGCAATGAACTAGAAAATGTATAGGGGTTAAGAAAAATGGGATAACAGAAATACCAGGTCTAGCACAAATAACACCCCTTTTTTATTACAAAATCTTTTATTGAAAAAGCATAAGCGTGTAATTCTGTAACATAACAGCATTACACGCAAGCACCTCATATGACATTTTGGGTGAAATGACCAAATTAAAACTATAAATTAATACACCCATATTGTTACCCTAACAACCACACTCAAGCAGGCGATACTTCTGCTGGACCCTATATATGCACCATTCTTCATTTGGAACTCATTTATAATTATTAATGATATAGTAAAAAAAGAATGAATGAAAAATATGTTGAACTTTCTGAAGTAAGTCTTTGGCATTGTCATTAGATTAGATAAGCAGATGAGAAATAAATAATCATTAATCATTTCTCACAATACTATTCAAATTACGCTGTAGGAGGAGGATTTTTCCTTGAGGAAATACCATGAGAACAAAAGAGTGCACATTTAAATGTTTTATTCTTCTTCAGGTGAAGTTCTAATTTGTTTACAAATATTACTTGGATTTGGTCCACTTGAAGGTTTCAGAGTATAAAATCCATACAGCTTCTGGGTTAGGTTTAGGAAATGACATTTTTATCTGTTTTAATGGCTTTTGCTCTCCAGCACTGTATAGGAGTGTTTGGGTAAGGATTGATTTTTGTCCACTCATGTTGCCTAACTCACTCATTAGGGAACACCTTACTTTAAGGTTAGTTAGTACCTATTAATGAGGGACTGGTGAGCCATATACGAGTTTTGTCCAGAAAAGGTCCAGCCATTGTTAGTATAACAATAACAGTTTGCACAGCATTGACGTAACCTGACAAACAAGGAGAGTGGACTGGAATGCACATGCGTGAACAATGTTGATTTCACTGTACTAGTCAGCAGGGGAAATAGACGCTGTTGAGTGAGCATGTGTACTCTGTGACCTTCACATCCAAAATGACTGAATGAGATCTAACCACATGGTTTTGGGGGGCTAACAACACAGTTTTGGGGCTCCCTTTATCATACAGCTTAGGAAGCAGGAAAGCAAGATGCAGCAGCCATGCAGAGCTCTCTCTTAGCGGTTTGGATGAATGCAGGAGAGACCTTGCAGGACTAGGGACGGGGACAGTGTGAGATCTTGCAAGGAAGGAAAGGAGTGAAAGGACTCTCTCTGGTGAACCACGAGAAGGTGCCGCATGGCTTTGGATGAAGAACTGGAGATCCTCGCAGCATAGCTGGTGGTGCTAGGGACTGTGGGAGACCTGCCAAACCCAACACGGTTTACTGGGAAAAACTGGGAGCTAACAGAGCCACATACTTCTATTTTTTTTCCTGAGATATGATACCCTGACTGGCCTGCCAGGGCAAAAGGGGTGGGGGAAGGAAGGACTATGTGTGTTTGTGGGTGTTTTAAGGGACTTTGGGATTTTAATGAAAACATTAACTCATTACTGGAAATCTGTATAACTTTTGAATAAATAGTTCCTTTCCTTTTCACCAAAAAAAAAAAAAAAAGAATGAATAAAGCAATGAATTTGCATCAAATTTTGCATTAAGCTTGATCATTCCTCTGCAGAAACTATTTGGATGATTCAGAAGGCCTCAGCTATGGGTAACTGGTGATTGGCAGCTTCATCACGACCATGCGCCTGCTCATATGTCACGTCTCATGTAGAGTTTTTTATCAAATCACTTAGGTGACTCAGCCCGTCTTACAGCCAGCCCATTTTTGGCACCCTGTGACTTCTGGCTTTTCCCAAAACTAAGATCACCTTTGAAAGGGAAGAGATTTCAGACCATTGATGAGATTCAGAAAAATACAACAGGGCAGCTGATGGCTATTGGAACTGTGTGAGGTCCCATGGTGCCTACTTCGAAGGGGACTATGTGCAATGTTTCTTGTATCTTGTATCTTCTTCAATAAATGTCTTTATTTTTCCTATTACATGGCTGGATACCATCTGGTTACCATTCCTTACACTACTATAGTGTTAGTAAGTAGTAGAAGACCTGGGTAAAGTACTCTAACACTTATCCTGACCCCATCTTGGTAACTGACATCTTGGGGAAGCAATAATAATGAATTTGTTTAATTTTCTCATTTCACTTCACCTAAAGTAAATGTTTTATAATGTTATGGTACATCTCCAACCACAGGAAAAAAATCTTTCACTTTTTTATCCAGTGGTGTTCTCTGTTTAACTAATCCATCAAAGTCTGTTTCTCTAACTGTAGAATGAGGAGGTAATATTTATTCATGGCTACTATTCTGGTGAATTTAGATATAAATAAATGGAAAAGTAAGTGGGGTACTCCACTACTTGCTTTTAGGGGACACTTTTATATTCTGGTGCTGGGAGTTTTACAATTAGAGGATGACATTTGACAGGCTCATTGCTGAGAGTAGTGATGCTTAGTTACCTCTATCAGTTATACTAAAGTTTATTTATTTCTCTTTTTAGAGAGCACTCTTTTTGTGTTTTAAGAATAATGTTTCCAATTCATTAGAACTCTAGGTGTGTTGTGTCCTCAGGTCACATCTTTAACTCTTTCTCAGTGTCCCAAACCTATAATAGCACTGAGGGAAGACTGACTGATAAAGAAAACCAAGTATTGTGCTGAGCAGAGGCAGTACGGACTGCCTTAACATAGAACATCTGTATTATGTTCTCAGGACCATCTTGGTAAGAATAAATCTCAGCCTAGGTGGACAGGCGGGAACATGGAAGTCATCAGAGTTCTGCCCCGACATTGTAGCAATGCTGCTCCTTTAGGGGATCAGCCACAAGCAGCAGGTTCTCCGCGTGTGGGCCTGTGCAAGGGCAACTGCTCAGAGCCAGTGTGTTTGACGGTCATGCTTTATTTGCAACATACAGAGAAATGGTAAGATAGGCTGTAAAACAGAAAGTGATGGAAGATCAAATTATTCAGGTAAAGAAAACTTGGTTTAAGCCTTATAAGTGACAATGCATGGTCATCATTTTAACTTTCTAATTGTTTTATTTTGTGTTGATATCATAATCATTATAACTAGGTAGGATGAGATTGGCTGAAATATTTTTTAGGATCAAATTGCTCTTCATAGTTTCTTCTTTTTAACAATTAAACTTTAATTGCATTGTAGAAGTAACCTATTTCTAATTTTTCAACAAAGTGTACATGTTCTAGCAGTCATTAAATTGGAAATTATAGGACTGTTGTCTTTATAACACTGCAGTGTTGGCTGAGTGAGAGAAACGAGTATCACAGGTTTGAGGATATGAGATATGATTCTGTTATTAACAACTAAAGTCATAGTGGGTGTATAATATAATATTGTTGTGTCATGCCTGATTTGAAATACAGAATAAATGTGTGATTAATTTTAATTATTTCTAGAAAAATAATTTCAAGGCCTGAATATATATGGAGTGTACAGATCAACAGATAACTAAGTATTTTTCACATGGATGATGTTATGTGTTTAGGTAGTAACCAACAGTGAAATAAAAGGAAATCGTACATTATCAATTTAACAGACAGGTATTGCAGGCCAACACTTTGTCCTCTCCTGATGTCAATAGGTCACTTATTACTCTAATAAACTTCCGTCTTGGTAAGAATGAAGCAGAATGTGAGACACAACTTTGAGAAGTAGTTAAATGAATACATAGATCCTGGAGTCAAACAGCTGGGTGTGAAGCCTGGCCCTCCTTCTTCATGGCCATGTGAACATGAGTAATCTAACCTTTCCATGCTTCCTTTTCCCCTTCCATGATAAAGCGTGGCCTACCCCGTTCAGTTGTTGTGATGATGAAATGAATTAACAGGTATAAAGTTCCTAGAAACATGTTAGTACTGATTTAATGCTATACAAACATTTGCTATTATAATATAGGGCAATGTATTACATTGGCAATTTTTACTAAATTTTAGGATCAGATGGAGGGATTTATATTCTCTCTCTGGGGATATATTTATTATTTTTTTGTTTTTGTTTTTGGACCTTGGGTAAGTAATGACAGTATTGAGCCTCAATTTTCTTATCTGTAAAACAGGTAAAATGATAGGACCTGCCTTACGTTTTGTGAAGATTGAATAAGGTAAGTTCTGATAAATAATTAATGCTTAATAAATATAATGATTTTAATGTTTATTTAAAAATGGAACCATTGCTGCACTAATACAGTGTATTGTCCTTGACCAAATTTAGATATATTAAAATCTTGTTACAGATATAGGCTAGAAAGGGATAATGCAAAATATTCCAGATTCAGTATTAAAAATACGTGGCTGAGCATCTACTGTTCTGGTCAGTGTTCTGTTCCCTTCCCACAACAAAATGCTGGCTTATGTCAGAGAAATAGACGTGAGAACCTGAATGGAAAGGAATTATGTAGGCTCAAAAAATCCTTCCTAATGTTAAAAGACACAGTTTTCTTACATAGGAAAGTAACGTTGCCTTTTGACTGACAATCACATTTAAGTTACAAAGTTATTAGAAATTAGAGCATTATTGAAATGTTAATCATTACTCCATTTTCTGCACTTCTTTTGCCAAATGCACATTACTGTATGAAATAAAATATAAAGCCTCACAACATAATTTTAATTTCATAATCACTGTTTTCAAAACATGTAAACAGAGGGATGGTAACTAGGGAAATACGTATATTCATTCAACACGGGAAGAAGTATTGCCTCTTAATTTATAGAATGCAAATTATGAAACAACTACACCTTTATTGTTTACTCTTGCTCTCTCCTTCTAACATATTTTACATTTCCCTTGCCTATTTCTATATTTTCATATATATTTCGTTCCTCATGAGTTATGCAACCACTTGGGGAAATTCAGAAGGGAGTTAGAGACCACTACCTGCCCACCTGCCCATTTCCCATTGGATGCAGAACTGAGATGGTTTTCTGAACTTCCCTGCAGATTGCTGTGACCACATGATTGAGCATTCTCTGAAGCGATGTGAGAGAAAGCGCTGTGTGTGTTCCATCTGTGTCCTATAAAAGTCACCCAAAAGCATGCCGTTATGCTTTTCCCCCTGTCCTTCCCTTAGAGTGCCCCTACCTAGCCCCAAGCTTGCTCATTGACTTGGAACATTTCTAGGTTGTTACATGAGAATAATTCTACCCTGAATTATAATACGTGTAGTTCCATTGTCTATACCCCAGCTCAGCCTAACTAGTAGAAAAATGATATTGGGATGGAATGTTGCTATAAAAAATGAAAGTGTGTTATAAATTTTTGCTCTAACAACAAAAACAAGTGAAAGTCATAGTAGCTGGTGAGAAAATATATATACAGCAAGTTGCAAAGGAAGATTTGGGCTATATAGTGACAAATCTCCACCCGCAATTACTCGGAAGGTAGAACAAGTACCTACTGGACTTGCTGCCCTAGGGGAAGGGAGGAGAAAAAGACAGAACATTAATAAATGTGTGACTGACTGTTACTTGCTGCACCGAGCCATGCATTGTGAGAAAAAAGCTGAGCTCAGGCAAGAATTAGCTGATTTTAAAGAGCGATTGAAGAGAACAGAGAATGCTGGTTTAAAAGCATTAGACTGTTGGAAAACCCAAAATGCTCTGAATCCTGAACAATGAGAGATAAAACTGAAAAAGGCTCTGAGGACCAAAGGCGTTCTTAAGATAGTGTAGTCAAAGGGCTTCAGCTTGTGCAAAAATTGGCTTGAGAGGGGTCGTCTTCTCATTGACTCCTACTGTTGCATAGGCTTAAAAGGATCTGAGAGGGAGATGTGAGCGGGAGCGCATGGGAGGAGAGGGAAGAACTAAGAAATAAAGCCAACTTAATAGAGCTGACAAAGAATACGACTAGCAGGCGAAAACTATAGCTAGGAAAAATCTGCGCAGCGTTTACTGGAACATGGAAATAACTGCACCATGGAACTTATCAGAAGCATATCTATTTTTAATTGAATTTTATTGTTTTAGAAACCACAAACCTATAAAATTACTAACAATTGGGAAATTTCAATGATATGAATATAGGGATTTTAGCATTATTCTTGCAACTTTTCTGTAAGTCTGATGTTGTATTAAAATAAAAAGTTAAAAAGAAGTCCTCATCTGTCAACCAGTGAGAGAGACAGAGAGAAAGAGAGTGAGAGAGAGCGAGCTGTCTAAAACAGTGAAGTTTTCAAGAAGGGTATTTTCCATCCACGCACTTCGGATGTGGTCATTGAAGACAATTAAAAAGGAATGAAATCTTGCCATTTGTGCCTGTCCTGCAGGGTTTTATTCTGTCATGAGCTAGGGACTGTGATGTGTTTCTTAGTTTATTTTTTCCTGAATACAAGTGTTCACACAACCATCCTGCCCTTGCCCTGAGGTTGAGCATGGGCAAACTGCATCCGTAAGTTCTCTTTCCATCATAGGTCATTAGTATAGAAGGAACGAAATTCAAACCTAATCAACTGAGCAGACTTTTGTAACTGGAGGGGTTGTTAGGTTGCCTCACTTGGGAAGGGTATGTTCTCTATGGGAAAAATTATATGCTGTACATGGATAGAGGGACCAACTTGGGTGGAGGCTATTTGCAAGCTTCTAAAAAATATTCATTTTCCTAGGTTACATTTTCCAACTTCTTTTTCAGAAAGGTATGTGCATGTGACTATATTCTCTTCTATGTAATGTGAACCTCACTCCCACCCAATCTCTTCACTGTAATCCTCCATGCTGATTTCTGATTCTGACTGGGAATACAATCCCCATGGCAACCTTGAAAACTCCATACTGGAGTTGGAGAAGTTGCCTTCAGTTTTGATTCTCTATTGATTTGGGAGAGTAGATATTCCCTATACCCTGTAAATTTGGGAACTCCATGAACTACGACTTTTCATTGTTCTGATTTATTACCTACTTGGGTCCATTTGTTTTCTTAGTCTACCCTACACTAATCGGCACAAAGGATAAAATCTAATTGGAACTGTAAAGATTTAAAAATATATTAATCTAATATAAATTCCAGCTTCAGGAATTAATGTTAAAACTCAAGTTACCTCCCAAATGTTGCAGTATTTATATAGAGAATGCCTTTAAGAATGATAAATTGTCTATATTTCCTACCACTCTACTGATAACTCTTAAAACAGATCTTAAGTTTGTCTTTGTCTTAATTAAAAAAAAGCTGAAATGTACCCCCAAATTAATTTATAAATGTATCTAGAATAAGCAGAAAACGCTATTGCTACTTGGCACCTTGCTATTGTGTTCTAGTATATTGAAGCATTAGGAAGAATTCTGTTATCATGTCACTTGCAAGTAAATTTTTTTCACTATTGAGTCTTCATGTCTTTGGAAGTAAAATTTTGTTACTGTGACTCACAACATATGTCATCACAATATTTTTTTTTGCAAATCAAAAAATATAATACAGAATTTACCTTTATATTTATTTTAGCTAGAAATATTTTTACTTATAATCATTCTAGAAAATCAATAACATGGAAAGGAAGTAAGTATGGCCAGATATTAGATATTATTCCAATGCAAAAATAAAATATCTAACTAAATTAGTAGTTTTATGTCAGCAGAATTTGCCTTTTTTTCATTGTTATGTTATTACAATTGTCCCAATTTTGCCCCCTTGCCCTCCTCTGCCCATCCCACCCCCACTCCACAGTCAACTCCCACTCTGTTGTTCATGTCCACGGGTCATTCATACATGTTCATAGACTAGTCCCTTCTCCTTTTTTCCACCATTACCCCGCCCCTTCCTCTCTGGCTGCTGTCAGTCTGTTCCATGTTTCCATGCCTTTGGCTATATTTTGCTCATTAGTTTATTTTTGTTCATTAGGTTCCTCTTATAGGTGAAATCATATTATGTTTGTCTTTCACCAACTGGCTTATTTCACTTAGCATATTCCATCCATGCTGTCACAAAAGGTAGAAATTCCTTCTTTCTTTCTGCTGCGTAGTATTCCATTGTGTAAATGTACCACAGTTTTTTATCCATTCATTCACTGACACTAATTCAAAAGAACTCATGCATCCCTATGTTCTTAGCAGCATCCTTTATAGTAGCCAAGTGCTGGAAATAACCTAAGTGCCCATTGGAATTGACTTTTGTAATTTCACTTTCTGGTATGCTAAAATTGTCTTTGTTTTCATAGAAACTCTCTTTACATTTCTCATTGTATTTGTAGGTGATCTAAATTTGATTCACAGGAATCTTTTTTCAACTCATTTTATTTGTCTTGATACATCCAGGAAATTGAAAATAGGAAACATAATGTTCTGATTAAAAAAAAACAGGGCTCCTTTTGCTGAGGTAAGTGCAAGCAATAATTCTGCATTGCAGTTATGACAAAATCAATATTTATAGAACTAGAGAACAAATGCATCTTGCTGGAGATTTAATCAACTAGCAATCTCAGGTAGTGGCCCTCCACGAAATAGTGTCATTTTTATGAAGAACTTATTAACTTCCATTTTATTTTTGAGTCAGTGCATGTGAGAGCAATGTCATTATTTAATAGTTACAATCTGCTAATTTCTCTATAGATCATGTTCTGAAGGGACATCCAATACTGAGAGGACAAAATGGAGGAGTCAAATTTCTCCAAAATAAAACACTTACTAAATTTCAAAATTAAAGCTGTTACTCTTTGAAACAATTAAAATATGATCAATTATGTAATACAATGGATATCCTAGAGTTTTACATATTCTAGTTAGAAGTAATAAAATTAATAATGCATATTCCTCTCAAGAGGGTAAAAAGAAGAAAGTGAAATTTACCCATAATTCTATGAAGAAATAATCACTTTTCTATCTATCTAACATCATCATCATCATCATCTGTCATTTATCTCATCTGTCCTTTTATATTCTCTAAGTGTGTGTGTACACACGTGACACATGTGTTTCTTTGTTTTTCTTTATTTTTACCAAATTGGATTATATTGTTTGCGCAATTTTATTTTTTCCTTTATGTACTTCACATAATCGTGAGCATTATTTATATCATTAAATAGTCTTATAAAATAGAATTTTAGACAGCTTTATGAAATTCTTTATATAGATATATAGCATGTATTGATTGGTTTACCTGGAGGCAAACAATTACTGTTTCCAGTTTTGTCTCTTGCTAATGGCTTTTCTATAAACATCCTTTTCACATTTCTATGCTTAGTGTTTACTGCTTTATTTCTGTAGACTCTTAGATATGAAATTCCTTCTTCTCAAAGGAATATCTTCTTTTAACACTCTTGTTGTTAAATGCCGAAGTGGTTCTAGTCCAGAGGTACTAATGTAATTTTACCCTGCAATACTTAAGAGGACCTGTTCATGGTACACTAGCCCACGTTATGTATTATTCTCATTATTAAAGTATTTAAGAATTGATTAAACTGTATCTTATTGTTATTTAATTGAAAATTTAACCCAGAGATTATATTCGATATATATTCATGTTTATCTGTCATTTTTATTTCTTCTTTACAATTTATGTTAATGGTATAAGCCAGAATGAAGTTAGAAATAGAAGTCATACTGGACATTTTCCTCTGTGTTTATTAATTTTGTATAGTTCTATCATTGATAATATGAAGAAAATCACTTTGAATCTTGGTTAGTTTTCTGCTACTCCCACTTCTTGGAACAAGTAGATTAAGTTTATGACCCGCCGTGAACCAGGGCTTCCTTATTCTTTATTCTAACGTAACTTTGCCCAGTTTCAGTGTTTTACCTCTTATCCCTTGTATCAGGATTAGGCAACTAAACGCATTGATAGTTTATCTACTATATTCATTTCTACGTAGATTTTGATCCCATTTCTTCCTTATCATCATCTTTGAAATTGAAAGACTATCACCATGTGACTATATTATATGATTATACATAAGTCCTAAAAGCATATTGTCTTAAATCAATTCACAGTGTATTTTGGTTTATTTTTACACTCTCATTAAAATGCTAAAGAATTTATTAAATATTTTGGTTGTGCCAGCACAGGGTTAACAGCCTGGGAGTGGGAGAAGGATGGCAAGCCACAATAAATAGCAATAACAATAAATTCACTGTTATTATCTTTCTCTTTCTATGTTGTAGATAATTACACATAATATGGATTTTGTGCTTTTATTATCTTTTCTATAAACTTGCCTACTCTAGATTTTTTCTTCCACCTTTCTGCTTTTTTCCACTTAACTGTGCAATCTTATAATTTATTTCATCCGCATCTTCACTTATCAGAAAAGTTTTATGTTATCCAGTAACTTTAAGATTTCAAATCTTAGAGTATTTATGAAAAGTTTGTGATAAACCCTGATCTCCATATGCAATCACATAAGTAAAAGCAATAGAAAAATTATTAATAGCTCTGCCACAGTTTGAATTTCTTATTTTTCCACAATCATTTTCTTAGTCATTCCATAAACCTGAGCTTATACAATACATTTGAGGACTTTTAAAGGAATTTTTGTAATAACTTTTAAAAGTTTAAATAGGTTATATTGAACCCTTTTCCTATGGTCATTTCTTCTTTCTAGTAACGAAGATAAATTAATCCAATACAGGTTATTCGATTGTGCCAAGGACTAGATAAGTTGCTTTTTGCAAGATGCCACAAATACTTCTACAACTCATCAGTACCTGTTTTTTTCCCCTTTCTGAGCACATCATCAGTCCCTTGGAGGTAGGCACCAAGTGATTTGCTATATTAAAGATGTTTTGGGATTCATGTTTTGCTTACATCTTGCTGTTACTTCTAACCTTTTAACTGTTAGTAACTTTTGATACTGGGTAAAGTCTCTGATATTTAGAATCTTATTGAACTATCCTTTCCGGTGTCCAATCTCAAGTGAAAACAAATAGTTGAATTCCATGGTCTAAGAATATAGATATATTTAGCTTTATTGGAAAATGCCTATTTTCCAATCCACAGGACAGTCCACAGGACTTCCACTAGCTCCACATTCTCAACAACATTTGGTTTGGTCAGTTAAAAAATTAGTCATTCTAGTGGGTTTACAGTAGTATGGTGTTTTGGTTATAACTTACATTTTTATAAGTTTATTTGTGATTTGGATACTTTCTATTGTTGTCTTTGTACATGAAAACAAAACATGAAAGAAATATGGACCCTTGATCCTGACAATAAGTATAAATTAACCAATACTGTAATATTCCTGACATCTGCATTTCTTGTTTCTTGAAATAATATATCCCTTATGGTTTAAGCCATTTTAATTAGAATTCTGTAATTTGTGATTGATACCATTCTAATTGGTATAGCAACCGTTAAAGTGTCATTTTAGCATTATATCTGTCTTCAGTGTCTAACCTAGTATCTAATGTCAAAAAATTGTATTTAAGTTAACCAGTGAATTACACATTTTCACTGCTGAACCTAAGCAATCACCCTATTTTATTAATGGATATACAAAAAAGGCATTTTTATTTCCTTTGTTCCCAGAAGCATTCAATAATCCATAGGGAAATAGGTATCCTATTCTATTTAATGTCTCCAACATTAAATACTTTTCTATTATAAAGATGATTGAAAAACCAATCTACATGATTCACAATATATATGTAATGCTATTTTTAGAATTATATTAATGAAGATGACATATTAGGATTTTATCTAAGGATTTGCATAGCATTAGATTACATTCTTGGTGATAGTGAAGATTGATTTTCCAGGTTTTCACAAACAATATAATAAAATACCACATTTCTCAATGCATTTATTTTGTGGTAAAAAAATGAAACAGTATGCTACTTTAAAAATTATCTCGGGTGGCTTTATATTAATTTTCTGGTAGATGGTCAAGCTAAAATCTTGCAGAAAACATGATTATAAAGAATATGGGAGGAAGAGCTTTATAAGACTCTGTACTTGCAACTGTCTTTGCCCTTGTCCACTGTGCTATGATTGTCAAAGCAATTCGATGAATATTTACTTTAAAACTGAATATTATCATTGGGTCTACTGTTCACATAAAATGCTGAACAAAGCAGGAAAACGAAGCTCAAGCAAGAACTCAAGATTTTCCTCAAAGAAGCCTTCTCACAAAAAAATGTTAGAAGAATGGGTCCATCCAGAGTTAAATGACAGAGGATGCCCAAGGCATAAGGCAAAGTTTTTCTGCATCGCATGACTCAGTTCTGTGTTTATTCAGAAGTGTCAAAGCAACAAAGACAAAAACATGTTTTTGCACTAGAATTACTAATGGTGTGTTATGTGCCACCCTCCTGTCAAATTTGGCATTGTCTCTTAGCCTGGATGAGGAAGCTCATTTCTGGGATGCATCTCATTTATTTCATATTGGATGTAATATTTATGTTCTCAGAAATACTTGGGAACAGATAATTTTTATGATGATTGGGAGAAAACAGGATCATCAGGAGAATAATTTTTCCAAAAGACTTTGTATAGGGTGTAAGTGTGACTCAGTCATAAAGTTTTAAATTCATGCTTCTTAAAACATAGAGAATCATTTATGAGAGAAAAAACATATACAAAATTGGCCATCTCATCCATGAGAAGATTGGGATCTAAACCTTAGTAGTGCAAGATATTAATGGAGCTTTAAAAAAATTAATTATTTTTAAACCTTAGGGAACCATCTTGTAACACTTTGGAAAAGAGGGATATTATATCTTGTGCATTTTATTTTTATTTAAAAAATATTATTTTTTGCAACCTGCTAATGTTTTCTATCTAGTTAAGATAGTAAATAGCAAATGAGGATATTAACAGAATTATCATAAAATGCGTAAGATAAATTATTTGAGTTTGCACTTACTTTTGTTTTGTTTTGAGAGTTAAGTA
The DNA here is from genome assembly GCA_004027475.1 of Anoura caudifer. Classification (NCBI taxonomy): domain Eukaryota; kingdom Metazoa; phylum Chordata; class Mammalia; order Chiroptera; family Phyllostomidae; genus Anoura; species Anoura caudifer. The sequence continues at coordinate 356,843 of PVKU01000522.1, forward strand.
GGAGTTTGTAACAAACACTTTGTATGACCTTGTGTGATTTCTGATTGCTAAGTCTGTATAAAACGAGTTGAAACTCAGTTATCACACTGGCATTGTTGGTGTTATTTCCATATCATCATTATGTCAATTACTGACACTTATCAGCTCTGAAATGAGATTGTAAACTTCCATTTTTAAATCATTGAAAAAATTATATTTACTATAAGTAAAATTATTCATATCTGAACTTCTCACCCAGTAAACAAATACTAGATAAATATGAAACTCAATATATATCTTATATGTTTATGTATATAATCACCCGTAACTATTTCTTCATTTTTCATTTGGAATAAAAATGGATGGAAATTGAAAATAATTGAATTAATGAAGTTCCTTCTCATTTTATCTCATATGATGATCTGAAATTAAAATTTAAAACTGCAAAGGTATATCACTACATATCACATAGATAATAATGGTAACAAGGAATGGCTTAATACTAATAAATTTGACAACTAGATGTATGTATTTATTTTTTAAAAAATACAACTTACAAAAACTGACGCAAAATGAAATAGAAAAGCATAATAGTTCTACATCTATAGTAAAAACTAAATTAATCATCAAAAAGCTTTTCACAAAGAACTGTAGACCTAAATGCTTTTTGCTAATCAATTATACCAAACATTTAAGGAATAAATAATACTAACTTCACACTGTATTTTTCAGAAAATAGAGAAGATGGGAACACTTTCCAGTTCATTTTATGAGGCTACCAAAGCCTTACTATCAAAACTTGAGAAAGTTGTTTTAAATCTAAGAGCATACAAAGACATAGGAGGCAGCAACCAAAACCACTTCCGTTACATGAATACTAGAATAAATTTTTACTGAACATGTAATTCCATGTCTTACGACATAATTAAAATTATTTTTAAATCTTCTGATATGCTATTATTCAACATGTAAAAAATTGATGAAGAAAAATAAAATTTTGATTACCTTATATAAGAGTGCAAACTCTCTATTCTTAGTTTTTCTGCTGGGTTAAGTGAGCATTGAACATTTGCAACTCTCTAATCTTAGGGAAAAAAGACAAGAGATGTATAAACCAACCACTATATAATATCATTATTTTATGTTTTTCAATGTGTAAACAGCTACCACTTATCTGAAAGGTAAATTGCAGACCACCTTGACCATGTCGAGAATCACTTCCGGCAGGACAGGACCACTTGATGTGGTTAAGGAGAGTGAAGGAAAGCTGTGCAGAATGCCAGGTTTATAGTGTGTTCATTGATGTTGTAAAGGAAGTTCATTTCATATTATTTAGTAAGGCTTTAGTAAGGCTATTATACTGAGGCTCTACTATATAGAAATGATTGGTTGGAAGCAATGAAAATGATATGTTTATTAAAGCTTCTAAACCTTGTGTATGCTATCGTGCATTGTGAATCACCAGAAGGGGTTAAGATATTCAACTAAGGGCAATCAATATATGATTGTGCAGTTTTTCAATGTACAAAATACAATATAATTTAATATACTTGTACTAACTTTCTATGTGTTATATGAGAGTTTTAATGCCAGGAATAGATTCTCAATTACCTGAATACTATTTTTAATCCTACCTTAAAATTAATTGTATCTTTTTTAAATTTTGGAAAAAGGTAAAACATAAAATTAGCTGATATATCATATTTATCTTTTAAAAATCAATTTTATTGGGCCCTGGCTGGTGTGGCTCAGTGGATTGAGTGCCAGCCTTTGAACCCAAGGGTCACCAGTTCGATTCCCAGTCAGGGCACATGCTTGATGAGGCCCAAGTTCCCAGTGGGGGGGCATGCAAGAGGCAACCACACATTGATGTTTCTCTCCCACTCTTTCCCCCTCCTTTCCCTCTCTTTGAAAATAAATAAATGAAATCTTTAAACAATAAAAATCAATATTATTAGCATAGTTTGCATAGAATAAAATGCATCCATTTTAATTGTACTATTCACTCAATGTTGATACACCTGTTTAATCACCACTTCAGTCAATATTGATAAATTTCACCACCTGAGAAAACTTCATGTTGTTCCAGAACTGTCTCTCTGATTACCTTTTCTCACTTTTTTTTTTACCCTAGAAAACCATTAATCTGATTTCTATTACTATAGATTAGTTTTACCTATTCTAAATACCACTTACATAAAATCACAATATTGTGATTTGTCTAGCTATTTTTGCTTAGCATATTTTGAAGATGCATTTATTTTTTGAGGACACTAAAGGCGTGTTCCTTTTCATAGTTGACTAATATAAATATATCAAAATTTGATTTTCCATGCCTCTCTTCTCTTCCATATAGTTTTTTATTTTTCTCTCAACTTCCTCACTTCTCCTTGGTATCTTCAAATGAACATATTTAAAACTTGATTTCTAACCTTTCAGAAATTTTAAACATTTTAATCCAATTTCTCATGCAAAAATATTTGAATTTCTTTTTGACTCTTCTTGCTCTTTCACTCTTTTGACAAATTTTCAGCTGTAGACTAAACCCCTTAACCTGTCCTAAACAAGGGTTCTAGTTCTCCATATCCACTGTTGCAACTCTAATTTCAACTGCTAGCATTTGCTTAGGATTTTGTAATTTTTGCATAACCCATCTCCTCAAATACAGTGTTTTGGTCTCTAATCAATTATTTCACCATTTACCAGTGTATGTTTTTAACCATAAAAGCCTCCCCTGATTACAATCTTTTAATGATACAAGAAAGTACATATCATGAATGAAGTATATGTGACTCTTGTTTACCTCAGTAACATAGTGGACTCTTATCCTTCTTCACCAGCTTCAGTGCAGGTACCTTCCTCAGTCCTTCCTGCCTCATGGCCTTTGGACAAGTTCTCTACTCTATACATATGTGTAATTCCTCTTTGCATTTTTAATTTCTACTAAAATTATTTTATGAGGGAGAGCCTTCTTGAGTTAATAGGTTATATGAACCTCTTTTATTAAAGGTCGTATGTTACCCTGCGTCTTCCTGTTTTTTCAGCCTCCCTGTACCATCATTCAATCAATGCATTTGCTTAATGTCAATATCATTATATACTTTCATTGCTAAGGGAAGATGCCAGGTTTATTTTATTCATATCTGTAATTATAGCACATAATGAAGTACTGAATATTTTAAGTATTTAAAAACTGTTTGTTAAATGAACTATGATGGAAATAAGTATTTTTCAATTGGATATGTCAGTGATCTGGACTAAGAGATCCTGGTAAGAAAGAGAAGGCAAGACCTGGGGAAATGTGGAGAAAAATACAGAGAGAATGGAATTTGTGGGGGTGGAGAAATGAATTTTCTTCAAAATTCACGCTCATTTCTTACTGCAATCGGAGGAGAAGATGCTCCAAAGCAGCTACATAAGAGTACCCTGAAAACCCTCGTCCTAATAAAAATTAAGTAATAATTTATATAATATTTAAAGAATAATGATATGGGAATTTGTAATTAGGACATTGTGAAATAATTATGTCCCCATTAACACAGACATTATGTTATTTCTAGTATAATTTCTACTTGTTCACTTATTTTTATTGTTGTTCAAGAACAGTTGTCTCCAACCCCCCCTTCCCCCCGCCCCACCCACCCCCACCTCCCGCATTCAATCCTCTCCACCCCATGGGTCCTTTATACATGTGCCTTGATGACCCTTCCCCCTCTTTCCCCCATTATTCCCCTCCCTCCTTCCCTCTGGTTACTTTTATTTTTTAATAGTAAAACTAGAGGGGACCAGCATATGTGCTATTTCTTACATTTTTAAAAATGTTTATTGATTTTAGAGAGAGAGGAAGGGAAAGAGAGAGAGAGAAAGAAACATCAGTCTGAGAGAGAAACATTGATTGGTTGCCTCCAATATGTGCTCTGACTGGAGATCAAACCTGCCACCTAGGTGTGTGCCCTTACGTGGAATCAAACCCCAAAGCTTTTAGTGGATGGGACGATGCTCCAACCAACTGCCACACCAAAGAGGGGGCATGTGCTGTTTTTGTACTATATTTCCGATAAACATTGTCACCTTAAGAAGCATCTAAGTTTTTACAGAAGTCATCTAGGACACTTATTTAAACATCTCCCAGGATTATTTTCCTAATTTGTTTAAGGTAATATTTATTCCATAGCATTAATATGAGGATTAGATGAGGCGATACATCATCATCATTAAGCCCACACCGTTGGGATTTTCATATACATGCTTGGAAATGCTAAGCTGCTAATATTGCTATCATATTATTATATATGTTCTTATTACATCACCATCACTGCATTTATCAACTGGAAGGACATTTGGCTAAGGGAACAGAGATTCTGCCCTTTTCAATAATAATAAAAAAGAATCTTTGGGCAAATACATTAACTTCAAGTTCAATGCTATTATCTTTAAAAGGGGATAATAGTCTTTGCCTCATCAACAGAAAAGGTCCTTTTGAGACCCAGATAAGTACATGAATGTGAAGTCAATGCGGACATGGGAAGTTACTATTGTTAAAATTAGACCATAACTTGGAAGCACTTATTTGAAGCAAAGTTCTAATGAGGACAAGTTTCTACCTTTAATTCTTTTATGCAAAATAGTGTTCCATAACCTGCTCTTTCTGTTATGTGGGGAAAATAATAGCCAATTTACACGTGGACATGGTGGGAATAAATGAGATAATGGGAGATACTTATACATTAGTGCTCACGGGAACCAAGACTACTCAAAGAACAAGAGAATTAGGTTTCGTTTCATCTATCGTCCAGGTTATATGCGTACAGAAGGGAACGGTGGGTCTAATTTCACCACCGTTATAAAGCAGTTACAGCAGCTCAGTGGGGATTGACCGTTTAGTTCTGGGTATAAGGGAGTGCACATCACTTTAAGGCACAGCTGAATCCTCAGTGCAGGGAGAGACAAGGTATTAACTTGTACGAACCCGATGATCTGGATGTTAGCCAGATAACTGACTGTTTCATCTATGTAAATTAATTTTCTTTTCTTTTTTAAATTTTATTTTAATTTTTGTTCCTGTACAGTTTTCTGTCTTTTACGCCCATCCCAGCCCACCGCCCCAGCCCTCCCCACCTCCCTCCCATTTACACCCCCCTAGTTTTTGTCCATGTGTCCTTTATACTTGTTGCTCTAAACCCTTCCCCTTTTCCCCTGAAATTTCTTCCCCTCTCCCCTCTGGTGACTGTCAGCCTGTTCTCAATTTCAGTGTCTCTGGTTATATTTTGCTTGTTTGTTTGTTCTGTTGATTAGGTTCCTGTTAAAGGTGGTATGTAAATTACTTTTCAATCAAGATTTCTCATAAGCATGTGGTGTCTTAGACTTCAATCCTGAAATTTAACAGATATTGTCAACTTTCTGATTCTAAATGGGAAGGATCCAATCATTTTTAGGGCAGTACCACCACCCATTGTCATGACAGGACCCAACAGCCATTGTGGTTATGCAGATGTTAGGAAATCCAGTGGAACCTTGGTTCTTGAACCTAACTCATTCCAGAAACCAGTTGAGAATTTTTTTTTTAATGGATCTCCTTGGTTTGTCACCTGAGACAAGCTTGACTGATCATATAGGTTTCAACACGAAAGGGTTGTTGGGTAGAGAGAATCAGGACCCAAAGTTTTGTTAGACAACCAAGACATTTTTTCCGTGAACAACTTGTTCGAGAACCAAATTGTTCGAGAACCAAAACGTTTGAGAACTGAGGTTTGACTGCACCTGCCTCCTGTGAGGGAAGAAGTGTAAGGAAACTCTTCCTGTGGATGTTGTGGGTCAAGGCCAAGGCTACAGATACTTTTCAAGGATATATTTAAGGCTGTATATGCCATGATGATTTTAATTCGTGTCCCAGAAACCTTCTGAGAATAAGGGTATCAATATTCACAGAGTTATTTATAAAGCATTTAGAATGTACCAGGGCTAGGCTATAAATATTTCATGAATTTTATAATTTATAAAACTGATGAGTCATTATTTTATAATTTTTACAGAATTATAAACTGAGGCTTAGTTGAGTTTAATAATTTACCCCAAATTCACAGTGAAAAACTGGTGGGGCCAAAGTATGAACTCAAGCAACCTCACGTCAAGATCCCTTTCCCTTGTGTGTGGCTGGCAAGGAAGGACGTAAAAGGCCATGACAGGAAATTCACCTTAAGAAAGGATGAAAGTGGACTGGGATCAATATCAGGACTTAGCTGTGTCCTTAGATCTATCCTAATCTAGACACATCTTAAGTGACAATTTAACTAAGTTATGAATCATTGACATAATAGGATAGCATACCTACGCTGTATGTAATGATATGGCTCAATAGGTAAACTATGTTTTTCAACAAAAAAATGCAAGATGTAGTTTCTGTTAAAATTTCTAATTTAACAGAATATTTCTAAAGTGCAGAATATTTCTGTGCGTTTCATGCGTGAAACTGAGGTGGTTACCTCTGTGGAGTGACACTGAATATACAATAGTGATGGGGTAGAGAACACTGGCTTTTCTCAGATTATTTTTTTATGCCAAAATTGTTTAATGTAAGATTGAGAGAGCACTTTAAACCTTATCTCAGAGTGGTCTGCATTTTTCAAAAAAACTTTGTGTTTTATGTCAGAGAGAAGATTAGTCATACAGGTAGGAACAGTATTGATTTATGCATCCTGCTATCTCCTTAGTATTCTAGATAATCTCCCAGTTTATTTTATCTTTGTCAGCAGAAAGTGTGATTAGCATTAGTGGTCAAAGTATTATTTTTCATCTAGAAATGGGAAATGTGGATTCTTTAAAAGGGGAAAGGACAGAGCGTTCACCTATTTTGCTCAAACAATTTACACTTTCAAAGTGGTGAAGAGGCTAGATAATGCTGAACTGTTACATCAAAATAATTAAGCTTTAATCTCCTATTCAAAGATTTTAGCTAAGGGGTAACAAAGAATCAAGGAAACTCTGTCTTTTTTAGTCAGTCCTGGATGATTAGTGACTTTGTTTGTGGAAAGATCATTTTGCGAGTACAGCAATGCAGCACTGGAGTAAAATACGGGGGAAAAGATTAAGGAGTTTAATTTACTTGCTATGCTATAACTATGTTTATTAAAACACTGAGAATTACAGTCCAACTTTATCCTTTGTTAATATTACTTTCGCCTCAATGGGGGTTATATTGGGAAAATAATATTCTAGACATAAAGGCCACTCCCAAGCTGTATTTTTATACACATATTTTTAATACTTTCTTGTAAAATAACCTCCTGGGTACTTAAAATGAAATCTATTTCTTCGTTGGAATTTAAATCCTCCACCCCCCTCAATTAGCTTTCTATCCCTGGTTTATTATTGCAATGTTGTTCAAATGAAGACAGGCTCAGAATACTGATGTCTGAATCAGCATGCCCCGATGCCGTAAGAAATCGGATAAAGGGGGCAAGCATTATTTCTCAACCGATGTTCTGCTGTATGTTTTCAATGTCTGTACAATGCCACACTGGGGATCTTCTTTTGGTTTTATCGTGAAGTTAATTAAATTAAGGAAATATATGCAGAAACTATATTAAATGTAGAGAATTTGCGTCAAGTAAAAAGAAAAAAAATACCTTTCCCCAAAATACAATGGAAGGTTTTGTAAAGAGGATAATGATTTTGGCTTACTAGTTCTTACAACGTGCCCTGTTTCGGTAGTCAGAGCTCTCTTTTTCAGAATCAACAGGGAATGCTTGGTTTCCCAGCATGAAAATCAACAGAAAGTTGGTTTTGATAGGGTTGAAATATGCAAAATAAATACCAAGAAAATAAGTTTTCTAAGCATTTGTCATGACAATGGTGTATTATTCAATAATACCTTATGATGGAAATCATTTTTGTTATGAGAAAAATGGTGTTATATTTAGAAAGGAGAAGAATGTATTTATCAGGGTCAAAATAATATTTGGTAGGTTTTCTTGAGAGATTATAGAAAAAAATGTACTGAACAAGTTGGATGAAGGCATATGCTGTTATTCCAAACAGCAGCTTGTCTTACCAGCCTGCTCTTGGTATCTGTGTCCTGTGTGGTGGGGTCCATCATGTGTTAGCTATATTGAGAATTTTATATCATGTAGAAATTGTATGAGGCACACGTCTTTTAATAAATTAACTACTGTGTCTTAGAACTTTTAGAGTTTTGCAAGTACCCAAATGGACTACTTTACACACTACAAAGAAGCGTGCAGCATAAACTGACAAAACTAAGACTAAGGTATGGAATGTTATTTAAATGTTTAAGGGATGTTGCTTATACTGTCTGTTTTCTTTATTTACTAGATGCATAAATAATTATTTGGGATCAAACAGATCCAGAAATTAACTTCAAACAAACAAAATGGCTGATCTTTATGTTATGAATACACCAGAAGCATTCTGTAAATATTACTCAACTCGCATCATTAAATAAGACCAATTTAGTATATACCATCTGTCATCTTAGTTCAGTATAATTCTTAAAAATACATTTATAAAATGTAACACTACATAACTCATTTTTATTAAACAATGTATATACACTTAAAAATTAGTCATAACTGTGTGGAATAAGTATAGAACTCTCCCCATAATAGTTTTCAGGGATCACAATTTTCCATTTATAATTTCCAATTATGTCAATATCTCTAAGTAATGTAGTTGCATTACTGTTTCTTTTTCTAAATAAAATAAGACACCAATTGAAGGTTTTATAAAGAGGGCAATGATTTTAGCTTACTAGTTCTAACAATGTTATTATTATTAATTAATAATAATAAATAATAATAATTCAAAACAACTTTGTTAGATTCTTTTGTGACAGCTGTCTTATAATTTGTAAGTTGTGAGAAATTAGTAGTGGTTATGTAACTACCACAGTAAGCAAAATATGGGGTGAGTCCAATTCCCAGAATATTCTCCAGTGCTGGCCCTTGGTTTTCAACCCTTTTCTACAACCTTAAAACCTGGCATCTACCATCTTTTCTCATTCTTTATACTTTTCCTTTTTCTAGTATGCCATACAAATGGAATCACAAAGCATGAAGACTTTTGAGTCTTGCTTCTTTCCCTTATTATAATGCATTTGAAATATGTATATATTGTTGCTTATATCGATAATGGTTTCTTTCACATTGCTGAGTAATATTGCATTGTGTGGATTCGCCACAGTCTATCTTTTAAGTAGATGAAGGGCATTTAGGATAGTTCCAGATTGTGGGAGCACACAAATAAACTATTATAAACATTCATGTATAGGGAGATTTTTATGACTGTAAGTTTTATTTCTCTTGGGTAGTCTTAGGAGGGAGATTGTTGGGTAATATAGTAAATATATATTTAATGTTAGAAGGAAATGCCAAACTCTTGATTGTATCACCAGCAATGTATGAAACTTATGATCTCTCTGCATACTTGTCAGGGCATGTGGCTTCATCAGGTTGTTGTTGTGGTTGTTGTTTGCCAAACTAACACATACGCAGTTGTGTGTCTCTGTGGTTTTAATTCACATTACTGTTAATGACTAGGGATATTGAACATCTTTTCATATACTTATTTACCACTCACATATCTTCTTTGGTGAAGTGCCTTTTCAAATTATTTCCTCACTTTTTAATTTCAGTTGTTTTCTTATTTTTGAGTTTTGATAGTTCTTTATATTCTGTGGATCCAAATTTCCTGTGAGACATCATCCAAGTTTATAGTTAGTCTTTTAATTCTTTTAACAGTGGTATCCGAAGAAAAAAATGTTTATTGATATTACATCTAAAAGTCTGCCAATTCCGAGAATCCCCCAAATGATCTCCTGTGTTTTGTTTCTGAAGTTTTAGCATTTCACATGTCGGTTTATGATCTGCTTAAGTTCATTATCATATAAGATGAGAGATCTTGTCAAAGTTTCTTTTCATTTCTTCCTTTCTTTCTTTTTTTAAGTGGATATGCCGATGTCTCAGCAGCTTTTCTTAAAAGACTTGTTTTCTCCAGTGACTTGCCTTTGCACATTTGACAAAAATCAATGACCATAATTGTGTTTCTCTATTTCCGGATATTCTCTTCTGTCCATTTGTCTATGTGTTTGTCCTCTCACTGATGCCACACTGTCTTGAGTAACTGTAGGTTTGTATCAGATGGGGAGCCTTCCAGGTTTACTCTTCTTTTCACAATTGTTTTGTTGTTCTAACTATTTTTATATAAAGTTGAGAATCATTTTGTCAATTTTTATAGTAATTCTACAGTGACTTTAGTTAGAATTATATTAAATGCATAGATCAATTTGAATAAAAACTAACATCTTAAGAATATTGAGTTTTCTGATTCATGAACATGGTATATCTGTCTTTTTATTTAGGTCGTCTTTGCTTTCTTTATTGATGTTTTGTAATTTTCAGCATATACATTCCATATATATTTCTAAAATTTCTATCTATTTTATTATTTTGCTTCTATTTTAAATGGTAGTTTTAAAATTTTGGCTACTAGCTGTTCATTACTAGTATGTAGAAATACAATTGACTTTTATATGTTGACTTTGTATCCAGTGATGTTGCTATACTTGCTTATTATTTCTAAAAATTTTATTGTATAATCTAAATGTTTTATGGCATGGGCAATCATGTTGTCTTAGAATAGAGACACTTGAAAACAGTCCTGAGAAAAGTATATTGACAAAGAAACTAAAAACCCACATTAAAAGCCCAAACTGCAACTGTAAAACAATTTCAAGGCTGCAAATTGCATAAGAAAGATTAGGTTTAAAAGGGGAACATGCTATCTGATTTCAGCTATTGCCATACAGAATAAGGGAAAAGCAATAATCAAATAGGATGAGTTGCTGGGTGTCATGAGGTAGTTCTTCCCTGGAAGCAAAATGAGGGCTTGGTCCAGACTTCCCCCAGAGTCAGCGTAGCACGAAAGCACAGCATTACAGGACTTTGTTGTGTTCTGGTCGGGGCTTGCTGTTTTCCCCACCTTGTTTTCTTCTGTGAATGATAATATGGAGGCAAGAAACTTTTTAATCATACCATTTGTTAATGTATCTTCTCTTTCATGCTGAAAACATATTATATTAAGTAGAATTCTTGGTTGAAAACTAGAAAACTGACTCTAGTTAACTTAAGCTTGAATAGAAATATTGTGCAAATATAGCTCACAAAATTTTTGAATGACTAGTAACTGATAAACTGAAACTATGCAGGAAGCAAAAGGGACCAGGCAGCTGGAAACACAGCCAATGTCACTGGATTCACTGGTTGGAAAGCTCCCACAGCCTTAAATTGGGTGTTGGTACCAGCCCCGTTACCACTGGTCAACAATATCACTGTTGATGTTGCTGCTGTTGGACAATGGATACCATATCACTACTAATGGGATGACTTGCAAAGTTGTTGATTTATTACTACATTCCCCCAAGAGCAAAACTAACAAATTTCTCAAATGAAATAGAAGTTTCCAATGCTGAAAGAAAGCAAAAACAAAACCAAACCCAAAAGATGGACAAATATACACTATTTTTTCTAAGTACCATCTGTCATGCTTCCAATTTAGACTGATTTCCTTGTAAGCTATTGTCACCCTAGAATTTTTTCATTACATTTATAGATTATGCCTGCTCCTTCATTGATATTGTAGTATACACATTTTTGGCTTCTTTTAATATTTGGCTGAGGTACATCTTCAAATGTTTTTCATATTATACCTGGTTGACACTGGTTTCCCGTGCTCCCCAAATTGCTTCTTCTTTCAGGTGGGAGGACTGCCTCTCAGCATTTCCTTTAATGACGTATGGGTAGGGAGCAAACAGAAAAGCTAGCTTTCACTTGTTTCAAAACAATAAATAAAAACTGAATCAAAATTCTGGCATGTTAATACCTGCACCAGAACCCTCAGTGTGCCATGATCAACGGTCAATTTACATAGAAGAAAGCTCTTCGGTTTTGGTCGGAGAGCGGCCCGTGTCTGCCAGCGCAGGGCTTCCATGTGGGCTGCAGGGAGGGAGGCCTGGTCTGGCGATGGTACAGCAAGACTTTAGGTTGTTAAAATAACTGTGTCCCACCCGGGCTCCCAGAGGATGCAGCCACTTGTCTCCAGGCGTGTACCCAGTTTGAATCCCTCATTTTCCACCGAAGAGCGTTGTTCCGTGTCTAGTGTTGTCCTCACTTGCTCCTTTTGGCGGGCTGTGGCTGTCTTTACTCTGTTCACTTGTTAAGGCCGTATGTGTTGGTTTTACTCTCCACAGTACTTGAATGTGTTTGGTTTTATTTTGAAAATATGTGTCAGTTATTTCAGTGGGCTCTTGGTAAGGAGGAAAAAACACGTGCGAAGTTCACCATTTTAACAAGAAATAATACATAGAGTTCTGAACTGGACTTGTAATCACTCCTTAATGAGGAATTACTGAAAATCTTTGGGCAGGTTTGACAAGCAAATAATCTCTGATGGGTGAACTTTCCTCTACTTTTATGTTATACAATTTTTTTTCTTTCTTACTTTTTTTAACTTTCTCAACTGTCAGAACTATGATGTTGATTGTGTTCATTCCTCCTACCAGAATTCCTATTACTAATTACATAAACATTTAATGTTTTCTATAGTTATCTTTTCTTAATGTTCTCATTTCAAATAACAGATTTGCTAGTTAATTATTTCAAAATATCCCCACTCATATGGAATGGAGCCATGACATTAGTCAAACTCCTTAAGGCAGAAAGATAAACTTGGGAGTTTGCATTATGAGTCATTATTGCATATGTTTTTCTTTAAATCATTTTAATGTTTTAAAAGAGTTAATTTTTCCAACAGGTTTTCTGTCTTACCGATGAGATAATAGTTTAAGGGCAGGGAGAACCGCTTCAATCTATGGATCCCTGTACTTTCAGAACCGGAAAGAACAGGGCCGTAGCTCTAGCTTCGCCCTCCCTTCCCACACATGCTAAAAAGAAATCTGAGATGTTCAATGGGGAGTTTAATGTAAGTTCGGTAAGTGGAAGAATTATAAGTAGGCCCCAGTTTTCTCATTCTCATACCCATTGCTTTTCTAAAATTTCTATTTTCTTAACTTCCTTTAGCATACTACAAGCAAAATAAGCAAACACAAATCCGTACACTTTCGGCCTCTCCTGGCCCTTGCTGTGTTCAGAGTTGATATGCAATGCCTGACCTACTCACTCTCTGAGAGAAGGTGACTGATTTCAGGCCCATGTCACAGGCCGTGTGGCCAGTGGTATGAAAATGCTAATTTACATTTCCATAAAATAATCCTGCTAGTGGTTTTCTGAATGGCACTAGAACCTGTGTCATGTTTACATGTTTTAGATCTTATGAATATGTTATTTGCAAATGTTTGGCATTAAAATTAGTAAATACCTTCTGTCAGGATGCTCAAAACTTTCTGTATATGTAATAATTATAACAGTATAAGAATATCAAAAGCAATCATCCACTAATGTAAACATAGGGGAAAGGTTTAGAACAATATAGCATAAATGTAAAGAGGATTAATTGTAAATTAAAAAAAAAGGGCTGCAAATATAATTAAATTTGAAAATAAACACAAATCAAGCTGAACACATTTGTCTTTGGGAAAAGAATGATGAAAATGTTTGACAGTAAAATGAAACTGCTTATAAGTCATTTCAAAATAATGATACACCCCGGATGATGTTACTGGTTTTGTAACTTTAAAGCTCTGACCCAGTGCCTCATATGTGCTTTCTTGTAAAGTTATAATCTAATTATGACATGACCAGATATTAAAGGGCTGCTGTGAATCTGCTGCTGCCTCCAAATGTTACCTCTGATGTTTAAACCTTTTCTAATGAAAATTGCATGCATGGTCAACAGAAAAAGATTAAATACTGTGGTGCAGTGATGTGAAACAGAGATTGGTTTTTCTCCCTGTTAAGGTTATGATTGGATTATTGTGAACTCAATGTTTGTTCCAAAATTTTTCTTTCTTTTTAAGTATATAGATTGCTATAATTGAATAGACAAGGTTATTCCTGGAAGTTAAAGGGTACTTTGAAACCATTAGAAATAGTTGTATATCTTTCCTTCTACTCTAACTGCCCCTTTACCTCAATCCCAACTCTGTTGTTACTTTATGAAAATACTGTACAGTGCTCCAGGGAAAGAAACAGAGTTTTCAACTCCAGAAACTTACTAGAATGTTTTCCATTTCTATTTAGGCACGTTGATGTGCGTGTGTTGCAGGCGTTTTAGTAACCGATGAAGACAGAGGGAAATCCAAGATCTGGCAAACTTATTTAGCTCATTACTGTAATTCACAGCCCACAGGAAAGCTGTGTTACAGTTCTGCATTGTCTGTGTCCCATTTATTCTTCTACTTTCTAGTGTCCCGTTGCACAATGCCACACTTTAGTATTCTACTCAGGCCAGTCTTAGTTTTCCTCTAGAAAACACCTGTCCATACTGTAAAATTATACCATCATCCCATATTTTCTTTTTTATCTCTAGTTACTAAGATTTAACTGGGTGCAGTGGTGCTGGATTGAAAATATGCACGGAAGAAGACACATGAATAAATTTATGATTTCTAACCCCCATATTTATGTAGACAAAATTTGCACAGCACCTCAGATCCAAAGGCAAGCATAGACAGGTGATCCTCCTAGAAGATGCCCCTGTGTTTTGTTATTCCCGTTTTACCTTTAAGCAAGATAGGTGTATATACTTTTGTTTCTATTTTGTGGATTTGTCTCCAATGTTTTTATGTGTGTAATTTCACATTTGTATTTTTCATTTTTCAATATTATCCTAGCCAATGTGTTTAGTTCTGTTATCTATAATGAAACATATCAATGTTGCACTTATTTATGCCAGCTCATGATAACTAATCTATTTATTTTCTAGAGTCCTCATATACTCTTTCAGAACTTTGTTACTTGTGTGTATTTAGTTGGAAAGACTTACAAATAAATCTGAAGTAGACTAGTGTTTATGGAACTGAGGATTTTCATACTGCTCATCTCCCTGGCTTCATATTTTCAAATTTTATGCCTCATCTGCTAAAATTTATCTCACCACAAACCCTGATGGTGCAGCTGTGCAAATCATGTGTTTTTGTGACCAAGTACGCCAAGGATGACTGTGGAGATACTCCTGTTAAGTAATCCTCCTACTGGAAGGGTTAGTGATTAACGTTGATTTTCAGATGTTGACAGGTTGGCTGGCATAGGAACCAGATAGTTCAAGATTGTTCCAGATTGTTTTCATTTGAAGCATGATGTGTGAACAGCGTGTTAAGCTTTGGGAATAGTATGAGCACCTTCTAAGCTAGTAAACGCTGGGAAGCATTATCCTTTGCAGATTTTGGGAATCCTTAACATGTAGGCTGCTCTGTCCTGCTGAGATGGTCTTGTTTTCCTTCCGCTGGTGGTGAAAAACAAATAATCTAAATCATACTTTTTGTTTAACAGTCATAAATTAATTACTCAACGTAATCAAAGGAAGATATTTGATTGATTGATTGATTGATTGATTGACTTCATGTGGAACTGCCCTGAGGGCATCAGTCATTATGAAGTTGTGTTGCTTTTTTAAATTTAGTTTTACAACATGACGCTGGAGAGACAGCTGCTTCGGTGGTACCTGTGATTGCCCCCCTGAAGCGAGGTGACACAGCTTTACTGCCGAGGTTGAGAGGAAAACACTCACTTTTATTATAAAAGGGTGATTTATGCTAGTGTCCTTTTCAATTAAGATCTAATATGAAAAGTAGTGTTGGGGAACGTTTTAAATCATTGTCACAGATCAGTAGATATTATTTCATCAGTTTGATGTTTAGACATATATATTTGCCTTTCAAAATAGTTAAGAAGTAATTGTCTTTTGTTTTCTGGATGTTCCCAGCTTATGATAATAGCACCCTAATTCATATTTCTTTTGTAATGCTGTTTACTCTGAAGTCCTCAGAAGTAAAGGAAAAAGAAAGTTTTTCACTAGCCTATAATCATCTCCTCAGAAATAACAAAATGACACCAGCAACTAGTGAAGTGTTCAGTCAGTTATATAGGGGAAAAATTTTAAAACTTTTCCATTGGTAATGCAAGCTAGAAAATAGATTAGTAAATTAATACTTGTGATTGGATTCTGATTTTATGCAGAAGTCATGAGTTGCTGTGTGACTTTTATCAACTTTTAAGCATATCAGAGACCAATTGTTGTGTGAATGAATGCAAAAATTTCCGCCAAGACATTTGGTATGTATAAAATGGGCTGAGTGGACACACGATAGTGCTGATAGAGCTGTTGAATGTTTTTAAGTTTAATTGTAT
This sequence comes from Anoura caudifer, assembly GCA_004027475.1. Classification (NCBI taxonomy): domain Eukaryota; kingdom Metazoa; phylum Chordata; class Mammalia; order Chiroptera; family Phyllostomidae; genus Anoura; species Anoura caudifer. The sequence continues at coordinate 373,141 of PVKU01000522.1, forward strand.
TCAGTTTCTTTCAAATCCCTTCTTTCTCATTTTCCTTAAGTTAGTTGCTTATTGTTTCCTTGACTAGTGGGTGGCCTAGATTCTTCTGCCTACATTTGTTCCTGTTTTTCTACCTACCATCTCTTGTTGAAACTGTCCTCCATCTTTAGGCATCAAAGTGTTGCACCTGGAGGCTTAGAAAAACCTTTGCCGCAGTTAATGCAATGATGTTTCATGGAATTTAGATCGTGCCCAACAACATACCGTGCAGAAACTTACAACTCAACTTGTATGAATAGGAGCCCTCAGTAATTTCTGGAGGTATAATCGCTCTAAAGTTTTATCTTGAAAAATAGTTCTAGTGTAATAGCTAAGCTTCTACTTATGCTTCATATTTACCAACCTGTGTCTTATTTCACCTGTTTAAACTCTTGCTCATAATTCATGTTGACATATATGAATTTTCTTATTGTTCACATGCCTAAAACTGGAAATTACAGACCACTTCTAGAGATGTAACTTGGATTTTTATATCCTGCTTTTGTGGGCATGTTAGACAATTTATTGTGTTCTGTATGTGTGTATTTGTCCAATAGTTTGGAGCACTGGCTAGGAGAGATTGCAATTTATTACGTATGCTGATTTGGTGAATAACTAAGAGGTAAATCTCTTCCATTCTTTCAAAAATACTTATTAAAGTGTTTTTTCTTTATACAAAGTAATAATTATACTTCAATAAGAATTTATGTTGCGGTAACATATGCTTTGAGTGTGGTCCTTTTTTTCAAAACTAAGGAGATTCCTTGTCAGACAGAATTTTAAGAAATTATATGTCTGGTCATGTGGGTTACTACCTAAGCCTATCTCAGAAAGAAATTGTGTATAATTTTTACAAGCCATATTTCTCCAGTCTTACCCTAATTCAGTCTCCTACCGTTGTAACCCTAGAACCACCCGTTTGTAAAGGACGGAATTATTGTGGAGGTGCTAACGCTGGTGGTGTTTCTTTATAAAGGTGGTGTAGGGGGTGAGATTAATAGGAGACAGTCCGAGACAACGTTTGTGCTTTCTTGTCTAAGGCTCCTATGTGTCATTTTATTAATTGAAATGGATGACAACCGTATGATTTGCTAAACCATGCTATACACTAAATATATCATGTTATCAGTATTTTATATAAAAATTAAGAATGATATAATTATATCGTATTTTGCTATCACTTATCTGATTTTAAAATCCTCTATTTGTTTGCTTAACATACATGTGTTTAGACAAGAATGAAAGAAACAAAGAATTAAGACATTCAAAGTCATCCAACACTAAATGCCTATTCTGAGCCTGGAACAAAGCCACTTATCTGAGTTTTTTTATATATGCTCTTTTAGTGAATATACACACACACATGCATATATAGACCTCATGTATGTATATATGTATATATGTATACATATATGTATGTATACATACATGAGGTCTATCCAGAAAAATTCTGGCCATCGTTAATGTAATGAGAATGATTTGCATGACATCATTGTAACCTTGTTGCCAAGGAGAGTGGACTGGAATGCTCATGTGTGAACAATGACAACTTCACTGTACTAGTCAGTGGGAGGTAGATGCTGTTGAGTGAGCATGTGCACTGTGTGGTGTCACATTCAAAATGACACGGAGTGAGTAGAGCAATGAATCTGCATCACATTTTGCATTAAGCTTTAACATTCCTCCGTGGAAACTATTCAGAGGATTCAGAAGGCTTTTGGGGATGATGCAAGGAGTGTAGCACAAATAAAGGTGTGGCACAAATGCTTCAAAGATGGTTGGCAATCTGTTGAAAGTGATCCATGTTCTGGAAGGCCTGCAACAAGCAGGACACCTGAGACTGTTGAACGTGTAATAAACAAAAACCAGCGACTGATAGTGCAAGAACTGGAAGCTGATCTAGGAATTCCAAAAACTACTAAGTCCAAGATTTTGGCATGAAATGCATCATGGCAAAATTCATTTCACAGCTTCTGCTACCAGAGCTAAAGGAACATTGTGCTGCAGTTGCTTATGACTTGATTCAAACTGCTGCCAATGAACCAGATTTCCTCAAGAAGGTCATAACCGGAGATGAATTGTGGGTCTATGGCTATAATCTAGAAACAAAGGCCCAGTCATCCCAATGGAAGCCACCTGGTTCTCCATGCTTGAACAAGGTGTGGCAAAGAAGCAGCAAGATCTAGACTGTCCACGTTAACTGTGTTTTTCAGTTGAGAGGGTGTTGTCCATCATTAGTATGCCCCTCCAGACCAAACAATGAATAAGGAGTACTACCTCAATGTTCTTCGTTGGTCGAGAGAGGCAATGCAGCAAAAAGAAAATGGCTGCAGCTATGGCAACTGGTGAATGGCAGCTTCATCGTAACAATGTGCTGGCTGATGCATCATGTCTTGTGTAGAGTTTTTGGTAAAACATAGAATTAGCCAGGTGACACAGCCCCTCTGCAGCCCAGATTTGGCACCCTGTGACTTCTGGCTTTTCTCAAAACTAAAATCACCTTTGAAAGGGAAGAGATTTCAGACCGTTGATAAGATTCAGGGAAATATGACAAGGCAGCTGATAGCAATTCAAACAAAGGATTTTGCAGAATATTTTGAACAGTGGAAGAGATGATGAGAGAACTATGTCCCAAGGTGCCTACTTTGAAGGGGACTGACACATCATTGTCCTGTGTATAATGTTTCTTGTATCTTCTTCAATAAATGTCTCTCTTTTTCATAGTGCATGTATAGATACTTTTTAGACAAACTATTTATATATATATATAAATTTTTAACATGGATATGGCAGATGGCATCAATATATATGCCTTCCTATTATAGTAAGGATGATTTGGAAGGTACCTGATGTGGACACCGGCCAGCAATGTCCGGGTCATTATGGATGAAATAAAACATACACATGGACTACCGGGTCTGGTGGAGGAATAAGGACGACAGCATGGCTTTTCCCTCAAGAAGAGCAAAAGCCATGGTCTCCGCCATGACAGGCCTTTATTCTATATCTCTCATATTGCAAGATGGATCCCCTTCACTATCCCCAGGCTACAACAAAGGAGCCAATGTCCCTCATTACATCACAGAAGAAGGATATTAGCAAATGAAAAAGCAAAAGTGGTTGATCCGTTTTCACTGGTCTCGGCAAGGTACTTGCAGGGTGAGGGAGTTTTAGCAAAGAGCAAGCCTCAAAACAGCCTATGTATATTGCAAATCTGATTACCCACGAGAGAACCTATCTGTGGGCATCTCCAAGTGGGAGCTGGGCCCACGCCACACAGAAGGGTCTGCCACAGGTACCTTAGAGTTCATCTATTTCAGCTTATCAGCCAATGCAGACAGTCTCATTCAACATTGCTGGTGGCTTTTTCTTAGCCATTTTTACAAATAGGAAGGCTCATAACACGCAGGGAGAAAAGATATTTAAAAACTACACAGGGTGGGACAAAAGTAGGTTTACAGATGTATGTAAAAGATATTATTCTTATATTCTTATTCATTAATTATTGTAGCATTTTCCATAGAAACAACTGTAAAAGTACTTTTCCCCCACTCTATGTATATGGTAACAAAATTCATGCCCTTGTATCTTCCAGTCTCTTTTAAATATTTTTCTTATTGGGAAAAATTTGCATTTGTTATATATGCATGAAAGTGATTAAACTAAAAAGAACTTAAACTGCTAGGGTAATATTTGTCTGTCTGGGATACTTTGCATTTTGCATTACACCCAAAATGTAGCGAAGAGTGATTCTCAGCGATTCTGCGATGATACTTTATTTATATTTTTCAGTTCTCTGTTATGTAAGTAATCATGGCACAGATCTATAAACTAAGTACTGAGGTGATCTTTTCCTATTTCTTCTCTATCTTAGAATTGTCTATTTTTCATCTTTGCTTTGCTCTTTCCAGTGTAAATTTCATTTGGGGAAGATGGAAGTAACTTTGTCCTTTCTTTGTTCTTGTACTGGGAAAAGCTAAGATAATGCCTTTTGTTGTTCTAGTTTTTTAAATACTTGTTGAATTGTTCTGTTAACATAAAAACTCATTCCAGCTTCTAATTCTGTGCCATGGATGCTATAATATGGCTTCAGAAGTTTTAGATTCTCTCTAAGTTGGGTCTGTACTTGATATTAGTTGTATAGAGCTACTTTTATATTCTATGGCATGTGATATGCATCTATTTTTCAAAGTTTAAAAACTTATTCTCAGTTCCAACTGAATGTGCCCAAAGCTACCTCTTAATACAGTAGTTATCTTAATGAAAATTTTAATTTCTTTGTGGAATCATTTTTTAGAGAAAATGTATAAAGTTAGATTCTTCTGCTTTACCTTTAAAAATAGACTTTATTTTTCAGAACAGTTTTATATTTGTATCAAAAGTGAGCAGAAACCATTACAGAGTTTCCATACGCTCCCTGCTCCCCACTCCTGACTCCCCACTCTCACCATTCCCCACAGAGGAGGACATTTGTTACAATCGACTGACCTTTGATACACCGTTATTTTCCAAAGTCCATAGATTACATTAGGGCTCACTCTTGAGGTTGTGCATTCCATGGGATATTAACAAATGTATGATGACATGTATCCACCAGAGTAGTTTCTATCCCCTGACCCCTGGAAACCATTGATCCTTTTCCTATGTCCATAGTTTTGCCTTTTCCAAAATGTCATATAGTTGAGATTATACAATGTGTGGCCTTTTCACATTGCCTTCTTTCATTTAACAGTACGCATTTGAAGTTCCTCTTTTTATAGTTTGATAGCTCATTTGTTTTTAGCACTTAATCTTATTCCGTTGTCTGGGTATGCCACAGTTCATTCATCCATTCACCTACTGAAGGACACTTTGTTTGCTTCCAGTTCTTGGCAATTAAGAACAAACCTACTGCCCTGGCCAGTGTGGCTCAGTTGGTTGGAGCATCATCCCATAGCAGAAAGATTACAGGTTCAGTTTCTAGTCAGGGCACATGCCTAGGTTGTGGGTTCCATCCCGGGTCCGGTGCGTAGGATCCCAGGTCAGGCACATACAGGGTACAACCTATCGACGCTTCTCTGGCCCATCACTGTGTTCCTTCTCTCAGTTCCTCTCTCCTTTCCTCTCTCTAAAAGCAATGGGAAAACGTCCTCAGGTGAAGATTAAAAAATAAAGAGTAAAGCTTCTGTAAACATCTCTGTGCAGATTATTGTGTGGCCATAGTTTTTCATCTCATTTGAGTAAATACCAAGGAGTTCAATCACGGCATCATATAGTAAGAATGTATTTAGTTTTATAAGAGACTTCTAAACTGTCTTGCAAAATGGCTATACAGTTTTGTATTTCCACCATCGGTTAATGAGAGTTCCTGTCGATCTACACCTTTTCTGTGATTTGGTGCTGTTAGTGTTACGGATTTCAGTAGGTGCATGGTAGTATCTCATTGTTTTAATTTGTATTTCCCTGATGACATATAATGTTGAACATATTTTCATATACTTATTTGGTATTTATGTATCTTCTCTGGTGAGGTCTCTATTAAGATATTTGACCCATTCTTTAAAAAAATCGGGTTGGTTGTTTTCTTATGGTTGAGTTTTAGGAGTTCTTTGTATATTTAGAATAACAGTCCTTTATAAACATATATTTTGCAAATATTTTATCCCATGCTGTGTCTTGCCTTCTCATTCTCTTCACAGTGTCTCTAGCAGAGCAGAAGATTTTTCTTAATTTTAATTAAGTGTAACTTATCAATTAGTTATTTTATTGATAATGCTTTAGATGTTGTATCCAAAACCTCATCTGCCAACCCAAGGTCCTTTTCTCTTACCTTACCTTCTAGGAGCTCTATAGCTTTGCATTTTACATTTAAATTTTTGTCATGAAAGATGTAAGGTCTGTGTCTATATTCATTTCCTTCCCTGTGGATACCTACTTGTTCCAGCAACGTAGTTGAAAAGACAATATTTTCTCCATTGTGTTGCTGTTGCTCCTTTGTCAAAGATTGGTGTTTTAATTATTTCTTTTTATTTGTTTTTTACACTTGAAATAGCACTGAGTCCTGCATATTTTCTTATCATTTAAACTTAATTTAAGATTGCTATTGCATGAACAGTAAGTAGCCAAATGGAAATAATCCTGCTTGTTAGTTCCTCTCTCATTCTGAATTCACTGATCGTTTAAGTTCAATGCAACAGCTCACTAATGGAAGGAAACAACATGGAAAAGCCAACCATGCCTAAAAGGAGGAGATTCTTATATTTTTAAAGAAGATTTAAATATTAGTTACTATCTTTAAGTAGCACTTAATATTTGTGAACTGAACCTGTATGGTGCATAACCCGAAGTGATGGTTGAATATTTTGTGAAAAAGGATGAGTGTTGCTGAGTTTTTATACAAGGGGGTGGGGCCTCTTCCACAACACACACTGTGACAGGCAGCAGGAGACCAAACGTGTTCGTGTTTTGGTCTCATTCATCCACTGTAAGGTGCTGGGTCAGCACTGCACTGGTAACCCAAATGCGGTGATTTCAGTTAAAGTTAAAAAGTCACAGCAGCTATCAGGAACAGAGAAAGTGACCAAGGTAGAAGGCATGTTCAAGATTGTTAAAAAATAACAATAAAAGTAATGAAATACAATGTGAAAAAAAGTTTGATCTAGTAGTCCACAGTTTCTAGAACCAGATTGCTCTCACTTAAAGTGTGTCTTTTTTTGTTTTATTTCTTCACCATAAAATGGGGAATGAATAAATGGTTATTCTTTGGTCTTCTTCAACTCTAGAATTCTAAGCTACTAGTACAACAAAAGTGAAATGCAGTTATGGGTTAATTTGGTTCAAGTAAGGCGGGTTTAGTAAGTAAATTAAACACGATTACTTAAATTCGTACCAATAAAAACAAACATAAGAAATTTAAATCTTATGTGGACTATAAAAGCTGACTAGTTCCATTGTTTAATTTTTCTCTTAAAAATCAATAATAAACATGCATGAAGAGATTGCAATGATTTGGACATTGTTCTTAAAATTTGTGATTTTTTATTCTGCACTTATTTTTGAAATCTAACTCAAGTACTTAGAGTTATAGGATTTTAGAAGTAATCGGGGCATTTTAATTCCATGCCCACACCAACCTCAGTTTAGGAAAGAGTAAACTGAGGTCCGGGGAACTTAAATAATTTGCACAGGGTCATAACAGCCAATTTATGGCAAAGCTGGAAAAACAAGCTAGATTTCCTGACCCTTAGCCTGGTAGCCTTTCTGTAATAAGCTGAAAGTCCGTATGACTACGACAATCCACTGATACAACATTTAATGTTTTATTTCACAAAAATAAGTTTTGACAGCTGTTAATTCATTCCATCCTTTCAAAATCCCTGCAAGGTTATTATTGTTCTCACATTTCTATATGCACTATTACAGATTAAGTGCTATGGTTTGAAATATCACTTTGACTGACTCCAGATCCCAATGTCTTTCAAAGCATGATGTTGACTTCTTCCAGTTTTCTTTGAGCAATAGTATTATAACTAGTCTAGAGAGCACCTTACTTAAAGCTTTGACATTAGTCTTTATCAGGGCTTAATTATGACAGTCTTTCAAGTTTATGATTATATTTTGCTTCTGCTTCAACATGAGGCTTTTCTTAAAGCGAGACTCATGTTCCAATATATTCAGTAGAAAGTGTTTGGGGTGTATATATAAGTAATCAACTAACTATTGTGTGATTCAGTATTTCACGCTCTGAAGCAATGTTTATTGTGTTTCTGTGTGTGCACATGTTACATAAGAATTACACTGACCATCTTCTTTTTACCCTCTCAAGATGGCCTTAAATGTGAATCCAAGGCCCCATGCATAACATTCCCAGGAACTGTAGCACGACTTTCAAAAAAACAGTCGCTGGAGGTTTCTCAGTGCCTACCTACTGCATTTCTAAATTAACAGCAAATGCAGATTTGCCTTTGATGGTACTTTTATAGCTGCATGCAGCTGGAGAAAAACCAACTGCCAAGGGAACTCAATTTTCTTTATCATCAGTTTGGCGTTGGATAACAGATGGCTTCTGGATACCATGGTGGTCTTCCTAATTTGTCTTTTCATATAGTGTGACAACTACCCTTGGTTAATTGCCCAATTATTACATATAATTCTTTGTCAACAATATACATCATTGTTTTGGGACATGTTACATGAGATAACATATAATAGGCAGATATTTGTTGAAGTACTACTGTGCCTTTGAAACATAAAGCCAAAAAGCAAAAACGCCTAACGGTAGACAAGTGGGTTAAAAATGCCTTAAAATCCAGGAGGCTTTCTCTTAAGTGTGCCATTTCTTTAGAATCCAGGAGATTGTCAAGAGTCAATGTTATGCAAAAGACAGAAGAAAGGAAGTCTACCAAAAAAAAAAAAAAAAAAACTTGGACACAAATGCAGAGACACTTTAAAATAAAATATCTTGCCAACTGAACTTTACTCTAAGGTTAACTGCAACTGAAGTCCTTTTTTCCTTTTTTTTTTTTTTTTTTAGCATTTAAGTAAATAGAATTTAAATATTACATTTGGGAGAGTGAAAAATTGTCCTCTACTTCAAAGAGGATGTAAAAATAAGTTTACGTACTTTTGGCATTCCATAGAATGCAAATGTGAACACTTTCTATGACTGCTTTGGCAATCCACAGAAATGAGCAAACTTTTCAAATATGGATTTTGGAAGAGCTCATTCAATTAGATCAGATTGCGTACAACAGTACACACACATTTGTACACATACAACAAAAGAAGAATTCAATGCAAGATGAGTGAGTCCATTGATTATTGTAAGATCAGTTTACGTTGTGACTTTCCAAACATCAATTAAAACATTATTAATTTTAGCTTTTAATCTTAGTTTTTTTTCATTTATTTATTAAGCGGTAAAGCTGTCTCAAAAATGATGCAAAATTATAGTTTTACTATACCTACAATTATACCTGTACTTTTAACAAAATAAATTCCTCCCTAATTTAAGAACTTTAAATAGATTTAAAGGTGGACTCAGTGGAATCAGAAAACCCTTACAATGGTGCTTAGCCATTATGATGGAACATCTGAATGAATATAGGTGGTAATGAATATTCTATTGCAGTTTATGCTGCCACCTATGGGAAATGAAAATTCTTAGTAATTAACCTAAAATCTAGAAATTACTAATGGTATCTATGAAAGAAAATTGAAACCTCTGTGTGGATTTTATTACTATTTAACTGTCAAAAAAAAAGTCCATTTGGAGAAAGCTATAAGCTTTTCACCTGTTGCTTACAACCCAGACTTGATATGGGTCCGTGAAATAGAGCTACATAATCCGCAAGGCTCAATTGTAAGACATATAACTTGTGTTAAATTGTTTATTTATAATAAAGTAGTTAAAAATAATACAAACTGGATTAACTGTTTATTTTTAAATCTTATGTAAGTTGATTTAATAATGACTCTATTTTCCATTTTCTTCAGATTCCTTTCTCTTCATTTCTGCCCTTTCTGCACGTCTGTCTTTTTCCAGCTGGACCGCAGTTGAGACTATTCCTAGCCTTCAATCTGCCAAGACAGCGATGTAGTAAGTACGTATATGCTTCTAGTTGTTATAGTTTCTTAATGACTTTCCTTTTTTTTGTTGGAAAACATGCTTCTTTTTCTCTAGTTTTTAAAGCAGTTTTTTTTTTTGTCTTAAAGTTCATCAGATCTGATGTTAATATAGCCACTTCTGCTGTTTTTTTTATTATTATTTGCATGGCATAGTCTTTTCCATTATTTTATTTTCATTCTCTTTGTGTCTTTTCATATAAATTCTGTCTTTTGTAGACAGAACAAAATCAGATTTTACAAAATTGTTCTGTCAATCTCTGCCTTTTGATTGGAGTGCTTATTCATTTCATATTTAATGTCACTACTGATAAGGTAAGGTTTAGATCTTCCATGTTGCTATTTGTTTTCTACATTTCTACATCTTTGGCCCTCTTTTCCTTCATTATTGGCTTCTTTTGAGCTAATTAGATATTTTTTTCTAGTGTACTATCTTAATTTCATTGTTGTTTGTTTTACTATATTTTTGAGACATGTTTTAAAATTGTTGCCCTGGAGATTACAGGGTAACATCTTAAAACAATCTAGCTTAGATTAATGTCAATTTAATTTCAGTAATTAAAAATTTTGTGCCCAGAAATCTGATGTAGAATTTTGGCTGATAGTTTTGAATATATCGATCCTCTGCCCTCTGGCTTCCATTATTTCTGATGCAAAGGCAGTTCTTAGTCTTATTGAGGATCCCTTATATATGGTGATTTTTTTCCCCCTTTTGCTAACTTCAAGATCCTCTCTCTCTCTTTTAGTTAAGTAATGAAAGCATACATGATTGGAAGAACAAATCAATCTCTCTCTCTCTCTCAAATCAGTAAAATAAATTTTTTTAAAAAAATTCTCTTTAACCTTTTCTAATTTCAATTTTGTTAGGATGTAGTATGGGGAGGATATTTTGGAGATTAACCAACTTGGAGTGTATTGAGCTTCTCTAATGTAGATTAATATTCTTCATCAAATTTGGGAAGTCTTCAATGATTATTTGTTTTGATATTCTTTCTATTCCTCTTTTTTCTCTTTCTTGACTACCATTATGCATACTTTCATATATTTGAGGGTGTCCAGTAGTTCTGTAAGACTTACAGAATGGTTAATGTTCAACATTCTTTTGTCTTATTATTCCTCATGAATAACTGAGAAATCTAAATTTACCTATTCAAGTTTGTTGATTGTTTCTCCTGTCAGCTGAAATTTGATTTTGAGCATTTCTAGTGAATTTTCCTTTCAGTAATTTTGTTTTCAACTAAAAAATGTATATTTGGTACTTTAACAGTTATTTTTGTCTCGACTGATATTTCATGTGCAGTGAGATATTACTTTCATACTTTCCATTAATTCCTCAAACATGGTGTCCTTTTGTTTTTTTCTGAGCTCTTATAGTAGCAGAATTTAAAAATTTGTTAGTAACTCCAGCACCTAGTTTTTCAGAGAGGTGTTTTTTATTGGCTCTATTTTTTTCTTTCTTGTGTATGGCCCATACATTTTTTTTTCTTTTTTTGCATGCATACTGTTTTCTAGAAAACTGAACATTTGAAATATTATAAGGTGGATATTCTGGAAAACAGATTCCTATTATCACAGGTATTTGTTTTTGTTGCGTCTGTTTGTGTAATGATCTTCCTGACTAATTCTGTAAAGTCTCTATTCTTTGTCATGTGTGACCACTGAAGTCCCTCCTTCAGCTAACTTAATGGTGGGCCAATAATTGGACTAATATTTCATTAAATGCTTTGAACCAGTAATTTTTCCAGCCTTTGTAGAGGAGCTTTGTGTGTGTGATAGGGTGTGACTTTAACTCTCCAGGAGTTTACAATTATTCCTTATCCTTCATTTCCAGCTTGTATAGGTCTTGAAGGTCAACTAGAGATGAGCGATTAGGAAGCTCTCAGGTGTTCTGGGGCACACACACAAACCTAAGAGTATTTCGGAGCCTATTATAGCCCCATAGGGGCATCTCATAAGACAAATTTCCCTTTCAAGTTTTTTTTTTTTGTTACTCTCTTACTTGGAATCACTAACTTTGTCAGCTTTAAGATTAAATAATAGGTGCTAATTTCTTTTGAGAAAGATCCTGGGTTTGGGCTTCCCCACTGAGCGAGCTCTGAGTCAGGTAAAATGATGAAAAGCCTTTCAGGATGGCCTTTTCTAGAGAGCAGCCAGACAGGGCCTTTGTAGAAGCCCCAGATCTGTTATTCCCTTCGGTGTCTGCTAGGCTGCTGGTTTTGAAGGGTACCACGGAGCTGGCAAGAAGAGAATGTGATAAGGAAAGTTAAAATACCATAAAACTCACTGTCTTACAGAGATTTAGACACTTTTTATAAATAAATGTATCTTGGATTTTGAAAGCTTTTTGTTAATTTTCAGAATTCTGAAAAATGTGATTTTGACAATTTCTTCTGCTCTGATTGCTTTTTACAAAGCAGCCATTTTTTTCAGAGGTCCTTAGGCTACTATTTTAGAAATCCTTGCCTTTCCCTATTCTAATTCTAAAGAATAATAAATCTCTCCCTACATGTAGGAATTTGGTATTATGACTCCGGTTATATTGATAGGAAAGAACTTGTTCAATGGTTTAAGAGTGAGCCTTATTCCCAGGGTTGGGCAGCAAAACAAACCTACTCACTCACTGGGCTAGTTCAGGAACACTGCCATTGCTCCGTGATTTCACAGCCCCACAAACTAAAGAGGACCACACAAGAACTGCATTGAATATTCAAAGTTTATAAATGATAGCTTTGACTTTTAGTCAAATTTTATAGGCCCACCATTTTAGTGCTGTAAAATATGGACCTGTGTTTATTTAACTGAATCATAGAGACCTATATTTTAGTCTCATTACTAATTGTTTTGATTAGTTCTCGGCATCTATGAGCTCTTCCATTAGAGTGTAATTTCTTTGAGGGCTGAGCTTTTAGTGTATTCCGTTTTGTTAAATGGTGATTTAAACAGGCCATGTATGCAATGCTGTCATTGAGCAGATCTGAACTTGTCTCAGTAAGCCAGCATAATACCTTATCTCGAAAAGTACCTGGTAATTTTTGTTAATTAATCAATTTAGAAAATATATTAAGAGCTTAGTGTATACCAATCACTGTGAATTGATATAAGGGATAAAAGATGAGAAAAAGTCTACTCTTGATGACCTTGTGTCTCTTAGAAATTTAATGAATATTCTTCATTTATATTATTAACACATCCATTTCTGCATGAGGTTTTTAATTTTCCCGCAGCTTACTAAGTACTCTGCGTGATCAGAGATACTGAAGGAGACCATAACAAAACAATGTATCACAGAATCTGTAATTTGCACATTTGTGAAAATTTATACATTGTTTAGAGAAGCATAGAAACACTGGTTTCAGGTATTAAAATTAGCACTACATTCAGCTTAAACAATTCAGTTAATTTGCAAGGTCATCAATAATAGCTGGACTTTTTTACTATTTTAAATATTATAGATATTTAAATATAAATAAAGAAAATAACATGCTATGGAAATTAAATATAAATTAAGAGAAATTAAATATATATTAAGAGAAATATTTTAGAATCCTCCCAAAATTTGGTTATTTAAAATATCCTACTTTACACATAAATTATTATGTTCTGCAGTGAAAGACACAGAAAGCGTTATGGTGTTTTGTACTGATGTTGTATCTTTTCTACGGAAGTAGGTAGAGAATACAGTATGAGAAACAGCATTTAATGATAATAGGCATCTTCCATACCCCATCCTTATGGGTGTAAAAAGGTATAGTTGAGTACCTGAAACTGGTGAATTGATGTCCTTTGAAGAAGAGCAAAGTGGCTGAAAACTTGATGAATTTTATGTCTTAACCAGCTCAGACAGCTGTAACAAGCTAGGGGTTAAATAACAGACATGCACAGGGTTCGGCACAAATAACACCCCTTTTTATTACAAAATCGTAAGCATATAATTCTGTGCCCTTAACAACAACACACTCAAGCACACCGTATGACATTTTAGGTGAAATGTTCAAATTAAAACTATTAATTATTACACCCATAGTATCACCCACCAACCACACTGGAGCCAGCCTTGCTCTGCGGGACGCTGTGTTTCTCACAGTTCTGGGGAGCAAGGTCAAGGGGTTGACAGATGTGGCTCCTGATGGCGGTCCTCTTCCTTGTTTGCAGATCACTGCCTTCTTGCTGTATGCTCACATGGCAGAGAGAAAGGGAGCTCCAGACTTCTTTTCTTCTTACAAGGTCGTTAATTCCACAATTAGACTCTGCCTTTACGACCCCATCGAAATTTAAACCCCCACCTCCCAAAGACTGTATCTCCAAATACCTCCACAAGGGGGCTGAGGGCTTCAACATGAGTTTGAGGGGACGTATACATTGAGTCCGTAACAAAGCATAAGGAAAATGAACATTTAGTTTATAACTGAATGCAGAGGATGAATCTTGTGCTTCAACACTGTGTAAGACATTGAAGCGAACAGAAGATAATCAGACAAGGGAATTAAAGACATAAGTTTGGCATGGAGTTTAGTTTCCACTTGGAAAAGTAGAGCAGTTACAGAACACAGTGGTGTGTGCACACTGCAATGCAATATTGAGGTGCTTATTATGTGCGTACACCGGAACCCCTTTTGGGGGGGGCTTACCATTGATATGTGGAAAGAATCCTTCCTAACTGTTCTTCTCTCTCACATATCATGTCTTAAAAACAAATTTCTCCACCAACAAACAAACGTTGCCCAAAATGAACTAGCAAATGCTTTCCAAATATCAAGGCCAAAGAGTATTTATTTATAGTCTTATGTAGTTTTTAAATAATTTTTATAACTTTACAAAACTACTTAATTCAACTTTTTATTACCATATTATCCTCATGTTCTCTGAATGCTATAATAAAATACAAAGCCATATTGTATATTAATAAAATATATTTCTCCCGTGTGTTTAACATATGCTTCATTGCAGGTTTCTCATGGTATTTCTCCGTGTATTTATGTGGATGAAACTTTAACATAAAGGGAGTTTCTATAAGAACATTTGGAATATAGACTCTCAGTAAAATTCTTTTTTTATTAACCCCCTGCTGGGGTAATAGAAAACATAATATTATAAGTAGAGCAGTTTAAAACCACAGATTTTGTTCATTTTAGGGTTTGCTTTTATGTAATACCTATACATTTGGGTTTTTTATGTAAATGAACACAATCCAGGGATTGATGATACACCTCTGGGTTTTCCTGATGCAAATTCATAGAATATTCAAGATGTTTAAGACTACACTTGTTATTTAACTGTTTGACTCATCTTGTAAAACCATGGGATGTACTTTGAAACTATGATGTACAAGTGTCTCCAAACTCTATCTTTCAACACAGAAAATCTGAGACATGCTTGAGAACATTCATTTCACATGATTGCTTTGAAATGAACACTATCAGCTTCTATTCAATAGGAGCTGTAGAAAGAGCAGTTTAAAGAATCATAGTGCGAAAAAGTAATGGAATTTGTTATTGCTACTTTTTAACTGCCGTAGGTGATGAATGTAAAACTTAATTTGTGTTTGTGTAAGGTGAAGAGAGCACAAATTAATTTGACATGCAGATTTTGCGCTTTAGTAATGATGCTGCAAGTATCCTGGGCCCACGTGAAAATGGCACTGTTTGCCTCGTAGGTCAGTGGACCAACTGTGTTCTCCGTGTAGCAACGTCGGGCACATCTTCTTAAAGGCTGAATTGGCTGAATCTCTAATCTAGTGCCTTTGATGATCTGGATAGCAAACTGATGAAGCAAAAGTGACTCTCCCACAGCCATTATCACTAAGCATATCATACCACAGCATGGGGCCAAGGAAGCAATACATTTAATCTCGAGATAAATTTTGCCTAAAGTAATTGTACCTTGGCTAGCAATAGTTCTTAAATTAATCAAGGCCTCCAGCCTTTTCTCACTACTTTCTGGGTCCTTCCTGAAAGCAAGGACACCCTTGACTTCTATAATTCTGATGCCTGCAGATATGATAAACATGTGACAAACTGTCGCTTTTCCATCATGAACAGACTATAACATTAGTAAGAATGTGTGTGTTTTTATTAAGAAAAAGTTCGGTGAATTGTTTTCAGAGAGCTCAGTGTTGTGAAATTTGCACTGCATTACAAAATGTTGCAGATGTTTTGTTAATGTCTCTGGCTTAATTATCCCGTTCAGAAAAAAAAAATATAGTGAGCTAAAAATAAATTGGGGAGAAAAACAGACATACCTAATATAATGCCTACTCAGTTAACAACTACTTACCATAATAGCTCTTGAATATTTGTACTGTTTTTGACAAAACCTCTTTTGTTCCAGTATGATGACTTTTCAGTTAAAGGCACATGAAATTAGTATTCTGTAAAAATGATACTTTGACATTTTAATTCCAGGCAAAGACACACTCAGTAATTTACTTGACCAAACAGTTCCTAGAAAAATTATTGAATTTTTGAAAAACAATTGAATTCTATCCCAATGTTTAAATGAACCCAAAGTGTTTTTCTTTTTTATGTATGCCAAGTAGAACGGGATGAATAAATGGCATTTTTTTATTCTTGCACCTCTTGTGTACATGAATATCCTGTGTTTCAAAGTACTCTAATGATTGAGTAGCTTTTCTATTTTGTTCTAAAAGTATTAAGTAGCATTTGAGTGAAGAATAGCCATGAGTTCCAGAAAGGGTGAAAACTTGGTGGGAAAAATGGTGGAGTAGAAGAACCATCCAAAAAAAATTGCTTCTCATCTTTTTTACACCACTGTTACGGAGCCTTTTCCTTTTTATAAGTAGTAAACCTATATTGCTTTAATTTTATTGAAAAATATATTCTTTTGCAAATTGTTTTTCTTTTTAAAACATCTTTTATTGGCAATGTATATGTCTGTCCATGAATATATTCATGGGTGAGTGTGTTTATATACAGATTTTTAAACTTTTCATGTAGTGGTAGGATTGCTAGCAATGAATTAATGAGGCCCGCAAGCAAGGGGTAGGTAGAGAATTTTTTTATTCTTTTTTATCTAGAATAATAATTTGATTAACAGTCTGAAACACCCTTTATGAATAATTTTTGAACATACTTGTGTGCATGCTTTTTTCACATGGAATTATTTAGGCACATCATTTTTGTTTGCAAAACAGATGGCAGAATACAATTTTAACACGTTTTAGATGATACTTTAAGTCCTTTTGTATGTGAAAGCCAGTGTAGTTTATAAGAAGCTAAAAGGGAAATTTAGCATGCACATTCGCTTAGCCATCAAAATTGATGTTCATACTTTGATCTCTCGGGACTGGCGCTGTTCTTTCAATACAGCAGCCCTTATGGAAGGTGCGTGCAGGAGCCAAGACATCGCCTCTTGGTATACATAATGGCTGTGAGCATGTTGGAAAAGCCATGGAAATTGCACCATGTTCCATATGTGATGAGAGACATCAGAGTTTAAAGACACAGAGTTATGTTCAGAAATGTTTTGCAGACTGTCGCTGTGAGTGAACACTGACACTGAAATGTCAGTGCCTCGCTGGTTGTGCGGTGCAAAATCCGTCTTTATATACAATGCACAGTTAGGTGGGGCTATCAATGCCACAGCATGGTGATTTGCTCCTTGATAAAGGTACTAAGAAATACATTACTAATCCTCAGTCGGTGAAGTTGTATGACTTTTAAAGCTGACAAATATTAAACTGACTTGGGATCTTTAATGTCTTGTTAAAATAGTATCGTTGCATAAAAAGGGGATATAGGTTACATCACAGTGATTTGAGGATCATTTAAAAACACCTAATACACAATGAGTATCCCTGTATGTCAGACACAGACATGTGTATTACTATCTAATTCTCTCCTACAAAAATGTTATGAAGTTCTTATACCTCTTCAATGCAAGAGAACATGGAGGCTCTCAATGATTAAGTTCATTTTACAATGTCCTGCCATTAACGCATTGTGGAGGCAGCACCAAATCTGTTGTTTTCAATTCATTCCGGGGGCCCAGCTGTAAACTAATCTGCCGTGAGTGTTTCCCACGTCATACTCACAGGTGAAGGCTCCTCATTTCAGTAAACACTTTTGTCCACTTAATCACCCACACCAAGATCTAAACACCTATGAAATCCCAGCAATTATTTAGATATTCAAAAGTAATTATTGATCACTCTTCCGTGCCCGTAACTACTCCAGGTGGTAGGGATACATCAGTAAATGAGACAAACAGCATTTCCGTCCTCAGGAAGAAAGAAAATGCCAAGTATTAATAGGTGCTGAAAATAACACAATAGTGAGATAGAGAACAACTGTGTGTGTGAGAAAAATTAATTTCTAATCATACTCTCCTGTTCTTGCAACTTTCTCACTTCTTTATTTCTATCACTTTGATACCATCAGGATTTTTGTTTCCTAGGTATTTTCATTTTCACAGTCTGGCCCTATACCCTTTATCCATTTTCACTTATTTTCTTATCTAGTAGAGTTTCTATAATTCAATATGTCAACTACTTTCTACGTAACTTTTTACACCCTCCCCCAATATTTTTCTCTGTCTTACTCACATACAACCTTGTGTTACATCTTACAACTACGTTCTAGAAAAGAATTATATCATGCTCATTGAGCTATTAAAATATATTATCTATGTCTCCAGTTAGGCTTTCAGCATTCTTCAATTATCTTTGTATGTCTCCAATCAGGTTTCGCTCTTTGTGCTCGTATAGCTACTGAACACCATTGCAGGCCCCCCCTGCTACCCCAAAGTAAAGCATTCCTATGAAACCTGTCATAGGCTGAAATGGCATAAAGCAAGAGTGTTTCCCAAGTTCCAAAAGTGTGTGTTACACCACTTCACAAAATGGTGTAACGCGAACGAACTTTTTGGAAAGCAGGAACTATCTGTCTTGCTTTTCTAATAATCTCTACCCCTGGTCCTCAAAGTAACTGGTAATTTTCCTATAGAACTTTCAAAAAATAAATATAACATAAAAACTTTCTCAACATTGGCTCTAACTTCAATGGCATCTTCAGTTTTTCATTTCCTTTGTTTGGTGCCTGCTCTGCAAATTTTAGAGGAAGTGTTGTCCTTCCTTGAATTGACTTGTACTTGAGTTCCATTCCCATCTTTTTTCGACGGGACTTTCCTCATCCACTAGTCAACTTTCTCTTCTAAGCAAGTACATATGCTTGTGCCACTTTCTAAAAATAAATAATACTAATAATGAAAATCTCAACAGTTAGCCCCATCTCATTTTGTTCTTTTTTCCTTCTTCATTTCTCTTTCACATTCGTTGTAACTGGGAGGAGTGTTTGTTGAGTGACCCTAATGCCTGAGGCTGTGGTGGGCTGAAGCCAGATGCTTCCTGGTCCCTGCAGGGTGGAGTCTGTTAGGCTGACCAGACGTTTGTGTCTGTCAATGCGCTCATCTCCCCAGGGCAAAGCTGGAGAAAAACAGAGTAACCCTGGCTTTTTGGCTGAACCTTTTATAACCCTACCCCTTCTTCAGTTACATATACTTGCATAGTTTGAAACCTTGTTAAACTAACTTTGGAATTCCTAAATTCCTAGGCTCATATATTTAGAAATGATTATCGTAATTACCTTTATGAATGCCTATGATTCTGCATAAAAATGAATATTATGGTGATACTTTTGGCATACTTTTTTTCATTTTTATGGCTACTTTGAGGTTACATGTGTATTCAAATATTTATTTACTAAATTATTGAATGTGGACATTTAGGATATTTTCTTTCATTTTTTTTGTAATAAAAATACTCAATTATAAAGATTCTTGTTCATGAATGCTTGTATTAAATAAGCCTTCACTGTCAATTTTCATTTATTTGTAGATAATCTGTCTCTTCCCTTCAGCTACTTTTAAAGTTCATCATTGTCTTACATTACCTGCCTAGGTATCTATCCTGCTTGTATATTTTTTTCTCTCATATCCAAGAATTCATATTTTTCTTCAATTATGAAAAATTCGTAGGCATTATTTCTAAAAATAATTCTTCTTACTGTGGCCTTAATTTCTCTAAGAACTCTCTCTAGATCATCTCATTCTGTTTTCCATATTTGTTACTCTTTCTTTTATTTGGTTAGTTTATATCTTAATATTAGATTCTAGAAAATTTCTTCAGATTCATCTTTACTATATTATTTCTATTTTTAGTTATGTCTACTCTGCTATTTTACCAGTAATCCAGTTTAAAATTTTAAAGCATTTTTTATGTGTAGATTTTATTTTGCTTCTCTTGAAAGTTCTAAAACCGAAGGTGCTCTATGTACTTATCCTCCTTCTCTATTCCACGAGGTTTCTTGATTTGGGAAAAATATATATATTTTAAAGCTCTGATATAACTCTGATATTTCAGTGGTTGGTCCCTTCAGTGCAAGCTGCTGGAACCATTGCTCTGGTGTCAAGGGCAGGTGTTTCTGTTGCCAACACCTAGGTGCTGTGTTCACAAAGGGGCTGCCCCACTCGACCCACACAGCTTTCTCATAGTGTCGAGTTTTAGATGATACTTTGCTTATTTGCATTTTGGGGCTATTTCATATTTTTTAAATTTATAAAAATTATAGCCCTGACTGGCATAGCTAAGTGGATTGAGCGCAGGCTGCAAACCAAAGGGTGGCCAGTTCCATTCCCAGTCCGATGCCTGGGTTGCTGGCCAGGTCCCCAGTGGGGGCCATGTGAGAGGCAACCACACATTGATATTTCTCTCTCTCTCTCTCTTTCTCCCTCCCTTCCCCTGTCTAAAAATAAATCAATAAAATTATTTTAAAATTATATATTTTGACATGTAGAAAGTGGGGCACATTTAATGTATATTACTCAGTATGTTTGGGGATAAGTATATGCCTGTGAAATCTTTATCACCATCCAGGCCACAGACATATACATCCACTCCCAAAGTTTCCTCCCACTCCCTTTATTGTTAACTATTACTATGGCCAATTTTTCTGTGGATATAACACATACCATAAGGTCTACCCTGCATGAAAATTTAAGTGTACAATTTTATTGTTAGATATACAGTACTATATAATAGATCTTCAGACTCACTTATTTGCATAAGAAAAACCCTCCAAATTAAAAGTGGTATTTAAAGTTATCTCTTTTTGCAGTCCATATGATCATGTATTGAAAACCCTAAATATTCCACCTAAAAACTGTTTAAATTGATTAACAAACTCAGTAAAGTTGCAAAATACAATAAACATACAAAAATCAATTGCATGTTTACATACTAACAATGAACTATCTGGAAAACATATTAGGAAATAAATTCCATTTACAATAGCATCCAAAAGAATAAAATACATAGGAAGAAATTTAACCAAAGCAATGAAAGACCCGTACACTGAACACTATAAAACTATGATGAAAAAAATTTGAAGGAAACACAAATAAATAGAAACACACCCATGTTTGTAGATGGGAAAAATTAGTATTGTTAAACTGTCCATACTATCTAAAGTTATTTACAGGTTTAATGGAATCCTTTTCAAAATGTCAATGGCATTTTTCAGAGGAACAGAAAAAGCAATTCTAAAATTCTTGTGGAACTATAAAGGATTCTAAGTAAACAAAGCAGTCTTGAGCAAAAAGAACAAAACCAGAGGCATCATACATTCTGATTTCAAATTATATTGCAAAGCTGAAGTAATGAAAACAGGACAGCACTGGTGTAAAAGCTGACATGTAGAATGGGGAAACAGAATCGAGAGCCCAGAGATAAACCTGCACATATATAGTCAACTGATCTTTGACAAGGGCTCCAAAAATACAAAAAGGGGAAAGCATAATTTTTCAATAAACGGCATTTGGAAAATTTAATATTCACCTGGAAAAGAATGGAATCGAACCTATGCCGTATACCATACACAAAAATCAACTTGAAATGAATTAAAAACTGAAATGTAAGACCTGAAACCACAGGGAAAATCTCCCTTATGTTGGTCTTGGCATTGACCTTTCAGCTATGACATAATCACAAGTAAGAAAAGAGAAGTGGGACACATCACTAAAAATCTTCTGCACTGCGAAGGAAACAATCATCAAACCAAAAAGTCAACCTACGGAATGGGAACACAGTCCAGCTGACTCTAGAACAAGGCAAGGGTTAGGGGCACAGATCACTCGTGCAGTCAAAAAATCACCAGGTAATTCTGCTAGTCACCTGGCTCGGTTGGAGCGCCGTCCCGTACACAAGAAATCTGTGTGTAACTTAAATTGGCCCTTGAATACTTTGTATTTCAACTTCAGAGCTGACCCTTGAACAGGTTTGAACTGCATGGGTCGAATGAACTGTGCTGGTCTGTTGAAAGAATGCACGTGTAAGTGGACCAGTGCAGTTCAAACCTCTGTTGTTCAAGGGTCAACTGTATTTGTAAACCATATATCTGGCAAATAATTAATATCCAAAATATATAAAGAACTCCTACAACTCAATAGCAAAAGTCAAATATTCTGATAAAAATACACAAAGAACCTAAACAGACATATTTCCAAAGAAGACACACTGTGGCCAACAGTATATGAGAATATGCTTAACATCAATAATCATTAGGGAAATGCAAATCAAAAACAAAATGATACCACCTCTCACTTTTTAAGATGAATGTTATTTTTTAAAAGAAATTATAAGTGTTGGAGAAGATATGGAGCAAAAACTGAACCTTGGTTCACTATTGGTGGAAATGTAAATTAGTGAAGCAGCCATTATGAAAAACCATATGGAGGATTTTTTTTAAATTAAAAATAGAATTACCATATGATCCAGTAATTTCACTTCTGAGTAAATATTCTGATGAAATGAAATCAGGATCCTGAAGATTTCTATGCATTTCCATGACTGTAGCAGCATTATTCACAATAGCCAAGACATGGAAACAACCTAAGTTTCCATCAATCAATGAATGGATGAAGAAAATATGATACATGCCTACCAAAAAATATGACTCATCCTTTAAAAAGAAGGAAATCCTGTCATTTGCAGCAACATGGATGGACCCGGAGGACATTATGCTAAGTGAAATAAGCCAGATATAGAGAGATGAACACCGTACAATCTCACTTACACGTGGAATCCAAAATAGTTGAACTTACAGAAGCAGAGGGTAGAATGGAGATTTCCAGGATCTGGAGAGAGGGAGGAAGGGGGTGTAATAGTAAAAGGATACAAAGTGACACAACTCTTGAGTCATTTAATTTTTCTCAGAGGTTTTTCCAATCATTCTTCTCCTTGTTAATACATGAAAAAAATTCCTAGAATTTTATTCTTTAATTGGTCATCATTGCTTTTCATGTTCAACCCATGTCGATTTGCTCAATACATATGAATTATCACCTAAACCTATACCTAGTACCCCTCCAACTGAGTATGTACTCTAGATTATTATCTATTAACCCTGAAAAATTATTTTAAATGTATGATCACATGAGAACTTTCCAATTTTTAAACTTTTTTCTTAGTTTGGTTGGTGAGATTGTGAGGATTCCTCTATAAATACTAATAACAACAAAGTAACGGAAACAAAGCAATAATAAACCTATTGTAACAGTTATTGTGTGGGGAGTTCATGAGATCTGAGTTTTGTCTGGGGTGAAAGCTGACTTGCTGTATGGAGTAGAAAAATCATTAAATATTTCCGTTCAGTTTTCATAATAGAAGCTGCTTTTGTAATATTTTAGACACAAATCATCTGCCTAAAGCCATAGTCATCAATAGCGAGAATTAGTCTAAATAGCAAATCTCATTCATATTTGTCCAACTGTTTGAACTTCACCTGAAGGAAACAGTAACTTGAAGACACCCATGAGATGTAGTCAGTGCTCTTCCAGGCCTGTTTGTGTACAGAAAATTATGTCTCCTTGATGGTACTATTTTCTCATGCAAAATGCCATCCAGTGGCAAAACGTGGTCACTAATAGCCAAGCCTTCCTTGTGCACCCCTGCTGCAACCAAGTAGAATACTCTCGGCGGGGTTTTCAGGGACAGAATATTTGCCTGCTTTGTATGGGGGACTCTATCATTTCCGAGCTCTGTGGTTTTCTCTTCTCTCTCATCCTAGGCCGTTTTCAATTTCTTTGGGAATTCAGCCATTCTGGTGTGGTATGCAATTTGTTTTATTCAGTGGTCTCTTATCATGCATAGATAAAAATGCCTTTTTATCATTTAAATTATTGTTTTCCTCTGGTGATGGATTTTTGCAGCTTCTGTACTTTATTACTTTATTACTTGTGACTAAGGCATGTTTTCCTATGGGGAGCCCAGCAGAGGTATGCGTTTAGTGTTACTTCATTATCATATTGCACCGCATTCTCAGCAATATCTCTACACAAAGAAAGAGGCAAGGAGTCTCTGGGTTAAGTAGTTAGAGTGAAATAGTTCCGCTTTCACTCACAGCCTCAGCCTGCATTGCAGATGATTTTAGAATTTTACAACCTACATTAACATAGTTAATTTATTTCTTGTGTCCTGTATTTCATAGGGTTATGTTCTTGCCTTGAACAAAAAGGGAAAAGTGATAAAATGGCATGAGCAGTTTTCTCCTCGTTCTTTCTTTCCAAACTCAAATACTGATGTAAAATTTTTATGGAATGTCACATTTATCCCTGAAGATTTATGTGAGTGAATCAACTCTAGCCAGATTTTTGGAAAATTCACTAAATTGGCTGAGGCTCTCACATTACTCACCACCTGCCCCCCCCCAAAAAAAAAATAAGAAAAAATTACCAAAATGTTGAAATGTGTTCTTAGTAGCTGTTTTCTTCTAAATCTTCTGCTTAGTTCATTCAAGTGGGCCCAAATTTCTTCATTCACTTATAAAGTTAAATGATTGGAAATCAGTTTTAGGTGGCTTTAAAGCCTATCCCATTTCCTCAGATAGAACCATTTTGAAATTGCCATGGAAGATAAAAAAACTATCCTTTGTTTAAGATCCTCAGAGAAGAAAAGTCCATTTCCTTCCTTAGTAACTTTTCCACACTTCTCATCTCTTATGTTAATATTTTCTAAAGCCTAACTAAAATTCAGATAACAATTTAAGTCTATTTCATTTGTTCATTCAGTAGCAAATATAACAATTATTTCCAGCAAGTCACTATGCTAGTCTCTGTAAAGCACATGTATTTGGTAGACACTGATCTTGCTGTTATAAAATGTTATAGGCTTCTAAAGGCGGTAAGCTAAGTAATTGAACAACTGTGAAAAGCAACTAATGACAAAAACATGCACATAGTGCTGTTATTGTTCAGAGAAGTGTTTAGTTTCTTTGAGCTGGAGGGACAAGGACACACTCTTGAGAAGAGCTGAGCTGAAGCTGTGTCAGTGCTTGAAGACAGCTGTGAAACCCAGGGCGTTGGTCCATACTGTTTAAGGCTGGGGTGGGAGAGAATGGAGATAACTGTACTTGAACAACAATAGAGGGGAGAAATGTGGGAAAATGTGAAAAGAAAGTAAATGGGAAAAAATAAAAGTAAAAATATGGGGAAAAAAAGATCTCAGATGGCAGAACAAAGAGCTTCATGTTTATTCTTGTGTGTTTGAGTCTAAGCTCTGTCTTAGGGCTTTTGGGTGGCCGATGACACATCTCTAAGCCTCAGTTTCTCCTCTGCAAGAGCATGATAACAGATTTCAACATATTTGTGAGGGTAAAGTGAGACAATGTATGAAGTGCTCTTAGCACGTAGAAAGTGCTCAGTAAATGCAATCAATATCAATTGGTATCAATGGGTATCAATAATGATAACAATTATAATAATATTTTATCATGGCAGTAGGAGACCATTAAAAAATTTTGAGCAGTGAAGTGTGACTGTGACTATGTTTCAAAAGATTAATCTAAGAATAAGATGTAAGTGTAACTAATGAATATATAGAAAGTAAGGGGGTTACTCTTATGAGAAATATTCTAGCTATGTTTTTAAGGCTTAACTTAAGGATAGTGACAGTAATGAAGAATAAGTGTGGGGAAGATTATAAAATTTTTTAACTCCAAGTATAGTGAAGTTTTATATATTTTATTAGCTTTTAATTCACTTTAAAAAATCTAGTTCTTTTTGCTTACTGCTTAATTTTTTACAAAATATTTGGTCACCTGTTTAACTCATACCATGTCTCTCTTGTGCTATGTGTTAGAGTAATTAAAACTTTCACCTCAATTACTTTTCCATAAGGTGTTTCAAAGTTTGGCAGGTAGCAAGCATTAATCCTACCAATTGAATAATTGAGTTTCACAAAATTTAATTTAGGATACATATTAAACTAGTAAATAGATCATAATAAACTATAATTTTACTTTTTTCAAAATAGTCATTTCTAGCACTTGAATGGCAAGAATAATTCATCCTGAAACTTTATCTACAATGGAATAGTATAAACTTTTCTAAAAAAAATTTGCTTAATGTATTTCATAGCTGTTGAAACTTCGTACTCAGGAATCCAAAGAACCTGTGTTCAGTTCAGAGATCTCATTTACTGTATATGTGACCTCGGGCAAATTGCCTTTCATCAAAGTCTCAGGTTATCTATCTGTAACTTAAAGGTAAGGGAAGCACTCAACTCGCAAATATATACTTATCACTTTGTCTGTGTACAATAGGTACACAATATGATTTTATTTGCTACTATTATCATTAACATTAAGCATCAAATGATTTTAGATATTCCATTTGTTGTGCCTGAATTCCTCATACTCCTCTTTTGCTCCATTACTTCAATTCTTAACTACCAACTTATAAAATAATGAGAAATAAATCAGTTTATGTTGTTTATTTTCTAAAAGGCTTAACATTAAGGGTATATGTTATGCATTGTCAAGATCAAGACCTGTTGAAAAATTACTCCAATATCCAGAGTTCATGATTCAAATTTCCTTCTTATTGGTGGCTAGGAAGGAGTTGATTTCCAGATAATCTTGGATGCTACAATAAAAGAAAATAACTTTTAAGAGTGAACTCAGCTAATTTTAGATTGAACTCGTATTTGTTTTCTGAGGGAAAAATACAAAATCATTGTTTTGAAATCTGTTACTTTTCTTCTTCCTTTGACTGCTTAAGTCTTACTAGTTTCTTTTCAAGAAATGTTGCTGACCATATTTTATGCAAATAATTAAAGGGATGTAAGATGAGAGAGCCCCTCCAACTGATCTGTATGTAAACAGTATCAGGCAGATGGCAGAGACTGCATGATTTCATTTGGAGATCTGCTTTTTTTAAAAAAATTATTATTCAAATATAGTTGTCTCTATTTTCCCCCACCACTCTCCCCTGCCACACCAACCCCACCTCCCACCCTCAATCCTGCCCCACTTTGGTTTGTCCATGTGTCCTTTATACATGTTCTTTGACAACACTTCCCCTTCTTTCCCCCATTATCCCTCTCCCCACTCTCCTCTGTTACTGTCAGTTTGTTCTTTATTTCAATGTCTCTGGTTATATTTTGCTTGCTTATTTATTTTGCTGATTAGGATCCTCTTATACATGAGATTATATGGTATTTGTCTTTCACTGCTTGGCTTATTTCACTTAGCATAATGCTCTCCAGTTCCATCCAAGCTGTCACAAAGGGTAGGAGCTCCTTCTTTCTTTCTGCTGTGTGGTATTCCATTGTGTAAATGTACCATAGTTTTTTAATCCACTCATCTGCTGATGGGCACTTAGTTTGTAGCACAATTTACAATAGCTAAGTGCTGGAAGCAGCCTAAGTGGAGATCTGCTGTTGTGTTTATCTTCCCTTATCTTCTTTTTCTTCTTTTTTTAAAATATATTTTATTGATTATGCTATTATAGTTGACCCATTTCTCCACCATCATTCCCCTCCACCCTGCACACCCACTCCCACCCACATTCCCCCCCTTTAGTTCATGTCCATGTGTCATAAGTTCTTTAGCTTCTACATTTCCCACACTATTCTTGCCCTCCCTCTGTCTATTTTCTACCCACCATCTATGCTACTTATTCTCTGTACCTTTCTCCCTCTCTCCTCCTCCCACTCCCCTGTTGCTAACCTTCCAGGTGATCTCCATTTCTGTATTTCTGTTCTTGTTCTAGGTGTTTGCTTAGTTTGCTTTTGTTTTAGGTGTGGTTGTTAATATTTGTGACTTTGCTTTTTACTATCCTATTTTTTATCTTCTTTTTCTTAGATAAGTCCCTTTAACATTTCATATAATAAGGGCTTGGTGATGATGAACTCCTTCAACTTGACCTTATCTGAGAAGCACTTTATCTGCCCTTTCATTCTAAATTAAAGCTTCGCTGGATAGAGCAATCTTGGATGTAGGTCCTTGACTTTCATGACTTGGAATACTTTTTTCCAGCCCCTTCTTGACTGTAAGGTCTCTTTTGAGAAATCAGCTGACATTCTGATGGGAACTCCTTTGTAGGTGACTGTGTCCTTATCCCTTGCTGCTTCTAGAATTCTCTCCTTCATTTTAATCTTGGCTAATGTAATTATTATGTGCCTTGGTGTGTTCCTCCTTGGGTCCAACTTCTTTGGGACTCCCTTGCCAGATTGGGGAAGTTCTCCTTTATTATTGTTCAAATAAGTTTTCCACTTGTTGCTCTTCCTCTTCCCCTTCTGGTACCCCTATAATTCGGATGTTGGGATGTTTAAAGATGCCCTGGAGGTTCCTAAGCCTCTCCTCATTTTTTTTGAATTCTTGTTTCTTCATTCTTTTGTGATTGGATATTTCTTCCTTCTGGTCCACTCCATTGATTTGAGTCCCAGTTTTCCTCCCATCACCATTGGTTCCCTGTGCATTTTCCTTCATTTCACTTATTGTAGCCTTCATTTGTTCATCTAATTTGCGATCAAAATCAACCAATTCTGTGAGCATCCAGATGAACAGGGCTTTGAACTGTGCATCTGATAAGTTGGCTATCTCTTGGTCGCTTAGATGAATTGGCTTGGGGCTTTAATCTGTTCTGTTTGAGCCATTTTTGTTTTTGTTTTTGTTTTCTTTTGGTCTGGTTGTGGCTGTTGGGTAGTGAGGGGTGGAGCCTGAGGTGTTCCCCAGAGTAGGGCAGCCCAGTGGCTGGGTTTTGACACTGTATGTGGGGGTGGGGTCTGAGAGGGAACAATGGTGCTTGCTCTGCTCTCTCTTGGATTCAGTCCCTTCAGCCGCTTCCCCTTCACCTGGATTATCTGCATGCAAATGTGGGACCGCCTGGCCAGCCAGCTGCCTTGCTTAGCCTCACTGGGTCTGCGTGTTGCCACCCAGTGCCCAGTGTCCGTGAGCTGCTGCCTGTGCACCTGGGATCTACTAGCCACTGCTGCCTGCGTGCCCGGGTCTGCAACCTGCACTTTTTCCTGCCTCGACTCCACCCCTCTCACCGGTCTGGATGAATGGTTGTCAGACTTCCGTATAGTTCAATTTTTCTATCAGTTCTGGTTGTTTTCTTGTTTCTGCATCTTTGTTATCCTTAATTTTGGTTGTGCAAGGAGACCCAGTGTGTCCACCTACAACTCCATTTTGGCCAGAAGTCCCCTTTGTCTTCTGAAAGTTAGATATAATCCTTTATCTCTCTAGCTGCACTTTAAGCTGATTTAATCTTGTTCCTTTCACTGTAGAGATCAAGAACACCTGTTTATGGTGCATAATCTTTACTTTTCCCTGTTCTTCAGCACCTATGTAAGATGGCATCCTGTTCAGATATGGAGATGTCTCCTTATTATCTTCCCACTTCTACCATCAGTGCACAAACAAAGGCTCTCATTCCATTTTGTACGAGACTGCAGCACTGTTCTGGGTCACTCTCCATCTTCCTTCCATGATCGCCTTTCTTTTTTCCATGTTACTGATGCCAAACTCAGTTTTCTGAAGCACTGGTTCTCTGCCAATTATCTTAAGAAACTTAAAATAGTTCATTACTACTTATTGATTGGATTAAATTTTTTTTTTTTTGAAATTTTGGACCTATCTTAAGCAGATACTGCCTCTTGCTTTCCCAACATACATTTTTCCCCTTATTTCTTCTCTGGTGCATAAACATGGCACTGTGGCCAGTGAAAAATAAAATAAAATGAAGTGAAGTGAAGTGAAGTAAAATAAAAAACAGAACACAATTTCCCAGTTCCCCTGTACATGGAGGTGACCATATGACATGATTTGGCAATATGAGAGGTGAGTTTACCTGAAGCTTTCAGGAAAGGTGTGGTTTTCCTTGCCCTTCATCTGCCTGGTGAGCAGATGCTTTGCTTGCACTGCAGAGGCCTGTTGTAACTAGCAGGCTAAAGGTGGTAAGACTGGCGGAACCGAAAGAGAGGGGAGCTAGAACCTAAAGGTGTCTTAGAGCTTCCATATTATCCCTGAGCTGTCCACCTTCAGATTCCTTGTTTTCAGAGAAAAATAATCTGTGGTTTGATCACTGCAGTCAAGTTTCTGTTATATGCAGCTGAACCTAATAAACTGATATGTGCTCCCCTAATTCAGCCTTGTTTTCCACTCACCACCATAACTCATCTTTCAGTTAGACTGTTGGAATTCCTCCTGTCCTCTAGGTTTGGGTTACATACTTTCACCCCTGACTGCCTGCCTTTCCACATCTTAAACATTCTTCTAATTGACTCAAGTCCCACCTACCCCGTGAGGCCTTCTCTGACAAAACAACCAATTTTTGAAGTTTGGTGGCAGGCATGCTTCCCACTACACTACGTCACGTCAAGCTGTTATTTGTTCTGTAATTGTCTTCGCTTGTGTTGTTTAACACTAACTAGATTATATATTAAGGGTCAAGAGTATTCTTAAATTTATTAGAATGTAAGTTTTGGAAAGACAGAGGCAAGTTTTATATCCAACTCCATTCTTCGCTTTTCTTCCTCTAGAACCAGGGAACATTGTAAAAATCCAAAAGTGTGCTTTGGGTGTGTGTGCATCTACATGAAGGCACCTATGAGAGTTTATTTTAATTAACTCAGTGATTAATGATTAATAATATTTGTTCTAAATTTATCTCTTAATCAAGAAATTTATCCTTTAGCACTATTCTTTATTGGGGATGTTCTCTAAAATGTTTAGCAGATAATTAAAACAAAACCTATGTGTTCAATTTCCTTCTAGCCAAAGCGTTGTAATTGTATAGGAATTTTGTGAGGGAATATTTATAAGCTTGAAATAAAATTAAGCTCTGTCTCTAGTTATTGCCCAAAGTAAAAAAAAATGTAATGCAAAAAATAATGTTATGCATTTGTTTACATTTTTACCCTCACTCAAGTACAGTTGAATAAAGGGATACTTAGATTACAAACCTTTAGAGAATGCAACTTCAAGATTTTCCAACAGTCTTGTCTTTCTAATAAAGAATGTTGTATATTACTTTAAAACTCTAATCACTCTCTATCCTAGGTCTGGGTGAATAAATTATATTAGCATTAAAATCACAGCAGTCTTTCTAACATAAAACTCACCAGGGAAAAAATGAAGATAGGAGTGGAGTTGGATTTTTTTCACACTCTATAAAGTTTTTCTCTTGTTAAGCTTTAAAGATTTTCTAGTGTTTGCTCATATTAACACTATTCCCAAATTGTCTAACAGTTGTTAGACTGCCTAAAATAAATGAAGTATTGAAGATAAAGAATGTGCCTACACTAGCCATTTGAAATGAAGTACTTTGGAGAAAGTGGAATTGCTTCAGTTCTAAGGAAGCATTTACAGTCTATGTGGGCACTCACTGTTTTATGTGCTGGTGTTATGAAAGCTTGGAATATGTTCTTTCCGTTCAGTCCTCTGAACTGTCTGAAGTGCACTCCTGCGTTTGTTGGAGAAGAGCGACCTGAAGTCCACGGCAGTGCTAACGTAAGCTTGCATCCAACTCCATGGGCCATACTTGGTGTTCTGGCTAATGACCTGGAAATGCTAACTCCCCTACCCCGTCACTACACCCACTCTCTTCTCTACCTCACCTCTCACGTTTGTGCTGAGTTCAGGTCCACACTACTAAGTTAATATTGTTACATTATTAGCTTGACATTTAAACTTTTATCTTTCTGAGGGGGGAAAGTCTTACTGGTTCTACAGGTGGGTAGTACACCAAGAAAGGATTAAAACATTTCTCTTACATAACATACAAGGGGAAAGTGGAGGCACAGATAAGGGAAATGTTGATTCCTTCCTTCCTAGAGCCGCTATTTGTGGCAATTCCATGGCCCCATGGCTTTGTGGTCTCCGTGGAGATCAGTAGGCAGAATGGCCCAGATAAACTTCATTATTTTGTATAGCAGCTCTGATTGGTTGGAGCTGCTTATAAAGTGCCTCTGCTTTTGAATACTGAAATAAATCTTTCCTCTATTTGCATTTTAAGTTTCACACCCTTTAAAGCAATCTACTTCTCTCTCTCTCTCTCTCTCTCTCTCTCTCTCTATATATATATATATATATATATATATATTTTTTTTTTTTAAGGTTATATTGATAAAGAGTATGAATTTAGGAAGTAAAGTAATCTTTGGGTTAATTAAATTTCCTAAATTTGAAATACTCAAAAATTAATATGATTTTACTCGTGTCTCATAGCAAGTGATACTCACAGATCCTCATAAAATTAAGAAGATTTTGGCTATTACAATGTTCTGGCCATAGAACTCAGATTCACACCCAACACTCCAATACTTGAGTTGCCCTTGTTCAGAGACCAGATACTCTATCACAGAAAAACTTGGTGTTTTGTGGGGTTATCTAGTAATATACTCAGATACAGCAATTTTGGTACTGGAAAGGGATTTTTTTTTTTTTCAGTTCTGTGCCTAGAGCATAAATTCAAGTTCAGAGATTAGCAGCAAAGAAACTTCAGTTTTGAAACAGAGCTAAGTGAAGTCATCCGTATACAAGCATGACTGATTTGTATGTATTTGGCATCAAGGTGATGAGATATTTGATGGCTAAAACTGGGAGTGTATGTATGTATTTTTATGTCCATGTGTGGAAATATTGCCCATGCTTAGGCTTTGGAGTGCTTCCGCTCCTCACCAAATAGGCAGCTTGGATAACAGAGGTATCTTTTACAAAGATGTATACGTTTTGCCTGTGACCTCTACTAGATTCTTTTTGGAAATGATCTTAATTTCCTGAAAATACAGGCCAGTTGTGTGAGAAAGTAAAATTTTTCTCTGATTTTTAAGTGTATATACATCATCATTATATCTCTAAAAGGTAGTTAGTTCTTAAGGCCAAATTCAGCCTGCAGATCAGCAGCAGAGATGGGGCGCACAGTAAGTGCCTCAGCTGGGCCAGAGCTGCGGAGACCTGTAACGCTCCCCAGTCGCGTTCTTTTGCTGGTGACCAAAGGCAACGGAGAGTGATTACTTTCTTTCTTTTATCAGTTTCTGTTGGTGTGGTAAACTTCACTTTCTTATCTCTCCTAATTTAGTAGCCACAATGAGTTTACCTTACTTGCTGATGATTACACATTGTTTCTTACATCCTAGAGTGCTGTACTATAGATGATAACAGAGATAATCATGAAGATCTGAACCTGCTTTCTGTAATTTAAGAACACAAACAAATCCTTAGCTGCCCTGTTAATTTAGGGCTTTGCCACTCATCAAACTTTATCCTGCTTCTTCCATATTCATGAAGACTATACAGTGCTATCCACATGGGTTTAAATTTTTAAACCTTGTTTTACACATGAGACTTATCATTAAATTGTAAACATCTCAAGAGTAAATATTAATGTTTTTGATATGAGAGGCATGAGTAAGATTCTATCTTCTATCCACCTTCCTTGGTATTTGAAGACTGAGGCCTAACCCTCTCCAAAGGAAGTAAATGGGAGTGATAGTAAAAATTTCTGAGATAACAAAAGTTAAACTCTTGTTAATTTTATTGTTGACTGCTGTTTGATAATCACACTGACATTTGCTGAAATATCTGTCAAAATAATCTCGACAGGACAAGTCTAATCTTATGCTCTGTGTCTACGAAGAGAACTCAGACCAGTGTACTGAGGTTTACTGACCTGTCTGATAGCTTGAGGCAGTACGAATTGTCTCTCTGAAAACTAATTACAAACAATAATGGTTGACACTAATTGTTTTTCTGATTAATTACCAATATTGATAAGGAAAGTTTAATGATTCTTATTTTTGTAAATAATGTGGAATAATAGGTATGTTAATATAGTTTTCATAGAGTATATATTCACACAATATTTTAAAAGGCAATTTTTAGCCATAGAAATTTCCAATAAAAATTGGACCCTTGTGTTAAAAAAAAGAAACTTTGAAAATGTACAGATAGGCATATATCTGAATTTACTTACAAATACATAAGAAACACTAATTTTTCAGGCTTATAGAGAAATACACAATACTATATATCAAAAACTTAAAAAATTTTTTTTGATGAAGAAACACCGAGGCAAATTTCACTTC
The DNA here is from genome assembly GCA_004027475.1 of Anoura caudifer. NCBI lineage: Eukaryota > Metazoa > Chordata > Mammalia > Chiroptera > Phyllostomidae > Anoura > Anoura caudifer. The sequence continues at coordinate 407,141 of PVKU01000522.1, forward strand.
TTTTAGTTACAATGGGTAATTTTTACTTTTGGAGGCATTTTAGTGTGTGTGGTGGGGTTCATTTTCAACTAACAGTAATGTTAAATACTACCAATTTTGTACTTCTTAAAAATGGGGGTTAAGATACCTGTCTTTGAGTATCTGTATGAGAAATAGGGATTATATATGTAACATGCATGGTATAAACAGGGTCCGACAGAAGTAAGGCCAGCTTGAGTGTGGTTGGTAGGGTACTAATATGGGTGAAATAATTCATAGTTTTGATTTGAACATTTCACCTAAAATGTCATATGGTGTGCTTGAGTGTGACATTGTTATATTACAGAATTTCATGCTTACGATTTTGCAATAAAAGGTTTTGTAATAAGAAAGGGGCATTATTTGTGCCAACCCTGTATGTGGTTTTCAATTCACAAACTGTGTTATTATGAAGTTGTTGTTCTCAATTATTGCCATGATGAAGACAATCTTATGACAGTCTTATTATAACCAGTTCAAACAGCTCACAGTCATTCTCAAATACAGTGCTAATTTTTTTGTAATTCTTAAATTGATTATTAGAATCTTCTTTTATTTTTCTCAGGATTTCAGGAGTTTATAAAATCCATGATTCTGAGTCCTGGCTGGGTTGCTCAGTTGGTTGGAGGATTGTCCCATACACCAAAAGGCAGTGGGTTTGATTCCTGGTGAAGGCACATGCCCAGATTTGGGGTTTGATCCCTGGTTGGGGCATGTGTGGGAGGCAGCCTATCGACGTTTCTCTCTCACATCAATATTTCTCTCTCTCCCTTCCTTTCTCTCTAGAATGGATTTTAAAAAATCTATGGTTCTGAGAGTATGTGCTGAACCTATCCTGGATAATAATCACATATCTATGTATGTTCCCAGCCTTTGAGTTCCTGGTTTCCACTGGCACTCTTAAATACACTTCTGAAAGTATTAGTTAACTATGACAAATTCAAATGACTTTAGCTATATCCAGTTTTGTAAGAATTGCTTAGTAAAATTCCAAGGCTCTGTTTTCCTTGAAATTCATCTCTCACAGACCCCAAGTGCTCACCAAATACTCATTGCATTTATTCAATCAATTATTCATGTAGTCATTAATTTTATCATTAAAATCTATATTCCTTCACCAATTAAAGATAAGCTATAATTACAAAATTATACTAGGAAGAATATGGTAACGGCATCAAAGTATAATCCAAAGATGAGGAAATTAAGGTAAAGAGTAATTTAGAGACTAAATTCAAGATACACGATTTATTTCTCTATAAAATTCACATTTCTGTTAGTATCTTTTTGAAAAGTTGTCACAGCTGCATCGAGTATAACATGCCATTAAAGATCTATTATTTCGTCTCCCACAGGAATAGTTCAGTAACTTAATTTCTAAATTGCTCTGCCACACCCATGAACCAGGGTTAGTCATCCTAGTCAGTGAGCCAGCAGAGATGGTGCTTTATCTCTGCTCTAACAGAGACTAAGCGTTAACACAGATCACAGGTATACCATGCAGGAAGCTGTTTTTATAAATTAAGAATAAAACAACTTCAATAAGGAAGGCTACAACATAACAGATAACTGGTAGAACTTTTCAATTGAGAACTATTTCTTTGTATAAGGTGACTTTCCTTTACTGACTTTTCCCCTACACTTATGGATTCATAATAGCACTTGTTTGCCAAAACTATTCATAGAAATATTATGCAATACTTAGTTCAACCATGTGTTCACATAAAATTCATGGAGCTTAACCATTGTTGACGGAGGATGTTTTACATGCTAGCGGCCTTAAAGACCATAGAGCTAACTGAATGAGATTCCTCTACTTGACTGAACTCCCAGTCATCATCCAGCTTCAGGTGTCCAATATTAGAGAGCTGACCACTCCTTAGGCAGCATCCTTGGAATGCGTGTACTGAGCTCACAACTTGCACCCACACTTTAACTAGCATTTGGTAAGCTGAAATGTGTGTAGAGAAGTTTAAGGTTGTCAGAACTAAGAGCAAGAGCAGAGATATAAGGGATGATTGACTTGAAAAGACTGAATATAAATATAATTTTCTTAAAGTGTTCAGAGAGACATCACATAGAAGAAAGATTGAAAGTATACTGTATTTCAAAAAAAAAAAAGTATACTGTATATCTCTAAGTAATCATCCTGGGACCCAAAGACGAAAGTTATAGAAGGATCTCTTGGTAAGGAAATCATAACTAGCTAATAATGCTGTATTTCTTCCCAGACATCTTAGATGCTCTACCAATCATGTCTGTATCTTCATCTGGGTTTCTTATTTAATTCTTTCTTTAAAATTTTTTATTTATTTATATTTAGACAGAGGGGAAGGGTGGGAGGAGAAAGAGAGAAACATCAATATGTGGCTGCCTCTCATGCATCCCCTACTGGGGACCTGGCCCGAAACCCAGGCATGTGCCCTGACTGGGATTAGAACCAGTGACTCTTTGGGTCACAGTCAAGCACTCAATCCACTGAGTAACACTAGCCAGGGCTGTGTTTCTTATTTAATTCATCTTTTTTAAAATTATTATTATTATTTCTTTTAAGATTTTATTTATTTATCTTTAGAGTGGAAGGGGAGGAGAGAGGGAGAGAAATATCAATGTATGGTTGCCTCTCATGAATCCCTTGCTGGGAACTGGCCTGCAACCCAGGCAGGTGCCCTGACTGGGAATCAAACCGTGATCCTTTGGTTCACAGGCCCACACTCAATCCATTGAGCTACACCAGCCAGGGCTTTTTTCTCTTTTTTTAAAGTATATTTTATTGATTATGCTATTACAATTGTCTCAACTTTTCCCCCTTTGCCTCTCTCCTTCCAGTTCCCCCTTTTCCCTCCAGCAATCTCCCTTCTCCTTTAGTTCATGTCCATGGGTTGTGCATGTAAATTCTTTGGCTTCTCCATTGCCTATACTGTTCTTAACATCCCCTTGTCTCTTTTGTACCTACACAGTTATGCTTCTAAATCCCTATACCTTTTCCCCCATTTTCCCCCTTCCTTCTCCCAGCTGAGAACCCTCCAAGACATCTCCATATCTGTGATGCTGTTCCTGTTCTAGTTGTTTCCTTAGTTTGTTTTTGTTTTCTTAGATTCAGTTGTTGATGGCTGTGAGTTTGTTGTTATTTTAATGTTCATAGTTTTTATCTTGTTCTTTTTCCCAAATAAATTCCTTTAACATTTCATATAATAAGGGTTTAGTGATGATGAAGTCCTTTAGCTTTACCTGTCTGGGAAGCACTTTATCTCTCCTTTAATTCTAAATGATAGCTTTGCTGGATAGAATATTCTTGGATGTAGGTACTTGCCTTTCATGACTTTGAATACTTCCTTCCAGCCCCTTCTTGCCTGCAAAGGTTCTTTTGAGAAATCAGCTTATAGTCTTATGGGAAATTCCTTTGTAGGTAACTTTCTGCCTTTACCTTATGCTTTTAAAATTCTCTCTTTATCTTTAACCTTTTGCATTTTAATTATGATGTGTCTTGGTGTGAACCTCTTTGGATTCTACTTGTTCAGGACTCTGTGTGCTTCCTAGACTTTTTCATCTATTTCCTTCATTAAATGAGAGAAGTTTTCTTTCATTATTTTTTCAAAAAAGTTTTCCATTTTTTGCTCTTCTTCTTCTCCCTCTGGCATCTCTATTATTCAGATGTTGTTCCTCTTGGAGATGTCCCAGAATCTCCTTAAACTTACCTTGTTTTTTTGAATTCTTATTTCTTTGTTTTATTCTGGTTGAAGGTTTATTTCTTCTTTATGTTCCAAATCATTCATCTGAATCCTGGTTTCCTTCCCTTCACTGTTGGTTTCCTGTGGATTTTTCTTTATTTCCCTTAGTAGAGCCCTCATTTCTTCCCTTATGCTTTTGCCATATTCTATGAGATCCTTGAGCATTCTGACCACCAGTGTTTTGAACTCTGCATCTGATAGGTTGGCTATCTCCACATTGTTTAGTTATTTTTCTTGGGTTCTTTTCTGTTCCTTCATTTGGGCCATATTTCTTTGTGCCCTGATTTTGGCAGCCTCCCTGTGCCAGGGTACTAGGTAGGGCTGCTTTGATTCCATTTTATCACACCTGTTAAGTTGTATGGGGCGGAGCCATGGGTATTGGCCTGGGCAGAGCAATCATGGATCCCTGTGGGGGGAGGGGTCAAAGAGGAGACAATGCTGTCTGATTTCTGAGGGCTTGCTTGGCCCTCTCCCCATTTCCAGTCACTTCACCTGCTCCCCGTATGTGGCTGGCACCTCTTCAACTGCTGTCCTGGTTGTGGTTCCCAGGTTGGGTTAGATTTTTTTTATGTACCAGCAGTTCTTCCTCTGCCCCAAGCTCCACTAGGTTTACAGCCAGAAGTTATGTGGCTTTATTTACCAGTGCTGGAGCCCTGGGCTGCGTGACCTGGTCGGGGACTGGGCTTGCTAGCTTACAAGGTGTCCCTGTGATCTTATTCACTATACATGAATGTGGGGCAGCCCCCTCCACTGGCCAGGCTGCCTCTCCACCTCTCCACCTCTCTGCCCCCAGCTTGCCGCTGCCACACTGAGTCCTCTCCTCCTGTCTCCCTGTGTCTGCCTCTCCTACCCATCTGGATGAATATAGCTTCTTTAAACGCTTGGTTGTCAGACTTCTGTTCAGTCCTGGGTATTTTGGCGGTGATTTTCTGACAGGTCTCAGTGTTTTTTCATTTTTAAGTTAGTCATATTCCTTCTCATGGTTGTGCAATGAGGCAAAGCATGTCTATCACGCCCCCATCTTGACTGGAAGCTATTCGTTTCTTATTTAATTGTTAAGCTAGGGTAACAAACTTCTATAGCATATCACTGGAGAAAAACTTCTTAATTGACATTACATATTAATAATTGCTAATTATATAACTATAAACCTTTATTATTCCATAGCACACACTTCCCCCAGTTATGTACAAGAGTGGCACTATAGGATTTTGAATGCCTTGTGGAAATCCAGACATCTGTCCTTAGCAATTTTGCATGATCAATCTAGGAAAATAGATAAATCTGGCTATATTTGTTATTAATGAATAGATACGAATTACTAGTGATTATTTTTATAAGTGATATTCAATATATTTAGAAATGTATTGCATAATTTTTCTTGGGATCCATGTACTATTTATTCCTCTTTAGTTTGCATATTGAATATATTTTTATTTGTGAAAGCCAGGGTATTTTTTTTTGCCTTTCCATTTCTGACTCTTCCAGTTCTTTGCTCATGATCATTGCATAGGAATAATATTGCTGGGGAGGAGTAATTCTAAAAAAAGAATATTCCAGGGTTTACACGTATTTCCTTCCTTCCTTCCTCCCTCCCTTCCTTCCTTTTTTCCTTCCTCCTTTCCTTCCACCCTTCCTTTCTCCCTTCCTTCCTTCTTTCCTGTCAGTTCATACAATGACTAGCTACCTGTTTTCCTTGAGATTTTTGCTTAAAGAGTCACTTCCTCAGTAAGACTTTCCTTATGTCTAAGAAAAGTACCCAATCACTTCCCCAGCCCCATTTTTGCTTCCACTGAATATATCAAAAGTTGTGATCTTTTTGTTTTTATAAAAAAATGTGTGTACAAATTTTGACCCTCACTAGAATCCTTAAGTTCCATGACAGCTACAGTAATGCCTATCTCATTCACCACTGTTTCTTTGCATTTAGCACTGCTCCTGGTGTATGCATAGGTGTATATTTCAGTGTGCATGGACATTTGGATAAATAATGTGTGGGCACTTCAAAAATTAATTAATGTTTTTTATTTATTCAGTTAAACACATGTTATTGAGGACTTTGTTTTCCTGACCTTGTGTTTGATGCTGTGATTTCAAATCTATACTAGATGCAATTAGAGTGAATATCCAAACATGAGTGAAAAATGGAGTTATTGATAGATTATGCCAAAGTGAAACTGTTTATTTTACTATCTAATCAACTCATTATTTTAAACTCCAAAATAATTGAAGTAGTCTGTTTATTATCAACCTGATATATTTTTTCTTTTACTCTCAGCCTGAGACTTAGCATAGAATATCCCAAACCCAGGGTATATTTTTTCACTTTTGTTTTTATTATTTATAAATATTATTTAGGAAATGGTATACACCTAAGTAAAATTTCATGTTTAAAGCAAAGAGAAAACATCTTTGAAAGATCTGTAAGTAATAACTATAATTTTTAAAAGGACATAAAGATTTTTATGTATACCTCAAGTCAGTTAGTTACCTGTCTTACTTACTTGTTTTACATCAAACCTTTAAAAATGAAAAAAAAAAAAAAGAAAAAGAAAAACTGTTAGAAGGTGACTGTGAGAACTTTTCCTCTTTTTAAGTCTTTATTCTTTAATATAAGAAGCTTGAGGAAGTCTCTCTGGCCATTATTAGAGAAAAAAACTGACTTCTGTCTAAATTAGAGTCCGTAAAACAGATTAAAAAGTAATCCTTCAAGTGTCACAAATATTTTATTGGGTCATACCTTATATGGCATGAGATTTTCTTTTCCTTCCCAAAGGTCCTGAAGTGAAAGGAAATAGATGCCTACTAACTAATGCAGGAAGAGTACCTTAGGCACATATTTCATGTGATAATTGCTTTTCTTTTGCATTTATGAACTACAGGCAAAAGCGAGAGAAATGTAGCTGGTTTTATTACCCAGAGGAAAAGCAATCACTATGCTTGTCAGGTCCATGAATGAAATTTCTCCCATCCTGGGAAATCCTTAAAAAAATAAAGTCATGTTGGTGGCTATCTTGCACTGCACTCAATTAAAGTTGTTAGATTTTTCCCTAAGAAATGTCAGCCATTGCCATTGCCAAGTTCTATGACCTGGTCACATGGAAAATGAATGTGTTCATACTGTACTATCTGCATTTGTTAAAGACTGGGCTGCATAGAAAAACTGATAAGTATCTCATGGATATTTATTCTAGTTTAAATTGGGGCAAGTTATATTCATCCCACAAACTCTTTGACCACAATCTATTCTCCTACATTGCTTTATTTGCCACTAAAATATAACATTGTGCAGAATTTTATAATTCAGAAGTGTAGATAAAATGCAACTGTTTTTGCATAGGCTGGATGGAAATTTGGAGAAATTTGCATCAAATATTAATGGGACATTGATACAAATAAGGACATTGCTGTTCTCTTGAGTTTATAACTGAATTTCTGATTTTAGTTACTGTAAAGAGAGAAGTAGAAGGAGAGAAAGAATGAATGAATGAGATGGTTACTTGGTTTCTGAGATTGTTCTATTTGGAAAGTGTTACATTTCAGAGATTTTACTGCCCCCCCTTTTTTCAGGATAGAAGGTTAGATTAAAGAAAGGAGTAGTGGATCTAGAAAGGGCAAATTGCCTTCTTAGTCATCCACTCCACCTTCAACTGCTGTAATAACTCTCACTCCAGTATTCAATCTAGGGCTCAGACACAAGGCCGAAGTCTACTCCTAAAATACATGGAGAGCAGAGTATATATTTTAGACCAAAGAACTTGGAAAGAATTAAAACAAAACTTATTTTTCCAGCCCAATTTATAGAATGAGTTCCTATAAATTACAGAATGAGTTTCTCATGATGTTTTCTTAGGTCAAATCCTCTGTTCACCAATGCTTGTCTTTTGTGATTGAGTTATCTCTAATTCAGTCATTTGTATTATATGATATTTCCAGTTAATTCAAAGAGCTGTGATGATTGCCAAAGCTATCCAAGGAACATTTCTTATAGACTATACACTGTATCTGTCATGCCTCTAAATTTTTATTGAGGGGTGGTGATATCACTTGAAAATGACTTCAATTCTGGTATATGCTATATAGATTTTTTACTGGAGATACCAGCTTGTTGCCTAGAGAGATGCAACTGACTGATTTGGTGAATATTCATTGAATATCTGTTAGTAGACTTTTACATTACTAAAAACTCATCTTCCATGAAAGAACTTTTTATCACTATTTTGTCCACTGGTATTTCCAAATAACCCATAGCTCAAGGAATAGCCAACATAATTAGTTTTATAACTTTTCCAACTATATTTGGTTTTTATAATATTTTATATTACTCTGAATATATTTCCACCTTTATGCAATAGCTTGCTTATCCAGGTTTTCATTTGTTGAGAGACACAAAGAAGCTTGCACAAATCATATCGTGGCCGTATCTGATTGTGTTAAGCTCATTGAGCAGAGGAAGCAGTAGAAACCGAAACAGGGCGAGGATGAAAACAGAGAGTTGTTCTTCATCGTCATCTCTTCCTTCAAATGAGTGGGTCTATTTGTATTACTTTTGATTTTCTACTTGAGATTTTTATATAGTTCCATGTATGAAATGCAGTATCCGTGGAGTTACTGTTTCATTGTGACTGAAAAAACAGCTTCAAGGTGATGTAGCATCAATGCCAAGACAACATAAAAATAGACCCTTCAGGAAGAAACCAGCTTAGCAAACGAATTTCATCATAAAGGCATACATATAAATCACTTAACAAAGCATAGACTTTGTTCTGCTCAGGTTTTCCATTTAAAACAATGTATGTAATCCATACAAGTGTCTGTGGGAAGAAAGTGAGGCTCCGGCCTCCAGAGGAGAAGTGGAGCCACTGCCCAGCGAAGCTGGGTTTGGGGGGCAGTAATAGCTCAAATTAAGAGTATGGAGTTAAATAGCTTAAATCTGGGTTCAGAAGATTAACTGCAAGTTATTATGACTCTAAGCTTTGCTTATTATTACTCTTTGCTTCTGTATATGTTTTGCATTTAGAAAATCCATAATCGGAGAGTTATAGAAAAGGTACAGTAGAAAACGTACTATGAGCTACCAAGTTCAGGGTGCTCATTCCAGAGGCGAGCACTTCCCCTGTGTTTACTTTAATTCTGCAAATGTCAAATATGATTTCAAACACTCTTCAAATATATGTTTCTTTCTGCATTCAGTAGATATAATTCTGTTTCAAACTTACATGGCACATATCTTTCTAACAAAGTAGTTTATTCATTTGTTTTATCTTAAAGGCAATCTCTAAATATTTCTATTGTCTTTATTAAATAGGCTCATGCCTACATATGGGGAAAAAGATGGATGGTGTGGTGAAGTAACCTGCCTTCAAAACAGATAAATGCTAGTTTAAGATCACACCCTGATCATATGCTGCCCTTCAGATGATATTTTATTGGAGTGCCACAACGAGTTTGCCTTATAGTATAATCATGGAGAAGGGGACAGAACTCTGTCTGTGCATGCAGCCAGCTTGACGTCGGGTTATTGGGATAATTAACAATATGGGGACAGTAAAAATGCTATATTTTTTACATAGAATTGATTTTGTGCATTGAATTGTGAAAAGAGGAAGGCAAGTAGGTAAGCAAAAGCACCAAAAATGTTTTGTATTTTATACCCCTGTTGTACATGCCATGTAAAAAGCCTGTGCTATAAATATAAATGTATACACAGGTAAAAAAAATGTTGTTATCGGGAGGTCTCCCTTTTATTGTAATATGGTATCACAGAGCTTCCCCGAAAGGTCAATATTTACAATGAGTGTAGTTACTCTTTGTCGAGGGCCACGGAAAATTGAGATTTTAATTCTGTGGGTACTTGCTCATCCCTATACCCCTCCTCAGATACCCCGAAAGTTATTGGCAATCCATGTGGAGTTTTATCATCTGGAGAAAAAGACTCTCCTGTAGCAAGATTGTTGCTCCTTTCCAGCCAGACCCTTTCTAGGACTGTGAAATATTCCACTTACCTATTCCATTTTTTCACATCCTGCTTTACATAGATATCTAGTTTATTCCCTGTGAAAATTATATTGGTATACAAATATTCGGCTGCATGAATTAAGGTAGAAGGCTCACTAGCTTATTTTTTCTTTAATAGAAACATATGGCTCTGTCCCTGAGTACAGGAGATTAAGCAGATTTGGGTATTTCATGATATTATATACACAGAGACCTAGAGTTCAATATGAAAACAAAATGAGGGAATACCACTAGTGACTGGGATGAAAATACAGAAATTGACCTAGTTCGTAATCAGTGAAAAGCACAATATAAGTTTAACTACTTTTTATTCCAGTGGGTGAGGGAATGTACTCCTTAATTATAAAAGTATAGGAACTTGACTATCTTCAGCATACTTTTAAAATTTAAGCTAGGTTTTTAAAAACCTTGTTACTTTCCTGTGTTTGTATATTTCTGTGTATGTAGAGAACAAGTAACACAGACCGACAGCGGTAAATGCAAGATTTCAGGGGTTCTGGGAGGCCAGAGTATTTTTGTCTATAATCTTTCCTACTAACGACAGCTACCTCTATTTTTTTTTAATAAAGTCACGTGGTAAATTAACGTAAAGAAATGCATAGTAAAAGGCTTATTATGCCCACATTGCACATGTAAGTCTTTTTTAATCTATGTAAAAGCAGACTTTTCTCTCTTTAGTTTTAAGGAGGTTAATTCATGGAAATCTCTATGGGACATGTTGAAATCTACAATTCCTGATAGAGACCGACTTGTAGCCCTTTTCCTATTAGAGTTGTGCCAGAATGTCCATAAATAATTTCTACTCTCACACAAACCAGAGCGCGAGGGAATGTGCAGACGCTGCAGATTTTTACTGTTTTCTCTGCTTGCATTCATATTACAATAAATGAGAATAGATTTTTAATATCCATTTCTATTACATGCGTTAACTGAAGCTGTGGGGGCACAATTAAAAATTTCCTAGGATTTGAGACACTGGGGAGGCCCGAATGCTTATGTGTGGGAAGAGCATTCAGTACTTTTGCTCTCTCTCCTTTTTTTTTAGAATAGCTTAAAATATTCTAGGGATTGCTAAATTATAGAGCCTTCAAATACGGTTTCATTACTTTTGTTGTAGCTCTTTTCATTAATATTTCTAGGAAGATGAAGCAGTTTCTATGAAAACACTGAACTAAGAGAAAAATTAAGCCAAGCGGACATGGGCATGAACAGGTAGAGAGTGCACTTCTTGGCATTGCCTTTTTTCCAATAGATAATTAACATGAAAATGCACTGTAAAACTGAATTATAATAAGCTGTATTTTTATCCACAATCAAAGCAAATCTAATATTTAGAACAATATAGTTTTTCATGAATGTCGATTTGCCTATGTCTAAATTGATTTCTTTATAATGGAAGAGTTTCAAGATATAACTTTGCACAACATATGCATTTTGGTGGCATATATTGAATATACCTGATATTCCCAATATTTAGCAATGCACATTATAGATACTTGCCAAAAGGAATTAGAAAATCAATGACAAAGTGAGAATGTGATTTCTCAAGACTTAAATTAATGGAATTCTACTAGAGACATAAAAGTTGTTTTACTGCTGGTCACATCTGTTGCATCCTGCAAAAAAGGAAATTGTTATATGAAGAGCGGATGCTTGCACCACTGGCTCCTCCTGATTTGTGCTGATGACAGCTGAAACCGCAGTCCTCGCAGCTCCCACTGCGCATCGTCGTCAGCAAGGTGGGGACACATCCCTGCATTCAATTAACTTCAATGCAAAAATCTGATGTGTTTGACAGAAATACCCTTTCGAGTCTAATTGGTAGAAACGCAACTGCTATAAAAGTTATTCCAATACTATTTTAAAATATTACTAAAGGTAAACTACCTTCAAAAAGAGCAATTTTTATCAAGTTTCCTCAAATTAGGGAAAATAGTAAATATCATGTGAAAATTAAGGCCAGTCAAGGTGAGAAAAAATCATGGTCAAGGCCTCAAATTCATGATGAAGGAACATATTAAAATGGTCTACAAACCTTGACTTTACAACCAATTCTAACTCACGCAAATCATCTTTCTTTCCTTGTTTTTTTTCTTTATTTTTTACTTTCTTTTTTATTTTACCAGAAGTTGCTGATCTTCCATCTTCTTAAGAATAAAAGTAGGGTTAGTGTCAGAAATGAGCTAAAGACATTTATGTATGTTATATCAATTAACACTTTATTCTATGGCTTAGATATTATTGTTATTTCCAATGTACAGATAAGGAAACTGAGACTTAAAAAGATTAAATAAATTGCTTCAGTAATCCACTAATTGGAGTAGAGCTAGGATACCAATTAAGTCTCAAGACAAAACCTTGAAGCATCTGTGGAACAAAGGAAAAGAGTAAATATGGAGAAAAGATAAGATTAAGTCTGGACAGGATGTAGGGACTCTGTAAAGAAGGATGAGAACAAAATGAGCAGACCAGAGTGACTCCCATCTCTAGGAATTCCTGTAACAAGATAAGATCATAGAAAGAGGAGAAGTTTATAACCCTGGCTGGTGTAGCTCAGTGGATTGAGCGCAGGCCTGTGAACCAAAGGATCGTGGTTCAATTCCCAGTCAGGGCACATGCCTGGGTTGCAGGCCAGTTCCCAGCAGGGGACGCACAAGAGGCAACCATACATTGATATTTCTCTCCCTCTCTCCTTCCCTTCCCCTCTAAAGATAAATAAATAAAATGTTTAAAAAAAAGAAAGAGGAGATGTTTCCGTAAAATGAGGAATTAAGAATGAGAATTCTGTGAGATAGCCAAATTCTCACCTGGAGGTCACATGAAGCCCCTGGCAAATCCTCAAGCCCATCAATCCTCTTTTAATAATTTGTGTATTAGTTTTTATTTTTAACAAGTAAATTTGCACATGGTAAAAAATGTGAAGTATTTCCACAAATTTATTTTGAAAAACAGCATTTCACCGCCATTTTTTGTCAATAGCAATTGCTTGTTACCTTCAGCAATGTCTCCAGATAATGGCTTTCTATTAGATTTTTGGGCGTGTTGGTTTGTTTTAATTTGGGAACATTGTGGAAAATAAGTGCTTATCCCTTTGTTCTCTCCTGTTTTCTCTACTCTTTATGTATTTTTTGAAGTAAATTTTGCTTTCTTGTTTGCTTAGTTTTCATATCTGCATGTCTCTGATTCAACAGGAGCATTTGCCTATTGCTTATTACCTATGTCATCTCTTGCAACATTTTGGTGCACCAGATACGCTGTCAATTCACTGCTGTGAGAAAGTCGCTTTTAGAATCCTCTCACCTGTTGCAGTCCGGATGCCCCCTGCATACGAACACAACTGCCATCCTTGAATCTCTCTCCTGTATCATCCTGAGGACTCTGTCTTCACTCTCCTGTGTCTTGTCCTTTGTTCGCTCATCCATTATTTCATCTATTCCTATTTACTGACTGTGTGTGATTTGTTAGGCACTGCTCTAGGTGCTGGCTGTGTGCCAGAGGGGGAAAGGGAAGCAAACACACTGCTTTCGTTGGCCTGATATTATAGTGATAATCCAAAGAGAATTCCCCTCAAAAAGTACTCTCCATTTCTATATGGGTGCCTGATAATAAGTACAAAAAAATAAATAAATAAAGGAGACTCATACTCATGGTGTTTTGTGGCAAAATAAGTGTGTCATTGTAACTTATCATGCATTGTCTAAACTTCTTTACTTTCCATTTTACTAGTCTGTTTGTGGTTTACTCTACGGTCTAAATAGTGTTTGGGAGGCACTCAGGTGAGACCTCTTTTAGAAACTTTGGAAGCCACTTGTTAAGATTCTGTTACGTAAAACCATTAATAAACTTCTCTGATTTCTGTGAACTTTGAGGACAATGGAGAACATGTATTTATCTAAGTAGTTTTATTTCAATATACTTACTGAGGTAAAAAGTAATTACTAATAAGATAAACAGAAAAAGAAAAGCAAATAAAAAACTAAGGTGTCATTAATACTATCTTTATCTTCAAGTATCCTTGAAATCAAAAAAAGAAAACCCTAAAAACTAGACATAAATCTGGATGGAAAAGAATGGTAAAATATCTTACATGTTTTTCTTTTTCCTAAATAAATATTCTGAAGTATATTAGCAATTGATTCTTGTTTCCTAGATAGTTTTATGACTCTTCTGAGAAATGGTATTTACAGGTAAATTTTAGTACCTACTAAAATATCTTCATACTCCAGACACACTTAATGGATAAGTCGGACCGTTAAAGAATTTTGGGTAGAACATTCTTTGATAAATCTTTTCCAGTGGTATAGTGCAGTAATGCCATTTTGGTTCCTGAACTTTTGCATATGACTTAATTTCTTTTCTAGAATCTCTTAGGAGCTTCTCTTTGGACCCAGTTTTCAGAGATCCCAGAATAATGTGCCCCAGTGAGTGTCTGTCTCACTGAGCAGGACAACTGGTGAGCATCTTCGATCCGGACCCTCTACCCCAGAGTTCAGGGAATTTTCTTTATGAAGGTGAATGCCTTCTCCTACATCTTTTTTTTTCTTTTTTCTTTCTTTTTTTTGTCTATCCAGAAGTCCAGTTATTCAGATATTATTTGGCCTTTTAAAAGGGCCCTGTAATGTTTGCTCTTTTCTCTCCTATAACTCATCTCCTTGTCTCTTTGCAGTGGTATCTAACAGATAACTTTGGCATTTTCTTCCAACACTTATTGATGAGTTTTTAGCCTGCCACCAAAATGTTAAGGTCCAAAACACCCTTTTAGATTTGCTGAATATTTCTTTGCCAAAGAAACTGTCTCATTTCACAGTTTCTGTAGCTTCTCTTATCTGTCTGGTAGATTTCATTGCTTTCCTTCCTACATACGTGGTGATTTTTCTCAAATGTTTTGTTTTGTTTATGTTAGTCAGCATCTTTCATATTAGTGACTTTTCAATCATCCTAGTTATTTTTTTGTTGTTTGCTCATGTTTAAGACTGCATCACTATAAAGCTTGTGAAAGTACTGAGCACGTGAGTGGGTGATCTACCTGGATATTTTAGTTGAGAATGTGCTATCATGGGCTTTCTTCTCCTCCTTCCCCTTCCCTTCTCCTCCTCCTCCTCCTCTTTTCTCTGTCATCATCTTCTTCTTCTCCTTCTTCTCCTTCTCCTTCATCCTCTTTTCTTTCTCTCCTTCTCTCTTTTCTTAGGCCACTAACTAAGATTCTTAACAGAAGACTCTTTCAAATTTTTTTCGGAGAGTGAGGACCTGGCTCCCGTCATTTGGTGGTCCAGAGAACCCAAGGAAGGAAGCATGCTGAGTACATGTCAGCACTCTTTCTGCGCATGCTCATATTTTCTTCTGCCTGAGGTATGGTGCCCAGTTTGCCTATAATGGCACTCAATTATTATTTACCCTTTTAAACTTTTTTATCTACAGAGTAAATGTCCAATTGCTTTTGCAAAATGGGGGAGGAGAAATCACCTTGTTGAGCAAAGAGGAGAAAGGGATTTAATTACTAGTGATTCTTGAACAGGTTTCAGCTAATCCTTTTTAGGTAGCTATCTTGTCCTTCACCCATGTTCAGGATTGTCTAGCGACTTTCAGGGTCTATGCAAAAAAATTAAGTTGGTGCTTAGGAACCCAACTTAGGTGCTTGGAATCCATTGTTCCTTTATGGATTTATGATTTCTTGTTTATATTAGGTATTTTCAGTCATTCATATGCTTTCCAGCTTCTACAATTGTGATGCTATTTTTTTTCTTTTTACTCTTGTTGGTTAATGATCTAAAAAATTCACATTATTCTTGTCTTGGTAGAATTTCATTAGGTAACAAAATAGCTATGTTTGGACAATCAACTATTTTTTTAGTCACCTTCAGCTTTTTAAAAAATATATTGAGAAGATTATACTAACTACATTTTAATGTCTGCCACAAAGTTAATACTCAGTAATACACATTTGCTAAATAAACTAATACATGAAGAATAAATGAATAAAGAAAACTTGACTGCCTTTCTAGTGATATTGATAGTAAATAAAATAGTAAATAGAAGCATTTGGGAACATATGTGGAGTTATTTGCCACTTGCAATTGAAGGTTAAAATCGGAAAGAACACATATTTATAAGCAGTGAACAGATGGTTGTGCATATGAAGTTAAATAGGAGATTTTAAAATTCTCATTGTCAAAGACATTAGATCTTACAGGACTCAGAATGTGTAGTTAGCAAAACAATCTTATCTGATCAAAATAATTTAAACTGAAATAGTAGAGGAGGGAATTCTCAACAAAACGCAAACTAGATTTTGTAAAAGAAGAATGTTATGTAATGTAAAAAAAATCATTGTAGGGAGGACATACAGGAAATACATGTAGAGATACAAAGATATCGATATGTAGAACTGCAGTATCTGATTACCAAAACTATGCAAATTTAGTGGGGATGTGATATATTCTCATGGTCCCACCAGAAATTAATGGAATAGGACTTGTAATTGTAATAAGGCTTTTGCTTTTAAGAAATGATTCTATTCAAAGGAGTTGATTGTTGGGAAGTTTGTAGATGCCAAGTAACCCACAAATCCAGGCAGGTACAATAGTACTCACCGAATATCCCATCTATATTCCAATTATTGCAATTAGGCAGACTGTATGCCTGGTTCTGGGCGATGGGTTGTGGACAGACTGATGTGTAACACTTTTGAGACAGAACATTGAAGTTACGCACATGATTTTCTAGTTGGCGCACTTTGAATGGTGATATTCTAGGTAGTAGAGATCCTGTGACCCTGGGACCCGGCATGACTGCGTGGAACGGAAGACTGCCCCCTCTACCAAGCCCAGGAAAGCATACATCCTGAGCAAGAACTAACCTCCTGTGTTGTTGTTTTTTTAGCAATTTATATGTTATGGGTAATTTACTAGTGCAACATAACCATCTAAACAAGAGAAACACATTAGTGAACTTAGTGATGGTTAATAGAGGGATGGAAAGCAAAGTTTAGGAAAATTTTAGCAAAGAAGGAAGATGTACATGTTAAATGAGAAAATCTTTTCCACACTTTAGGTGGAAATTTTATTCAGTTAAAGCAGAAAAATTATCCATTTTTATTTGCCTGGGTGAAAAGTCAAGAGTTTGAAGATCTTGTCTGCATTATCAATGAGCAATTACTAATGTATAGCCAGAGCATGGAATGGTTTTACGGGCACAAAGTGATCATTATTACAAAATAATTGGAACTATATGGACAGTCAGATATGTGAACTTGAGGAAATATGTTAGGAACATCACAGAAATAATAAACATCACACCATGGATTAAAATAATAGAGATATAAGATAGGGGAATGTTTGTTTAAACATTAAAAGATCTTAAAAATGATATAAGGAAAGCCAGCAGCCAAAAATATTACCATAACCATATAGATTACTATTCTATCAGTTCATATTTTTAAAAAAAGAGCAAGAAAAATATAAGCAAATAAAGAACATTGACTTCAACCTCTGAGGATATTGGCAATGAGATTACACGTAGAAGGGTCAATAGTACTAGAAACAGAGAATGTTTTTATTATAGAAAGGAGAGACCCACAATTGAGGCAACATTTACAGAAAACAAAATTATGGAACTCAGATTTATTTTGTTGCATCAAAGAAGATGGTCTGGAAACTGAGAACCATAGAACACCTTGCTTTCATGAGTAAAATAAGAGACAGGTATATAAAGAGACTACTTACCTCAATTTCATCATATGCAACAGGCTTATATAAATTAAGTTGTAGAGTAATGTAAGAAATTTATATTTGTACATATATATGTCTATATCTGTATCTGTGTCTTTCTCTCATGTCACAGAATAGTTGTTGGAAGTATTAGAGAAACCATGGAGAAGGGCAACAGAACCAAAAAATGAATATAGGCTGTAGATAGCAGTTTTTAAAATATATGAATTCTGAGAATTATACGCTAAGCATCATGAACATCTCCAGAAATTGTTTTAAGAAAATGGACTATTAAACAAAAAGTACTGTAGTAATTATAAAGGATTATTAGAGGTCCTAGGAACCAGCATTAATTCAATAATAGCAAGCCTTGCTGAACTAATTTTACTTATTTATTTGGATTATATTTCTAAGTTTTAGAAAAATCTTAATATATTCTCCTAAAAATAGATGCAATGGCACCAGTGGAAGGCAAAAAAAAAAAAAAAAAACAAACAAAACCAAAAAAACCCCAAACAAACCATTGACAATGAGATGGCGTCACATGGATTTTGACCACTATGCTAAATACTACTTAGTGAGAGAGTAATGGGTAGTCTATTCTCTCATTATTCTCCAGTTGGTTTATTCAAAATTTTAATCATGATATTGATGAAGCATAAAAAGTATGCCTATTCAATTTCAGAATGACACAGTTCAAAAACCATGCTAATGCTCTGAAATACTAAATTCTTTTTAAAACCTTTTGAAAGAATATTTTATTTCTTTATTTTTAGAGGGAGGAGAAGGCAGGAAGAGAGGGAGAGAAACATCCATGTGTGGTTGCCTCTTGCATGACCCCTACTGGGGGCCTGGCCTGCAACCCAGGCATGTGCCCTGACTGGGAATCGAACCAGTGACCCTTTGGTTCACAGGCCAGCACTCGATCCACAGAGCCATGCCAGCCAGGGGTGAAATACTGAATGCTTTATTGGAATAATTGGAAATGGCTAGAGAAAAGAACATGGAAAAATCCAAGGATTTTCAGATGACTCAAACTCAAATTTACAAAAGAGAAACATAGTAAACATAGGAAGGGGATTTGATTTGCACTCTATGTGATCTGAAGTAGCTGGCATTTATCCAACAACTGTTTGTTAGCTGCCTACTATGTGCCGGGACTCTGTACACGGAAGATCTGTCAAATAATAAACAAGACGTCTTAAGCCTGAAGGGAATAACCTATAAAAATTTAAAATATTTCAGGATCTGTAGTTCAGAAGAGAGATTATAACTTTTACTTTAGTTCTGAAAGATAACCAGTGATCAAAGGCACAAGAAGCATTTGATACAAAGAGATACTTTCTGTTAACTGAAACTGTTCACCAACAGAATGTGATGCCTCGTGTGGTTTGGGCTCCACCTCTTCCTGATCAGACAGGTCAGGTTCTTGTCTGGTGTGAATGTCAATCTGATGTGGAAAATACTGCTTGAAGTTTTCAAAAGACAACCCCTATTATGCTTCTCAAGACTCTGTAGTTACATTATTCTTAGCAGGCATGTGGGGAAATATATAAGATGGATGCTTTTATTTCTTTAAAAATATTGGCTCATGCCTAGAAGAAAATTGGGGAGACAGGATAATTGTGGAAATAGTGAATTTAAGTAACTTGGGTTTCAATTACAAAAATAACAAAAACAAAAACCTGAAGTTTTGTGAAACATAAGCCAAGCAGTGCCTAGAGTATTAATATTAGCATACTTTTATACAACATTGAGGTGTTATTGCCACATTGTATTTTCACTGCAAGGTGTGCATTTAAGGAAAGACACAAATTAGGCTAAACTCAAGGTACAGGGTTCTCAGTTCTTAAATATTCTCACAAAAGTATTGTAGCTCTAAAAGGGAGTCTGTTGGGACATGAATACGTTGCTTGTTTTAGTTAAGGGAGAAATCTGGCATAGGAAGGGAGTTGGATGTATGATTTTGATTCTCCACAGGATGGAAAAGATATCATTAGTATTAAAAACCCATCAATACCCAGCATGTTATTGAGGCTGTGGTTGGAAATGCTAAGTGATGCTGCCACACAGTTACTTTCAGGGTCATTTGCAGCTGTGGTGTAG
This sequence comes from Anoura caudifer, assembly GCA_004027475.1. Classification (NCBI taxonomy): domain Eukaryota; kingdom Metazoa; phylum Chordata; class Mammalia; order Chiroptera; family Phyllostomidae; genus Anoura; species Anoura caudifer. The sequence continues at coordinate 426,717 of PVKU01000522.1, forward strand.
AGTCAGAGCTGGAGACTTAGACTTGCTGAACAGAAAACTCATTTTAAAAACAAAATAGTTGAGTTTGCAGAGGTATAGTCCACTTCAAGGTTACTGCTACTTGGTTAAAGAATTGAAACCTAATGCTCTACATACAAACAGCACAGGAGAGATATGAAGTGTTTCAGATATTCGCTCTTCTAAAAGTTTAACCAGTTGATTCCATCAAAATTCTGGCTTAGAAGGTGAGAGAAACCTTGCTACTCTAATTCTGATTTCTCAAAGTCACCATTAAAAGACTAGAGAGGAAAAAATACAACATTGAAAGGAAAAAAGAAAGCAAGGGAAATCTGAGCAATAATTCCACTTTAGTTAGAGAAATTTATACTTGAAATAGAAAATACAATAGGAAAATGCAATTCGTTCTACAATAGTTTATATCATTTTAAGTTCATACATTTAATTGTAGCTCCTTTACAAAACATGCCAATAGTGACTTAAATAATTTAATCCTAGGTCTTTTAAAGGTAAGCATCTGAGATCAATATTTTGGAGGCTTTCACTGAAAATATAATGTCAACCTAAAAAGGAAAACAAAAAACAATAACCCAGCTCAAGAGGCAAAGCGTTTATTTGGAGAGCTATATTCAGGAAGAAACCCGAGTAGTGTCCTGACTACAGGGTGAGAGCAAGGGGGTTTTATGAGAAAAAAGAAAAGAGTAATGACATGTAGAAAAAACCTCTGTTGGTGCTTTCAAGCTAAACTGTTCTTGTCTGTACATGCTTGGTTACCGATTCTGTTTGCACCGGTACATCCATGATTGCCAGTCCCTGTGATCAAGATATCTGCTTTTCTTCTGACTTACAATCAGTTGTAAATTGCTTGTCATTTGGCCCAGTCCAGAGTTTCAAGGACCAGCACAAGCAACGCAGTTCCTCTGGAGTGGCCGCTCCAACTCCACTTTAAAGTGGCTCCGTTTATGTCACTGTTTGACAGTTAATAGCTTACCTTTATATTTCTCTTCACATTTTTTTTTTTTTTTTAGTCTGCAACACTATAAAACGGAGCAAAATATGTCTTGTTTGTGTAAGGATAATTTTGAGCTGGTTACATTTAAAAAACAGCAGACATGGGAGAAGCTGTGAAGACCAAGAAGTTACCCTTTTGTGAGCAACATTGACACGTGCAAGGGAAATCTCCGTGTGTAAGAAGAGTGCTTTCCCACCTGTACAGGGAGAGGAGGATGACTAAATCTCTCTAGAAACTCTTGTCAATGGAGAATGCACTTAAATCGGCATAACCACCACACCCTTTATACTATGTTTTGCCTGATAACGTCTCGGAACTGACTCCCTAACTAGCCCACAACATCTTCTTTGGTCTCTAGTTGGAGATTGTACACAAGGTGGTGAGTTGGGCCATTTCAAGGAGTTACTCAGTTTTCTTGAGTCTTTCCCTTGTATACAGGAGGTAAATGTGTTGTTAAACTTCTCCTTGTTTTTCTCCTGTAAATCTGTTCATTACAGAGTGATCTCAGCCAAGAACCTAGATGAGTAGAGGGAAGATTATTTTTCCTTCCCTACAACTATCTTTAGTTCTCTTTGTTATGCATCATTCATGAAAAGAATAGGCAACCTAAAAGGAGCACATTTTTGAAATTGCTAACTGCCAGTGCCACTTAATGGCATGTATTAAGCTAAAGTGCGGAATAACTCCATTCCTTGCATTCATATTTTTGGAGATAAGAAAAGCAAGTATTTGCCAAGTAATTTAATAAGCCTTTAAAGCTTAAAATTGAGGCTTTATCACTGTACTTAAGTTTCAAGGCACAAATACTATTTATTGTGACAATCACAAACTTTACCAAAAAAAGCTATAAATAGCTCAGCAGTAAATTCATCAGTTTCTCATTCTCCTTTACTTTCTAAGCTAAGGCCACAGAACATTGTTGCCAAAATCAAGCAGCAGATAATGAAGAAGGTGGGAGAAGCTAAATTAAATACATATGTTTTTTTATTTCTTTCTTCTGTTGTCTATGAGTGTTTTTTTTTTTTTTCTCAGTCAATAATATGCATAGGTATTGCTGTGGATTCTGTTAAAATGTGAACACTGATTCAGTAGATCTGAAATGGGGGCCTGAGATTTTTATTTCTAATTCACGTCCCAGTTCTGGTGATGTTGCTGAGCACAGGACAGAGATCACACTTTTAATAACAAGGGTCTCTAATCTGAGTTTCTTTATTCTTCTCTTGATATTGTTCTGACATTGCTGTTCAAGTCGTTCCCATTTGAGTCTTTGTAGAATCAGTCAGTTTATCCTGGTGTCTCTACATTAGATCTACTTATTCATCTTTTTGCAAAAACAAACAAACAAAAAATACAGAAAAGAAAACCAAGCTATTTAATTTCTCTTTAATTTTTTGAAAGCCTAATTGGATATTCATGGGGAGGCCTAGGGACTATGATATAAGATGATGGTTATTGTATGTAAAGCTTATAAATGGATGTAACATGAGATTTAGTTTAGAGGAAGCTCTAAAGCAGAGTACAGAAGGGAGGGATATTGCTGAATTTCAGCTCTATCCTTCTGTATTTTGGGTCCCAGATCAATATGAATAACTCTGGCTTTCACTCATCAAACATCATCTCTATTCCAGGTTCTAGATTAATATTTTAAGAAATATTTGTTTCTATAAAAAATTCACTGACTTAAAAGTTCATTATCCCTGTTTTACTGATAAGGAAAGATCATTAACCTCATTTTAAAAGTGGGCATTAATGTGTCTGTAAAAATTTAAATAAACACTTTTCACCTCAATTTCTGAGGCCAGCATTACCTTAATTATAAAACCAGATAGGAGAGTACAAAAAAGACAAAGAAAATTACTGAAAAGATGTCTTTCATAAACCTTGAGTAAAAATCCACAAAATCTTAGCAAATTGAATCCAGGATTATAAAGAAAAAAATCATACACACAACCAAGTGAAATGGAGAGATATATTCATACTCATGGACTAGAAGATTCACCATAAGAAATACATAAATTAAATGAAATTGCTATCAAATTTCCAGCAAGGTTTTTGAAGACATGGCTAAGTTTAACCTAAAATGTATATGTAAAAGGAAAGAGCCTAGAATATCCATAGCAATTTTGTTAAAGAAGAATAAACTAGGTAGAATCACTTTTTCTGGTGCTAAGACTTACCCCGGTGCTGTATAGTTATGGTGGTCCTGGTGTTGGCAGCAGTGTAAGCTCTCAGTTTTTAGTTCAGCAAAGGAAGAATTCAGAGTCAAGAACTCTAGGGCAAGTGCAAGAGAAGTTTAATTAGCATGAAAAGTGAGAGTATACTGGAAGAGAAGATTCAAACAGGCTACTCAGAGAGCCCTTTAGAAAGAAAGTCATGGAGCGGAAGCAGTGAGCCAGCTGGGCTGTGTGTCCTCAGGAAACAACTTACAGAGACAGAAGGAAGACCCTTGGAGGCAGGTTCAGGGGGTTAGCCGGGGCGAGCTGCTGCTGCCCACTGCTCCCCTGGTTGCAAGTCTCCTGGGAACCTTTAAAGCTTAGGAGAAAGACAGCAAAGATGCACACCTGAGGAAAGAGGTGGGGGAACAGTGTAGGCTTGCTCCAGGAAGAGTGCACATTGGGTCCTTTGTCTTAGGGGTTTTTATCTGTTTTCTAAAAGCAGAAATTTGGGGGGAGGTCTCAAAGGAGGATCTCAATACGACAATCATTATCTTTCCAGGTGTGTATTTTAACATGTTGATTCATCAAAGTGAACATATAGGGTCAGGGTTGTGGTCTCCATTGATTTGTTGGTGCTAAGGTATGAGGCCATTGGTCATTGCATCTGGTCCTGATGCCAACCATGGCGTCAGTCCATCTGGTTTTGCTGCTTTTCTGGGCCTGGAGCTAAAGCACAACTGAGCCTAGATGTTATCTCTAGTTTGAACAAAATTCTGTCTGTTCTCAACAGACTGCAGACATTGTTTCAAAGATTATTTGATACTCATCAGAATCTCATTATCCTGAGGGCTTAATCGTTATGGGAGTGGCTGCGCAACAGAGAAGGAGGCAGGTGAGGCAGGGTCCAGGATGGGGCCGTCTGTCTCCCTTTCCCCATGCCTCTTGCCAAGAAATTTTTCTAGCTTCTTGCTGTACTGCCTCAATAGTATATAGTATTATGAAATAAACATGTTAACACCATTACAGAGAAAGTTACATAGATCAATGGAACTGAATAGAGTAACCAGAAATAGATCCACACAAGTAAACTCAATTGATTTTTGACAAACTTACAAAAGCAATTCAATGGAGAAAGGAATTGTATTGGAGCTATTTTATATATAAAGGCATTTAAAAAAAAAAAGGACCTCTATCTAAGTCTCACACCTTAATAAAACATTAACTCAAAATGGATAAAAGATTTAAATTTAAAATATAAAAATATAAACTCTTAAAAAAATAGAAAGTCCTGGTAGATGTGGCTCAGTCGGTTGCAGCATCGTCCTATAGACTGAAGGGTCCAGGGTTTGATTACAAGTCAGGGCACATGCCTGGGTTGCAGGTTTGATCCCCATTTGAGGCACATACAAAAGGGTGACCAATTGATGTTTCTCTCTTACATCCATGTTTCTCTGTCTCTCTAAAAGCAATGAAAAGATGTCTTTGGGTGAATATAAAACTTTTTTTTTTAATAGAGAAAATCTTCAGGATGTAGAACTAAGTGAAGAGTTCTAAAACTTGAAAAGCACATTGATGACAGAAAAAAGTAATAAATTGGATTTTATCAAATATAAAAATATGTGTTCTGATGATGATCTTATTAAGGAGATGAAAAGAAAAATCACAGATTGGGAGAAAAATATTTGCAAATAACTTATCAACAGAGAGATTCAATCTAGAATATATAAGGAATTCTCAAAATCAACATTTAAAAGACAAATAATTCAATTAGAAAATAGATGTAGGGATGGATGTTTACTTCTTCTCTTCTCTGTGGCTTGTCTAAGAATGAAACTAACATAGACAGATAAAGAGGAGAAAAACAAATTTGGCTGAGTATGAATGGAGCACCACAGACATGTGGAAACTCAAAGGGCAGCTGGGTCACTGAGGCTGATACTCCTATGACATCCTGAACTAAGGAAAGGGGTAGAGGTCTGGTGGCACAAAGAGAAGGTCTTCACAGGAAGACAAGAGGTATTTGGGGGAAAAAAGGCTTTCCGCTTAGGCAGCTGAGGGAGTGGTAATGGGAATCTCTGGGTTTTGACTGCTGTTAGCTCAAAATAATTTTCATGCCAAACTGGCGTATTTTGGGGAGACTTGTCTAAACACTTTCATAGGAAAAAGACATAAATAATTCATTGAAGAAAACTTACAGACGTCAAGTAAGAACATGAACACATTGCTCAACATTATTAACCACCACAGAAATACAATTAAAACCACAATGAAATAATATTACAAACCTGTCCAAACACTAAAGTTAAAAGACACTAAAGTTAAAGTTATACATCTTCACCTGCACTTAACATCAAATGCAGGTGAGGATGTATAGAAACTATATCATATTGGAAAGTAAAATGGTACAGCTACTCTGGAAAATAGTTTGGCAGGTGTTTTTTTAAACTAAAAATGACATGCATTTGCTCTCTTGCGCATTTGTCCCAGAGAAATAAAACTTAAACTCACACAGAAACTTGATCACAGATATTCATATGGTCTTCATTTTTAAGAAGCCCAAATGTCTTTCAGTGGATGAATATTTAAATAATGCATGAAATGCCCATACCATGGAATACTACTTAGCAGGTAAAAGGAACAAGCTACTGAGACATGCAATAATGTAGCTGAACCTCAAAGAAATTCCACTTACAGAAAACAAAATCAAATGTCACATCCACTTTTACGTATATTATATATGTATAAAATATATATGTATATGTTATATATAGGCTTATAACAGTCTAACATGTATTTTATCTCATTTATATAATATTCTTGAAATAACAAAATAACTGTAAGAGTTCAGAATGAGTCTCCCCAGAAGGTGTCACCCTGGCCTATGGATTATTTTGAGCTGGAGCATCTCAGGGCCCAGATGGCTCAGGAAGAGCTCTTGGTCTCCCTTAACAGCCTAAAAGAATTTGGATAAAGACCCTGGTCCAGGAAGAGCGCTATCACCAGAGATGTCCACAAGAAACGTGGTCTAAGTGTGGCAGGGCACACTTGGCAGGGCCTCAGACCCAAGTCCTCATTGTTCCCGTTGTCTCTGAATGGCACAGCAAATGTGTGTGCACCAAAACTTCACTTCCGTTTCCATGTGCATTGCCTGCCTCCCACCTGCAGTCCCAGGCTCCCACCCCTGCTCTTCAGTTCACAATGGCATAGAAGCCCCCGTAGTGCGACTGCCTGTGGGCCTCATTTTTCTGATGGAGCCCCTGTACATTTGAAATAAAATTTGATTTTCTCCTGCTAATCTGTCTCAGTCAATTTAATTTCTAAACCAGCCAAAAGAATCTAGAAAGGCAGAGAAGACATTTTCTTCCCCGATATGTTGGAGATGGGGAAAAGATGAGTGGCAGGCAGGGGTAAAGGATGGACAGACGGGGGTGGGTGTGGCTATAAGGGCTAACGGAAGGAAGCCCGTGGTGATGGGGCAGTTCTGCCATCTGGATGGTCATGATAGTTACATAAAAATGCACATCATAAAGCTGCACAGAAATGCACACAACACACATGGAAATAAGTGCACGTTCAACTGGTGAACCGTGAATAAACTCTGAATGCTTCCAATGGTCATTGCCTGGCTTTGATATTGTGCTGTTGTCATACAGTAGGTCAGCACACAGTAGGTCATACAGTAGGTCAGCACTGATACATGGTCAGCTGGACCTCCTTCTGCATTCTTCTGCAACTTTCTGTAAATCTATAATTATTTCAAAATAAAAAATTTAAATTGTCAGTGATTCATTTAAAGATCCTACACAGTTTAAGGAACATGCTGCTAACCTTCTACCCTCCCCAGAGCTAGAGCTCCTATCCCTGCCCCGTATGTGCCTCTACAAGAGACATTCCTACTATGCACATAGGTATCTGAGCCAGTTGTTTGAAAACAAACATGTAATAATATAAAGAACTCAGTTAACTCCAAAGACTCAGTCTTATACTCTGCTCCATGCTCTCCTAATTTCTAGCAAGTGATATTCTGAGGTGGGGACAGGAGGACAATATCAGGTTATACAAGTTGTTATAAGCTATATGAATTTTATAACTTAAGATATATACCAAGGCAGTATTTAGGAAAACCTATCTTATGAGAAAAGTTGAGTATTTAACTTCAGTAATATACCAATTCCTGTCTTCTTTCCTGACTCACATTTTCTGGTCTCATTATAGATACTGTTAAAATGGAACTCTAAAGGAAAATCCCCAATGCACCTATTAACATATCTTCTTTTTTATGGGTTCCACGCACCACTTTCCTGCAAGGTTTTTAAGGGACAGCACCATTTCCCTGACTCTCTGATTCTAAGTCATCATTACAGCAAAGACCTTTTCTTTCTCTGGCATAGTTTTAGTTATTTTCCATTCTCAAATGTTTAAAGTTGGTTCTTCCTCCCTAAGTGAATTCTTTCCAATTTGCTAGTTCTGTCCTTTCCCCCCACTTCTTTCTCTGTGTTTTAAGCATATAGAAACGCACTGCTTAACTCAGGGACTGTTGAGATTTCTGGGGATTTGGGGAGCAGGAGGCATCTTGGCATAGAGATCATTATTGCTGTTTGATCTGCCTCTGGTAAGCTTTCTGACGATCCCTCCCACACTGTCTACTGAGTTTTCTCCTCGGGCTAATTGACTATTAATGGAAGATAAGTAAGACGTGTAAACATCCGCATCTTTTCCATATACGTGATTTATGTCTCTCTCTTAAAAATCAGGATTTGAGCAGCCGTCTCCCTGTTTTTTCTCTGTCACATCAGAAACTGGGCCTGTGGGAGACGGATTTCATTGTTTACCTGAGTTCTTCCCGGGGCTGGTAGTGAACTGCTGAAGTTGAATAAATGGGGTTATAAGGAGGGCTGGTTTTTTCATGTAACTAATATGTATTTTAATTTATTGGAAAGTATTATATTTTTATTTGAAAATAGAGTGTTAGCAACATAAATTTTTTACTTCCTTTTTTGAAAACTTACTTTTGGACTTAGAAGTCTATATAGACACAGCATGTAATATCCGAACCAGCTTTGGCCTCCCCTGCATCACAACGGTTTTAAGGGTACAAATTTTACCCTCTAGTCTTCCTGGCTAAATAAATTAGTAAAGATAAGGTCATTCAGTCAAACTTATTTCGGTCTTGCTGTGGAAAAGCTACTCATTATTGAAAAATAAAGTGGGGTCTCTGGAGGAGAATGCGCTCTGACCGTATCATGTTGGAAACAGTTCTCTCTCCCCTGTGGCAATCATTGCAAGATGGACCCCGAAGTGAATGCGTGGCTCCCCAGGAGAAACACGTTCCCCGCATATAGTTACTTGGGCCAGTTGTCCGAGAACAAACATGTCATGTAATACAAATAAGTCAGTTAATTCCAAGAAGCGGTCGTATTCTGTAAAGTCTCCCAAGCTGTTCCTTCTATCAAGTTACACTGTTATTGTTCAAACATCAATCGTCTTTTACAACAACTTTCAACATGCCCTTCCCAATTTCCCAAAATGTGGGCTGTAGTCTTCCTTATCCCCAGAGTTAGCTTTCTCAAACGCAGATCTTACTACGATACCCTCTCTAAAACAAGCTCATCACTGCTGACTGGGCCGTAGATTTCATCTTTATTTGGGTTGTTCGAGGATTGCTAGGCAAGCTGTGAACTATATATGAAACCAGAACATAAATGATTGCACCGATCCCAGGAATGGCAAGTGCATTTAAGGTTTGGGTAAACATTTTAAATTTAAAAAAATACTGATTTATTATAGGGTAGCAAGAAATGTCATATGAATTTTACAATAAAATATGAAACCTTGAAGAAATGTCATGCTTGTAAAGTCAATCTTCTTTGGATTTTGAGTTCAAACTCCTAGTCATAGTAAGTATAATTCTCTTAGCAACTGGACACCAGCTACCACCGAATCCTTTGACTCCCTACTGCTTGCATTCTTATGCGGTATCTCTCATGGTCTTAGCACCATTTCCAAACTGTCCGTGCTCCTCATGCATCTCGGAATTCTCTCGTGCGGTCCTCTGCCTGGAATGGTGTTTCGCAACTTCTCTGAATTGCGAATTGCTGTTCATCCTTAAAGTTCACAAACTCATCCACGCTACCTAAGTGTGTTATTCCTTGTTCTCTGTATCTAAAAAAGCACTTCACATAAATCTATATTTTATACTATATCATACTTAGTTATGTATTTGTTACTTTCACTAGTTATGAAAGCCTTGACATAAAAGGATATGTATCACTCATACTTTCCTTCCTGCTGTGTTTCATAATATGACCACAAATCAAATAATTTGATACTCTTCCCTCCAAAGCGTGAGTTTAGATTTCCCTCCCTCGAGTGTGGGCTATTCTTTGTGACTCTCTTCCAACAAATAGAATGCAGTTAAAATCACAGAGCATAACTCCTGTAGGCTAGGTCATACTCAATATAAATTTTGGAACCTGGAGGTGGTTCATCAGTCTACACTGACTGAGATGTAAAGTCATTGAAACTGGGCAATGGATGAAACTGTAAGGACTTTGAAAAGCAGTAAAGGTTTTTAAAGCTTTGAAGAAACTCTATGTAAAAGAATAATGACAATTTAAGAGTTGTGCCTGGTGGCTGAAGATAAAGTTATTAATATCTACTGAAACTGAGAGTAAAGGGGGTCTTTGATGTAGAAATGAAAAGTTAAGCAACAACGATGCCTGGAAAAAGGTGGAAAGTAGAAAATGCACCTAACGAATTAGGAGATCTAGCTATGGAGCTTTCCAGACCAAGTGTTAAGGATGTCACCAGATTTCTTCTTGATCTTTATGGTCAAAGGCGGGCAGGGAGAGATGACCTATGGTAAGTATCATTAAATACAAAGACACAAGTATTTGATTATTTTGAAAATTCTCAACTATTCCAGATAGCAAACACCGCCGAGAAAACATGCTTTCCAGATGAAATCAAGGTTGAGACTGCACGATATTTGTTAAGGCCTCATGAAGTTCTCAGGTGATGCCTCAAAGTACCATTCAGTCAGGAAAGGAAGGCTCTCTAAAGATTTTAAGGGTGTGCCACACAGATCCTCTAAATTAAATAGTAGAGGCACTAAGAATCTTGAGGAAATTGCACATTTGCAGAAGCCTAAAGTGCAAAAGGACATGTATCCACAGATTTGTCAGTGTGATTTTGGAACATTAAGATCCACAAGAGATCCAACACTTTCAAAATAATATATTTGTGCAAACACTGCCAGCATGAATAAACTGATGGTAATTTTGTCAATATAAATTTGACTCTCAAAGTATGTGCATGCGTTGGATAAACTACCTAGCATGTGATTTAGTCATTCTAGCAACTATATAAAATCCACGTTTTGAGGATATCAATAATCAGGGACAAACTGAAGCCTCTGTCCAACAGCTATGTGATTGAGCTGACTTTGTAGTGTGTCCTCTAGTCCAGACAAGTCTTAAGGTGACTGAAGCTCTGACTAATACCTTGATTTCAGCCTTCCGAGAGACCTCAAGCCACAACCACCCAGGAATTGCTCTTGTATTTCTGACCCTCAGAAGCACTAATATAAATATTTGAGTATACTGTTGATTTTGTGCTAATTTGTAATATGGCAAGAAATAACTAATGACAATTCTTTTGTCAACTACTATATCTTTTGGTGTATAGTTGTCACTTATCAAATATTTGCTGGAAGAGAAAAAATGAAGAGAGAGTGGGTGAAATACACTATAGAAAAATGTGAAGAGAAATCCTGATATGGTAACTACTTTAAAAATTTGAAAATTTGATTGTACTATATGTTAAAAGTCATTTGGCTTCAAATATAAAAATGTTTGAATGTGCATAAATGAATTAAGATACAAGTGAAATGGTAGACACTGATATTTATTGACTTTTCCTGCAAAACAGATAGGTACTCTATTAGGATCTTCATTAAAATTTGTCACTTAATCTTAGCAAAAATTCTGGGAGTTATGTATTATTCCCAATTTATATATGAGGAAGCAGCCTTAAAGATAGGAAATAACTTGTCCACAGTCATGAATCTAGTAAGTGGCAGAGATGGACTATGACACCATATCTATCTGATTCCACTTTGTCTAATGTTTTTGCTATACTATGAAAATATTAAAGATGCTTAAATATAATAATTCAGCCTAGTGATTATAAAATAGCAAGGCCCATTTGCCTTTTCATGTACATTTATGTGTTACTAATTCAAGTTATTAACTAAGAAATTAAAATTATTTATTAGCATAATATTTGGGAAAATTCTGGAGTTACTTATGTTTAACTTTATTTGCTCATACTATTTGCCTAAGAAAACTGCTTGAAAATATACAAGTGTGGGGGCCTTGATATAAGTACCTAGGAATCTGTATTTTGATAATCTCCATAGAAAATAGAGTAGGGAAAAATTATTCTAGACATTAAACTAAACAATTTTAAGTTTCCTTTTCTCCAAACTCATGTTAGTGTTTCAACTTTGCTCTCTCCTTTTTTTTTCTTACAAAAATGTTTATTGACTGTCTCTTGAATGTTTAACACTTTAATGGTAAATCCTGCATATAACTAAGAAGTAGAATAATGAGCTCATATATTAAATAACATTCTGAGATCCTTTATTAAAAATAATGCTGACTGTTGTCTGATGATAATGCTGAGAATAAAGGGTAATTCACAAATGAAACAATATAAGAATAATTCATATTAATGCAGGACACAGGATTTCACAGTAAGTAAACTGGCTCACTGTGGGTGTACTGGATAACTTAAGAATTGAAATACAGAACAGACTGACACTAACCAGAGGGGAGGGGAGAGGGCGATGATGGAGGAAAGAAGGGGAAGGGTCATCAAGGAACATGTATAAAAAGCCCATAGACAAAGCCAAAGGCGGGAAGGATTGAGAGTGGGAGGGGTGGAAGAAAGTGGTGGTGGGAAAATGGAGATAATTATACTTGAACAATGATTTAAAAAATGCAAAAAAAATACTATAAAATATAAAGTGTGTATTAGATATTTTAGTAATACTCTAAATTGTAAAATAGTGTTTCTTAATTTGAAAAATAAGAGGTCATTTTAAATTAATGAGGTCATAGAAGCAGGAGTCACCACAGGGCAGTTAAGAAACCTGTTGACCAAGAGACCTGTTGACCAAGAGACCTGTTGACCAACAGGTCATCCATGTTGGAGAGATGCAAATTAAAAGGGCTGAGATAACCAAGGGTCTTTCAAGCCAGGTTAATTAGCGGCAAAGGTTAAGCCTAGTACTACACACACTTTGTAAAAGGCAAACTGAGGCCAGAGGGATCACTTAGAATCCTGTTGGAATATTCTAGAAAAAAAGACTGGCACCTGAATTTGGAAGTTCTGTTAGGAAATAAGAACTAATGAATCTGACCAATATTGGGAAAGAAGCTAAAGAAAACCTGGGTAAATAAATACAAGAAGGGACCCCCCAAAAAACAAAATTTATTTATAAAAAATTGTGTACTTATGCTTGTGTATTAAACTTCAGTCACCTTCAAAGTACTCTTCATGTAATGCAATACACCTATTGAGGCATTTTTCCGCTGCTCAAAACAGTTTTTGAACTTATCAATTTTAATGCCTTTAGTGCTTCTGCTGTTTTCTGTTTCATCTCTTCCACATTAGCAAAACGTTTCCATTGAAAGACTTTTTCATCCAGGGAAACAAAAAAAAGTCACTGGGGGTGAGATCTCGTGAACATGGAGGGTAGGACATGGGGTCATGCCTTTTTTTGGTCAAAAACTGCTGAACACTCAGTGCGGTGTGGCAGGTGCTCTCGTAAATCACCCGTCATGAAATGGGCAAACACGCTGACAGTCTTCAAAAAAATTCCCTGCAGCTAAGTGCAGCCTCTCACAACAACACCAGCTGTTACATTGACACAGACAGGTTCCTAGAACACTCAGCAGTTGGGGGAAGACTATACTACAAGAGGCCCACCCTCCAGAAGATAATTCCATTTTTGGGGGGACCCCCCTCTTGTTCAGAAACAAAGTGTATAGCTTAGCTAAGCTATAGAATGACACACTTCTAACAATCTTTGGGAAGCTGGGATGAAAAATTGTTGTGGCAGTAATATTAGCACTATTTAGAATAGACTAACTACTACTATAATACTATACTACTACTATAATAATTCTAAAAATCTCAACGTTTTAAATAAAAGTTTAGTTTTACAGATCTAAAGTGTAATGTGACTGCTCCTGGTCTGGTGTCTCTCCAGAGCAGTTCTGCTCTTTGTGGGGACCCGGGATTCCAGGCTTCTTTGTCATGTGGTTTCTCCAAATGGTACGGCCTCTGAATCCTTCCTTGCAGCTGCTGCATGAGCAGGTACAAAGAAACATCATGAGGGTCTGTGCGGGAAAGGTTGGGGCCAGGCCCCCATGTGGCGTAAATCACTTCAATTTCTGTTTCACTTGCCAATCAGAATATCAGAATATAAAGAATCAGTCAAAAGATTCTACTGGTTTGGGAGCTAGGAAACGTGTTCTCAGGGATAAAAGGAGACAAGCCGTTGGTGAACATGAGCTGTCTCCGATGGAGACACAAACAGAGAGCTTAAAGGAGACACGCGGAGGGCTGGAAATATGTAATTCAGAGACCGGGAGTGAACTGGTAACATGAAAACTTTTCTTCTTTGTCTTAGATTAGCTTTGCAAGTATTTGTATTTATAAGACTGCTTATAAATATGTTAGGGACCAAAATGAAGATAGAAAGTCGCTCATTTAAGCTGTGACCACATATCATTAGTAAATGATGTTCTGGTCCAATTATTATGTTTCCCATTTATTTATAACCTTGTCCTGATAATAGTCATTGAATTAAATGTAAGGTTTTTTTTTTTTTTCTTTCAAGTTCACTATTTGCTTCTTACTCAACAGAGTGTCTCCTATATTCAGCTCTTCAGTATATGACAAAAATTATTTTTTCTATATTCTGGTATACTTTTGGCTTCTCTAAGCAAATACTAAATTTATGTGTAACACATATAACTATAATGATTTAAGTGTAAGACTCAGGAATATTGTATACATTAGGTCTTTCACTCAAAAGTATAATCATTTTACTTTGTGGGTTTTGTTTTTCTCTGTGTATGTGAACTTTTCAAATTTATTTTATAAGTTCAAAAGTTCTTTTAGTTCATCCAAGTAATTGCTGGTTATGTGATGATGACCAGTGGAATTGTGAAAGCATGTTGATGATATCAAAACAGGAGAAATAATCACTTCTATCCCTAGAACACTGAGAATGTCACTTTGTCCTTCTCCTGACATTTTCCATGACTGTTCTGACTCCATGATTTGCACTTGAGCTGTTCGCACTGTGGAGAGAGCCCTGGATTCCCTTAAGTCTAATAAAGTCCAATTAAGGACTGCTAGTTCCTGAGCTGCCTATCCTAAGGACACTCATTAACGATGAGTTTAAAACGTTGACCCATTACAGGCTTACAGAGTGCCAGCCACCTCAGCACTTCCTTTTAAAAATGAGTGATAATTGGTAAGACTTTAGCATTTCTGTTTAAAAGATAAGGAAGTACAGATTCGGGGAACTTCAGGGACTTCGTCAAAGTCATCCAGACAAGCCATACTTAGAACTTCTTAGATTCTGAGTAGATTAAATAGTTGAATAATAGAGCTGAAATCTATTTTAGTGTGCCTCACATTTTTTTGTATTTGGATATATATATCGAACTGTGTACACACAGACATGTATACAATTTGTTCCGGATTTTTACAGGAGGATGTTTCTAGTTTTGTGTTCATTTTTAAAGATCAGATTGGAATTTTATGGGATGGAGCTCACCAGGATACTCATGGAAATTTCATTCTGTGCTGTGAAAGGATACAACAAAATGTGGGGTCTAGTTCCATGATTTGCAGTTATTGTAAAACTTGTTTTTCATGAATCTTTAAATTGCAAGATTATCCAGGAGAAAGCATGAAATTTTGCGGTCACCATCACCCTGTTCTTGGAAATGAAATTTGCAGCTTGTGCATTTGAGACCTCACGCCCTTCCCCACAGCATGCCTTCACGGGGCCCCTTTCATCTGTGTAATAATACTTGGAGGGGCCCAAAGTCAGGACAGTGAGCCTCTTCCGTTCTCCAGGCTACTAAATCCTCTAGTAGTAATTTTTTTAAGCATAGAAAGAAACTGCCCTGGAAAATGTCCTAATGGTTGTTTTGTTTCCTTACACAATCTGAAACTATGTATAATTTATATAGATACCATAAAGTTATATTTAAAAAAAAAACATCTAAACACCACAGGTAAACTTTCAGTGATTTAAATCATTGAGTGATAGAAAGGGATATTAAAATATATCTAGCAAAACTGTTATATGTATATAGTTTTTATTTAAAATATGGAAAGTTAGCTAGACTCCTATCATCTGAACAAAATGGCACCCTAAATGACCATATAGTTAAATTAAAATATTATAAAGAATGCTATTATTTTATGTGAAGTAATTGAAAAAAAGTGTATGTCTGCTGACAATACAGTAATTGGGAGGAACACTGAAAAGAAATGAACCAAGGGATAGTCCCAAAACATCATCATAATGATAAACAAAACAGCACACTAGAGATTAAAGCAAACAAAACTTTCAAATACCCCTCACACACATAAACCAACAACTTCCAAATGAATTTGTATATGATAGCATATGTGCTCAGTGTATAGGAATATTTTCTCACTCATACCTGTTCTCAGGTCAGCCAAAAGGTGGAATGGGGTCAGATGAGGATGGTTCTGATGACTCTCGCTTCCAAGGATTCTTGAGGAACTTCAGTAGGTATTGTTCGCTTGGGGGCCATAGCTATGGGTCACAGATAACATGCTTCCCAAAATGTATCTAAACAACTTGGCTGAGGAAGGGCTAGTTGGGCTAGTTTTCACCTTTGTACATAAAATCTTGAAAACGTTTCTAAATTTGCTTTAAAAATTTGAATTTCATTCCATCTTCTTATATGTTTATGACCATTATCTCCTTCTAAAAATCATCCCAAAGATGGAGCGAGAAGGAAATTACTTTGTAATCCAAGTGGCATGCTAAGTAGCAGAGCTTAGTCAAAGAGTATCAGCAGCAAAGTGTGCACTGGTGTTCTCTTAAGTATATTATTCTTTCAGAGTATTTTCTTTTCTCTTTTCTCCCAGGGTGGTCGTTATGTTTTATCTGCATCTTGTAACTCCCACCATGTCAGGTCCCAAACCATGTTCCGTTGTTTGTCCAATAAGTATCATAGACAGTGAGGTTTATTGATTCCCTAATTTACCAAGCTCCACCGGCTGCTTTGAAGTTGTAGAGCAATGGTGGGGGCTCAGAATCATACCTGTCGCAGGCTTCCACTTAGGGATAAACCAGAGATGATGCCCATTAAAAACTTAGAGGATGGATTAGATCTGCTATGCAGGATCCACCATCTTATGGTGGTTTGAAACTTTTAATTACTCCTGTGATAATAATGCTTCCATTTGATGTTTTCTAGATACAAATGGAGTAGATTTATAAAAGAAAGGTAAAAATGTGAGAAATTAAAGACAGAAACTTGTGTTATATTTTATCCATATCAAATTTCAATTATTCTTAGACTAAATATACAATTTCTCAGGCTTTTCCTTATTTCTCAGCTCTTTATAGGGAATATTTCCTAGATTAGTAATATGTTTAGAGATATTTCTTTTGTGATTTATGTTACATTATTAAAATAGATATTTGATTAAAAGGGGAAATTTGAATTACTCATTTTGGGATTTTATCCCGAAAAGCATTTTGTGTGATGATAACACTGTAAACTATAATGTTCCATTTTTGTAGCAATAATATACTCACATGCTCATGGTTTATTTATCTGGTACTGGAAGGGAAAGGATCCTGCATCAGACAAAGTGTGTATGACTCTTGGTTCCAACTGAGAAGCTTTAGGAGCCCCCCACTTTGTTGACTAAGATGTTGGCGTTTAGAAGACAACTTCAAAGCTGTCATTCTGGGGCAGCAGGAGTGCTGCCTGAATCTTTGAAAAGCAAGCAATCCTGAGAAAGTAGGTATGATTAAAGGCTGAAATGAAATATTTAAAAATAAGACGGAGCGCTCTTTCCCTCCCAAATCTGTTGCCTCACGGACTTTGCTCTCTATTTTATGCCATGCAATGTTCACCACTGAGTCAGTGAACGGGATTCCTGTATTTAAATGTTTCTGTGGTTAGCCAACCAAAGTGTGAAGTGCTTCGAGAGGCAGATGATTATGATTTTTTTCTTGGTGAACACCATTGTACTAACAAGATGCCTAGTTTATCAAGACCTACCACCTCAAAGCCCATAATTCATGCCAGAGAGAAGCAAATTTGCTTATCCTGAAATTTATTTGCTTGTATGATACTACTCGTAATCTTTTCTAGTTTGGTGCTGAATTGCTACTTCAGGCTTTTTTTTTTTTTCCTGCTACGGTGAAGTCAGTTTCAGCAGTCGGCATGAGATAAAGGAGTGGGAGATTTAGTAACCATGACAATTCCCACGGGATCTTTCTCCACTTACCCCACCTCTTTGTCTTGGGTTTTGTTTGTTGCTCAGTGCCTGGTGTTCTATCCAGCGAATGATGTTGGAAGATGATTATTCCTGCCTCTCGCGTATCCTCTTGAGTGTGATATGACAGAACTAGTAATATATTACTTTTCTAACAATTAGAAAAATAACTCTGGTTAGCCTCCATCCGCCTGTGCTGCCTCTCCCCACTTCCTCACCAAGGATGTATTACGGCAATTGGAAAGAACAGTTTGTCTACTTGAAAGCAGAGGACAAACAAGGATACTAGCTCCTATATTCCTGTCTTTTAGCTTACGACTGGATAGTTATGAGGAAATGAAGATAATAAAAAGAAATAAATGTGTGTGTACCCTAAAATGAAATTATATTTTATCAAATGGTAATGTGGCTTTTTCCTGAAGAGGCCACTTTGCTTCCATACCTATTATCTTACTTATTGTTGCAACATCCTTTAGAGAAAAAAGAAAACAGGCTATTATGTGCTCTCCATTGCCCATGTGAGCAAATAGAGGCACTGACTGATAAGGAGCTCACTGAGGGGTATGCCTAGGATGATGACAAAAGAGAGCTCCAAACCTTTGGACTTTTAGCTTGCTCGTCTTGACACTAAGCCATTGTGCCTCCTCATATATATTTTTCACATTCCCAGAAAACAACAAACGCCTCCAGTGAGCTAGTAATTTAGGAAGTTAATAAAAGGTCAAAAGAGGCTAAACTGCAGCAGTGGCACAGAATAGAATATCTAGCTTAACCTTTTGTGGTTTATTTCCAAAGGCAGAGACTAGTTTTATAAACTTAGAATAACTGTGCATACAAAAGAATGGCTACAGTTCATCTCACTGCAGATGGAAGTATAATCTGCTAGTATTTCCATATCTGTATTTTCTCTCTAGTTATAAGTACAATGCAATATTAAAATATATTGAGAATACTTGAGGTGTATGTGTTTGACAACAAATCAATGCACATGAAAATGACCATAATCTGAGTGATAGAATTAATGTAAATGGTTTCTTCAGAGAAAAACATGGGGATGTATTTAGAGCTATTGAAATTTAAATTTTATGTGTGGAAGCAAGCTTAGAGATCTAATATAAACATTTCCTTTTACAGGAGAGAAAATAAGGTTCATAAAAGTGAAGGGAATTACTAAAGATTGTATCACATATATCTATGTATCTATCATCTATCTATCATCTATCTATCTGTCATGGAAGTAATTTATAATATAAATTAGGTAAGCATTGCATCTGTATTTTAAAGGTAAGGAGACTTGTTCAACAGTGATGTAAAAATTTCCCATTCAAGACTATTTTTAGAAGGCACTTTTTCTTAGGAACTGTTTTTCTTTGTAAGAAGCAGGAAAAACAAGAGGTCCTAATCTCTCCCTTCCTGTGTGAGCAGGAGTGCATAGATGCGCTTGTGTAGATAGACAGATAGATAGATAGACAGACAGACAGTATACATTGGAATCTTTTAGGTTATAGAAACTTTGTCTTGGAGGAAAAAATATTTTAGTTAAGTACTGGGGAGTAAATAGATGATTCCAAGTAGAATAATAAAAAGAAGAAATGTGAACATGAAGTGGTAATAAATATATAAACACAAAAGTATAAAAACACTAGTTTATTCAAGGTATCCAAAAAACAAAAGGTTATTGTATGAAATGTCAGATATAAGAAATAGACAATAAGACTGATAATAGTTTAAATGTAGATACAGAAGTATCATTTATGAGAATTGATAAATCTGAAATTTATAGCTTGCTATGCCTTTAAGCAGGAAAGTTAGATTAGGCTTTTAACAAATGCTATTCTAGTACCTGAAAGGGGAAATATTGATGGCAGGAAGTCCAAAAAGGAAGTTGCTATTTTGATTCGGACAAGAAATAATGAGAACCTGAATGAAGGCTGTAGCAGTGGGGATGGGGGTGCGTGAGCAGAAGTGGGAGATTAACGATGGTGGAATGTTGTTTGCTGATGTTATGTCTTCCGTGAAGAGCGTAGAGGCAACAAAGAACGACAACATGATGTCTCGTTGGGCGTCTGAACACCAATAACTGAGATAATGTAGAGAAGAGAAACAGATTGGAGTGAGAATGAGAATACTGAGTTCTGTATGTGATATCTTAAGTTTTGATTGCCAGCAGTTCATTGAACTGGAGATGCTCAGAAGGTTACCGGATTTGGGAGCTCAGGAGAGAGAACAAAAGAGAAGATAAGATCTAAGAGTCACCAGTCATGTTTCGGTAGAAGAAATCTTATGAAATTATCCCAGGGAAATGTAAGAGGGCCAAGGAAAAAAATCTCAGAGAATCCTAAAATTTGGTAATGAATGTTGAAAGCGGAGCCAATAAAAGAAACAGAGGATATTCAGATTGATGGGAAGCAAGCTAAGCAAATATGATGTCTAGGATTCATAGGAGGGGAGATTTTCAATAAGTTAGAATGGTAAACAGGGGCAATTGTGTTAATAATAGTCAAATAGATGAATGATTGAATATAGAGCATTAGATTTGGCAATTTGGAGGTCATCATAAATTTAGTAAAAGCATTTTCAAAGTAGTAGGAAGAAAAAATGGCAATAGATTAAAATATATAAGCATATAAAGTATGTAAACCAAAACTAAACTTTCAGTAATATTAGTCAAAATGTAAAAATAATGAATAGCAATTAAATTTTCATTTATTTGGGGGGTTATTGTATGAATGAACAACAGATCAAGAAAAAAATCAGGGATTTAGAGAAATTCCCACAAGTTATTTTTATATGCAAACTTGTATATTATAAATTTAAAGAAATAAGCTGACAACATTAGTAATGGGTTAAATAACTGAATATTGTGTCAAACAGAGAAGAAGACATCGAAGTTATGGAAAAAAGCAAAGAATTCTCCTTTGGGAAAATGTGATGATTGTTTCTAATGGTCTGTAAATGTAGTGTCATCTCTGTAGAAAATACTTAAAAGCAATCTTCTTAATCCACTCAGCCATTTTGCCTTATTCATACTATACGTTTGAGGTCTATGTCTTTCTTGAGCATATTAAACAAACAAAATTAGGATCAAGATCTATGAGAATGAGACAGAGCTGATAGGGGCTTTCTTCCTAGATCAGCTTCAGCACTGGAGGGAGGGTCAGGGAGCAGGCCAAATCAAGAGCTAATGTACACTTGAGGTGGAATTTATTTTGTCTGCCATGGTAATCTACTTAGCTTTGACAAATTTGACAACTTTCTAAATGTAAGATTTTAAAAAAGCTTAGTCTTTCTTAAACTAAGGAGATAGACCAACCCACAAAAAGCCATTTTAGTAGCATCTGATCTTCAGTAGGTGAAGGGATAAATGAACTGGTATATGTGATGAAATTGTGTAGAACCAAACACACATGCATGTAAGAGAGTTCAATGCAAATTAGTAAAATCTGAGTAAGGTATGTGGATTGAATTCATGCCAATTTCTTGGTTGTGATATTGACTTACAATTATAACCAACAGGGAAACTGGTGAAGCATTTCCAAAAAATCTCTTTATAATCTATATTTATGTAAAAATAAAAAGCTAAGAATAAATAAACCTATGATTATGTCCGAAAACAACAACAAAGTATCACTAAATTCCCTCTATCTGGTCAGAATTCTAACATGTCCCAACAATATTTGACCTCACTATGTCTGTTCTGTTCTCAACTCTCTAGCATCTACTTGCTCATAATCTTGATATTTAAAAAAAATAATTAATTTTTATTGTAATTTCTCCATTACCATTTAACTTCCTTGTATCCCATCTGCCTGCAGTCACCACTCTGTTGTTCATGTCCATGAGTTCTTGTTCCTTTTTGCTCAGTCCCTCCACCCCCTCACTTCCTCAGCCCCAATATATATCATCTTGTTCTCCATCTGTGAGTCTGCCCCTATCTTGTTTGTTAGTTCAGTTTGTTCGTTAGAATCCACGTATGAGTGAAATCATATGGTATTTGTCTTTCTCTGACTGGCTTATTTCACTTAGCATAATGTTCTCTAGGTTCATGCACACTGTAACAAAGGGTAAATTTTTCTTCTGTTTCATGGATGAGTAGTATTCCATTGTATAACTGTCCCATAGTTTTATCCTCTCATCTACTGATGGACACTTGGGGCATTTCTATATTTTGGTGATTGTAAATAATGTTGAAAGGAACATATGGGTTCTTATGTTCTTTTGAATTAGTGTTTTGGGTTTGTTCAGATATATTTCCAGAAGTGGGATCACTGGGTCAAAAGGCAGATCCTTTTTTAATTTTTTTGACATATCTCCATACTGCTTTCCACAGTAGTTGCACCAGTCTGCATTCCCATCATCAATGCAAAAAGGTTCACTTTTCTCGACATCCTCACCAGCACTTGTTGTTTGTTGATTTATTGATGATAGCCATTCTGACAGGTGTGAGATGGTATCTCATTATAGTTTTAATTTGCATTTCACTGATGATTAGTGATGTTGAGCATCTTTTCATATTTCCATTTGTTGCCATCTGTATATTCTCTTTGGAGAAGCATCTATAAGGTTACTTTGCTTGTTTTTTAATTGGATTGTTTGCTTTTTTGGTGTTGAGTTTTGTAAGTTCTTTATAAACTTTGGATATTAAACGCTTATCAGATGTATTGGCAAAAGTGTTCACCCATTCAGTGGGTCATTTTTTAATTTTGTTGATGGTCTCCTTTGCTGTACAAGATCTTTATGAGGCCAGCATTATCCTAATTCTAAAATCAGATAAATAAACTACAAAAATAGAAAATTACAGGTTAACATCCCTGATGAACATTGATGCTGAAATTCTCAACAAATATTAGCAAACCAAATACAACAATGTGCCAAAAAGATCATACAGCATGATCAAGTGGGATTTATTCCAGGAATGCAAGTTTGGTACATTTGCAAATCGATAACTATGACTCACCACATAAACTAAATGAATAATAAAAACTACATGGTCATATCAATAGATGCAGGAAAAACTTTTGATAACATCCAGTACCAATTTATCATAAAAACTGTCAGCAAAGTGGGAATAGAGGGAACATACCAACATAATAAAGGCCATAGATGACAAACCCACTGCCAACATTATACTCAATGGGCAAAAACTACAAGTGTTCCCCTGAAGATTGGGAACAAGACAGGGATATAACAAGATAGGGAGCCTGTGTTCACTTCTCTTATTTAATTTAGTACTAGAAATCCTAGCCATAGCAATCAGCAAGAAGAAGTAATAAAAGGCAGCCAAATTGGAGAGGAATAAGTAAAACTATCTTTTTTTGAAGATGACATGGCACTGTACATAGAGAACCTCAAAGAGTCCACCGAAACTACTAGAAGTGATAAATGAATTCAGGAAAGTAGCAGGATACAAAATTAATATCCAGAATTCAGTTGCATATTTATATACCAATAATGAACCAACAGAAAGGGAAATTAAGGCAACAATCCCATTCATAATTGCTTCAAAAAGAATAAAATATCTAGGAATAATTCTAACCAAGGATGTAAAAGAGCTGTACTCAGAAAATTATAAGACACTGAAGAAAGAAATTGAACATACAAATAAGTGGAAGCACATACCATGTCAATGGATAGGAAAAATTAACATTAAAATATCATACTACCCAGAGCGACCTATAGATTCAATGCAATTCCTATCAAAATTCCAATGACACAACTCACTGAAGTACAACAAATATTTTCAAAATTTATATGGAACCACAAAAGGTCCCACATAGCAAAAGTGATCCTGAGAAAGAAGAACAAAGTTGGAGGAATCACGCCACCTAATATCAACCTATACTATAAGGCCTTAGTAATCAAAACAGCATATTACTGGCATAAAAAGAGACATATAGATTAATGGAACACAATAGAGAGCCTGGAAATAAACCCACAAATTTATAGCCATTTAATATTCAACAGAAGAAGCAAGTGCACCCATTGGGCTAAAAATAGTTTGTTCAATACATGGTGTTGGGAAAATTGTATAGATACATGCAGAAACATGAAACTAAACTGCCTTCTTACACCACAAACAAGAATAAATTAAAAATGGACTAAAGACTTAAATGTTAAATCCCACACCATAAAAATCCTAGATAGTAAAATCTTGGACATTTCTAGTAGCAAGTTTTATTGAATATATCTCCCCAGGCAAGGGAAACAAATGAAAAATTAACAAATGGGACTTTATCATAATATTTTTATAGTCTCAACCTATGTGTCCATAGCCCAATACTACACCAAAGATTCTCCAGAGACCATCGTGCATGGATTTCTGATACTCCAATACTGTATACTTCCCTTGTCTTCTAGAAATAAAGTCTGAGTGTTGTAGTACCCACTTCTGAGTCTCTGTCTCTCAGGGACCATATGATCTGCGGCCTGAGATCCAATACCTAAAAACAATTACCTCATAATTTCCTCCCCTCTTTAATGTTTGTTTTTGCAAGATGACTAGTCTGGTAGTAGTTAGCAATCATAGAGTGTAGTATAAAATTATAGGGCAGTTCTTAAATCACTTTCTAGCACCAGTTAGTGTTATGAGTTTGGGCACATCACCAGAGTTTCAGTTTCCTTATTTGTAAAATGATCAAAAGATCCCTTTAAAATCAATTCTATTATCATCTATTATCAAATACTACTGTTTTAACCTTTATCTGTGATATCAGTGTTTTAATGAACATGAATAAAGTATTTTTGGAATTTAATTGTGCAACTCTAAATTGGATGTTAAGTTAATGTACATGTGAGTCATACATCTATATTTTCAAAATGTATCCAAACTTCCCAATGCATCAATTTATTCTCCTAATAGCAATACTATTTTACAAAGTTATATTACCATTAAGACTTAAAACATCACCACATATTATAATGTTAGAATTTAACAAAAAGGACTGTGAAATCCTCTATTACAGTGACACATTTGACAGACACTGCATTTTGATATGACTCCACCGACACAAAAGCTCTACAAACAAAGATTACATCTCTTGTTCTTTTGTGAGAAATTAATACAAATTTGAAGGAAAATTATCAGTTTGCTCTGACAGTCTAAATACATACTTCTCTAGGAAACAAAAAATATGGCTTTAACCAATGCTTTTCTCAAATCAAATTTATTTCAAATACAATTATTAAGCTAGAGTTATTTGGAATCATTAAATCTCTGCTTCAAAGTTACAAGATAAAAAAAAGTAAAATCTCAGAGACAAACAAATCCTGAATTATAGATGATCAGGTTGAGAACATGAACATACCGAATCTCATGAACATCTCGAATCGGGGCTGAAAGTGCTTCCTTTCCAGTCAGTTGATGCATAGTCCACTTTGATTTTCCAGGATCCAGTGAGTGTACTGGGCTAAGCACCAGGGGAGCTAAACAGGTATAGTAATCAGTACCTACCCTTAGCTAGCTGTTGTTAAAGGACAACAACAACTACAACAAAGGATCTGGTCACTTAATAATTTGTGTGTGAAACAGCAGATGTCTTAAGGAAATCGCGTGTTTAATGTCAAGCACATTGTGGAAGGCAACAAGTGCTGTATCTTTCTCATTTATACCTATAGCTTGTACGTTATCCTTAAAGTTTCTCAAAGCTCTTTAACCCTATGACCTCATTCCTCTTCAATTTAGTCACTTAAGCAGCAGGTTCATATCAGCGTGTGGCAGCAGCACACCAAGTGGCAGCATATCAACATTTCTGATCAACCTATAAATGTTGAGTTTACGATGTCCTTGCTCTGCTTTTGTCCTTGACATAACTTCATTCTTTCCGAAAACTCATCTGTGTCTTCCTGTCTATGTACATTTTCTATTGTACCTGGATCTCATAGTCCATAATAAGTCCACTCAAAGCAAATTTTCTAGTTACTCATTAGGAACCTTAGGAACCAGAAACAGATTATTTTTACTCTATATATCTTTACTATTATACCTCCCCCCCAAATCACAAACTTTAGTTAAGCTACCACCTAGGTCATTAGAGCCTGAGCTGCCCTAACATCAAGTTAAAAGCCAATGGCGTATAGCGTTGATGTCTAAATGCAAATGCCTTCCTCATAATTGTGCAATAGCATGTTTAATATCCAGGGCCAATAGGCTTCAACAGCTTTAGAGGACAGCCTTAAGACCAAAGAAAAATTCTCACTTTTAAGTGGTATTCAATGGGGAGTCTTAGACAACAAAAAAGAGATTGTTGCATGATCTTAACAGTTCAATCAGCCATGTCATTGATTCTGTTATTCAACAAAACCTCTTTGAAGTTCTTGGTTATCAATCACTATGTAAAACACACAGATTGCAGAGACTATGAAATTACTGTCAAAGCTCTAAAACAAATTGGAGCTGTTGAGTAGCCGAACAATCCTATGTAATTTAGAAGGGACTGGATGCTCTGGAAGTAGCATAAATGGTAGGTAGAAAATAGACAGGGGGAGGTTAAGAATAGTATAGGAAATGTAAAAGCCAAAGAACTTGTATGTATGACTCATGGACATGAACTAAAGGGGGGGATATGGGTGGGAGGGGGTATTCAGGGTGGAGGGGAATAAAGCGGGGGAATGGGACAACTGTCATAGCATAATCAATAAAATATTTTTAAAAAAACAGCCAAATTCAAACCCCAACCTGATCTTGGTCAAATTAATACATCTGTCTGTACCTCTGCTTCTTTATTTCTATATATTGATAATAATCTTACCTAACTCATAATATTGCTAGATAAAATGAGGATATATATTAAGTTATTTGATTAGTGTTTATTGTTTATAAAGTGCTTAATGTATTTTGGCTATAATTATTTTTTCTAATAAAATATTACATTAATAATAATTTACTAGATACAGGGAGAATAGCTTTCCTCCTAAGTCAGATAAACGTCTCAGAGAGCATCGTAGCACTAGAGCTGGGACTTAAAAGATGCACAGGAGGTTTCAGATGCATGAGTGGAGGAGACAGGAAGAAGCCAGAGGAGCAGCTAGAAGCCTATCACAGCATTTGCAGGGAAAAGGTGATGTCTGCCTAAAATAAAGAGAAGGGGTGATAAATTAGGTAGGTACTTATGACACATATTGATTTTTTGTAGGGTTGATAAAATCTTCAGTAAGTAGATGGGAACAAAATCCAAAGCCCCTGTTCTCTGGCCTAAGTAACTTGACAATATCTTTCTTTGTTGCAATTTGGTACAGAGGTGTGGAGGACATTGGTGAGAAAACTGAAGGAGAAATAACGAAGATAGTTTAGATATTGAATTTATTGATCTGCAGGCTGTTTTATCGGAAGTATTTAGTTGAAATCTGACTGGGACCAGCAAGGTAACGTACGTGAGGGAGCTGCATTGGTCTGACTGCGCCAAACCAGCCAACACATGTTCCTCCAAAGGGCACAGACAGACTCAGCTCCAGCCGACCACTGCCATGCTAGAACGTAGGGTCAATGTTGCTAGGTCTTCCTGTTTTTTTCAAGAGAGTATATAATCTTTGTTTTAAAAGTTCTCAATACTGGTGTGCAGTATTTTTAAAATTATGTAATCCCCCCAAATACCTTTGTGGTTCACAGTCATCTCAAAGGTTTCTAGCTTGCGAATTCTCATACAGGTCCATCCGTCCACCCATCTATTTATTCAAAACATACTTTTCCAATGCCAAGAACTGTTATAAATGCTATATGTACATGAATGAGTTATCTGAAGACATGTGGTAGTTAACACGGTGGAATTTTAAAATATTGCCAAAGAAAATCACATAATGCAAAGAAATAGTTTGATTAGTACCTGGGAATGCAATTGGGAATATTATTCAAAGAACTCATATAGAAAGAATAGAAAGTCAGTCAGGAGTAATTTACATTGTAGAAAATGATAAACTAATTTTAAGAAAGATACATGGTTAACAGAGGCAAAAGCTACACAAATTCAAGCATAATTGGGATAAAAGAACATATACTTGGTTTGGTAATAATTGTTTCATTGGAACTCTTAGAGAAAACAGTTCCAGAAACAATAATGGTTACAGAAGCCATATTTTAGTTATTGGAGAATGAATGGAAGGTAAAGTGGACATAACGGGTATAGTTTATTAGTTTTAGAGGCTTGACTGGGAAAAAAACACGAAAATTGCACAGTAGGTAGTTGGGAAATGCAGGGTTAATGGAAGGATACTTTTTTAAGATGTGAGACACTTGGGCATGTTTTATATAAAGTCAGTGAAAAGAGAGGAGTGGCAATACAATAAAGCAAGGAAAAGATCTTATGAACTACAGTTCCAGAAGAGATTGTTCTGGCAACCGTAAAATGCCTTTTTTGCAGTCTTCTCTATAACCACTGTATTTTATTTTCCTGGATGCCTTGTACCACTCCTACTCTTGATTATTACTTCTGGAACTACTCAATTTTTTTCAAGGAGGTTCAAAACATACATGTTTTTATATACATACACACACACATATAGTGTCACTAGGTGACAGGTATGATGGGGATATTTTTATAGATCAGGAAACAGAGGTAATGAATCTGCCCAAAATCATAAACTGCCCGGAAGCCAACTGGGAGACACAGAGATTTATAAAATTTTATCTGAGTTTGTAACCATCAAATTGTACCTCAACTTCAGAGTCCATGTGTGGTGACAGTACCGAGAAAATATTATTTATTTGGTGGTGTTTGAATATCCAGCTGGACTTTCTCAGTGTGTTATCCATCCCTCCAAAAAACATTCTTTGAGGACTGTCTCTGTCTAACTATAATCTGGGAGGTGGTTGAATAAAACATGACAAGGATCCATCCGCAAAAAAGCTGCTTTGACGGCAAATCCTAAAACCTCATTTCACCACAGGATTAGGAGACCCTTAGGTGAATTAAAAATCATACCTTATTTGCATTTCCACATGCAATCTCTGGCATCTTTTGTCTTAGGTAAATTTCTTTCTGATGTATGATCTGGCTCCTGCCTTCTTCTCTAACTTCATTTCTCAGGACTGTACTTCTTAATCCCTAGTCTTCAGCTCCTCGGTCTCCACCCTGCTTCTGGAGTGTGCCAAGCCTTGCCCTCGTACCTCCAAAATTGTGCTTCCTCTTGACTCCAGTATTCTTCCCCAGAGATTCTGTGAGTTGGCTAATTCATATCCATTATTTCTTTGCTCCCATATGGATACTCAGAATGGCCTTCTTTTTTGACACTATCCAAAAGGAGACGACCTTCTACTCTAAGATACTACCTTGTCTATTCAATCAAAATTTCCTGTATAAATTGCAGAGTTATCCTGTGCAGCTCCTTTCTTCGAAGGCCAATATACAACTAGAATCTGCCCACTATTTTTCACTCTCCAGAGCTTTAAGGTAAACTATTTTGTTTTGTTTTGTTTAATTTTGTACTAAATTTATAATTTTTATCTACAGAAAGGTTAATGCGTTGGAAGCTCACTATTAACATGGTTTTTTTTTTTTTAATTCTGAAAAACTATTACTGGAAAAAATTAGTATTTTTCTTAAAACTATGTCATGAAAAGTGTACATTTTGAAGAATAATTAAGAGTCCTCAGACTAAACACTGCTGAGATCTAATTAAAGCTACTTGCTTTGTAACACCATGTCTCAGAGTTGCTGTTACAGTTTTTACGAATTTCTATTTTCGGCTTACCCCAATTAAAAATGCTCTTTAAGATGGCTAGGAACTTACAAGGAGAGGCATAGGCCTTAGGAGTATCTGACTCATTGACTGAAACACTGTAAAGACTCTGTAATAGCAATACAGGCCTTGTATTTTCAGAAAACATTTAAATTAAAAATTCACAGTTTTCTCAATCAAGAAAATGATCCTATCTATAACCCATTTTTCTTTTTCTTAATTACATTTTTATATTTCAAACTTACATAAATGATCTGCGTACATTATGAGCTAATTACTTTCCAACTTCATTTTAATTAATGATGCTAATTTTGGAGATACCAGAGCAGTGACATGCATAACTCATATGCTTTGATATTTATATTTTTGTTCCTCTCTTTTTCAGTCAAATGACTATTTTATTCCTTTAAAGTTGATCAAAATCAGGGCTCTCTTGGGCTCCAACTTAGTATGCTAAGCTTTATTTTAGAGCAAATTTTTGTAGTGGAGAACATTAGGGGTTCATAATGGCTAAGTCGGCAGACCTTTAGTTATAGTTATAATAAAGGGTATCTCAAGCGGAGAGATCATACTCTCACAAAAACCTCCACAGTCATATCTCCGAGCTAAAGAGGAACAAGAGGCCCTGATTGGCACTTTGTTACTTGAATGGTCCCCCACTGATGAGGCAGAAAGGACATTAAGGATGATTTTAGCACAATCTAAAATCTCGCTGATGCCCAACTGGAAGTGGTGAGAGCGGTAATGCCTCCTCGAAACTGTGCTCTGGAATTGAGAAAATTGTGCTTTCCCAGACACCCAGGACTTGTCCTTCTTTCTGCTTATCACTCCCAAAAGGCCCCCTTCGTCATCATGCCTTCTGTCCCCAACCCCTTGCAGATGAACTAGGGGATCATCTTCATTTACATGCAGTGCATTCTTCGGGCTGCTCATGCCCCGATATAAATGTCTTATTAAAATTTAAAACACTGCTTTTCCTTTCCATCTGGATGAAAAGTGAAGTTTCATTCTCTGTTTCAGTCCGTTTTCTCACTCCCATCCTTCTTGCCTTGTGCCTCAGAACACTGCTATTAAGAGCTAGGCCACATTCCCAGACCTTAAATTATGTTCGCCTCCACTGGACTCTCAGTCATGGGACAATAACAGAAGGCAAAGGACGTTTCAAAGGAGAGGTAAGGAGCTGCCATGCTCCACCAGGATTAAACCTTTCTGTTGATCTTATGTCAGGATGATGCTGAGAAAAATACATGTGGTGCCTTATCATCTCAGAGCACATGGCTCTTTAAAGTCCAAAAAGCTGTTACACGTGGAGGAAAGTTAAAGGCCCAGAGAATTACTCCGCAGCATTCAACAATCTTTAACAAATAAAAATAACAAGGCATATTCTGGACAGTGTTCCTACGGATGCTTGTCTGCTACCTTGCAGGCTCGTTTCCCTTTTGTAACATTAACTTTCAGGCTCCTGTTGCTATTTCTGGAAAGCAGAGAAGCTCCTATTTTGTCAGTTGCCAAAGTTGGCTCCACAGAGCAGCATGCTTTGCAATTTGAAGGTTAACTTCCTTTCAAAGAGACTTGTTGGAACTGCTCTTCTCACTCCTATTAACTAGTGGAACTGTCTGACCTTTGTAAGTGCAAGTCAATATTCACCCTGTCAGAGGAGTATCAGTGGGAGTAATCTTTTCAGTCCCAGAGAGAAACAGTTCGCCACAGGCAGATCATGACTAGATAAGGGGAGTTAGTGAGCAGTGACATAAAACACTTTTAAGTGAATTCAAACAATGTCTTTGACACAGCTTGGAATTTTATTCAATTTTAGTTATAAAAGTGCCTACTAGTTCCTCTAAACTGCAAAGTTGTCATTTTGAAATAATAAAGACATAGAATGTGAAATGAAGCCTGTTTAATGGGCTCATCCTTTTTTATCCACACCTTTGAGAGCACAGATGGCTTTTTCCCAAAAAACATGCATCTCTGAAAACCATTCAAAAGTGAGCATTATTATTTTTAATGAACACTGGTTATCCTTTTCTCCCTCATGCAAGACCTAATAATGGGGTGGCATTTAAATAAACTTGGAAAAGGGAATTCTAATTATTTGCTCTTTTGTACCCCTAATTGTCATCAGAGTTTAACTTCAAAGCAATTCTTTCAAGTGATTCATTTTCCAATGTGGTATTCACAAAAACAGTAAGAAAGGGAACACTATAGTATTAGTGTACATTTCAGTTGGTGTTATTTTCATTATCATTATAATTACATTTGTGATCAATAATATTTCTACAGGGTTTATGTTAATAAAAATATCTATAAATAAGCCAATTTTTAAAAGACTAATTATTCAGTTGCTATTCCTATCAATAGATAGAATATATTTTAAGAACCAAAAAACATCTTGAATATTACTCAAGTGTATTGTTGTTAGTAGTATTAATGTAGTAATGAAACTATTTCTTTGTATAATAGAATTATGTAAATGATTAATATATCAGTATTGTTGGGAATTAAGTTCCTTACTATGGAAAGTGAGATACCATAAGAAATGGAAGATAAAGAAAACCTAGTTTTCTTTTAATTTAAATTAGAGACAAAGTCATCATTTTATTTTAAGCATAATATATGTACATATACATATATACGTAATTTTAAACATGTATGAATGTAATTTTATAATTATGTAAGAGAGTATTCAAACACTGCTAGGAATGAATTGATAGAAGAGAAATGTTAAAAGGACTCTCATTGGCCAAATTTAGGACATGCTAATTACCTAAATAAATAATAGAAATATATTATAATATTGAATTTAAATATCAATCCATTAAACATATACTAATAATTATTTTTTTTAATGAATGTAAGGGGGATATAAAGGTAACTATCTTATTTACAAAAATAAGTGTTGCAGATGGAGACAGGGTTCAGGCTGTTGGTAGTTGTAAACATAGAATTGAAATGACCACACAGACATTGTAAAGCAAAGCAAATGGGAAATTTATTAAGGAAAGTACACTTCCCGAGACATGGGAGCAGGCCATCTCTGGTCAGGGAACAGCTCCTTTTATTGAAGGGTTACAGGCTTTATAGGGTCTTTACTTAAGCTTCTACACATGTAATTTCCCATAATCCTCCTTGATGGCTCACTCAGGGAGACCACAAAGTTAATTATTATCAGGTGTCACAAGGCGAGTCTTGGAAATCAGGATGTTGACTGATGACAGCTACAGTGTCTCAGGGTTTCCTATTTACCTCTTGCCTCAACTTTCTCCTGAGAGATATGGTTCTCAGAAATTCTTTTTGGGGGATTGCTGAGGGAGGATAGTCAATGTTCTATATTTACCTCCTGCTGGAGCAGGGTGGTAGAGTCTGCCTGCTGAGAATCATGAAACTCTCTCCCTATGTTATCTAATGGTTGGGGAGGAATTCCTGAAACTGTCATGGACCCTGGGTGTTTTAAGATGTTGGCATTGCATTCCTTAGGGATTGATTGAAAACCCCAGAGCATCATCATCCTGGTGTGGCAACTCTGGAAGATATAAACTTAACCAACAGGTTAAAGATCAAAGGGCAAAGATTAGTAAGTCCCAACGGTAGTAGAAACCAAGTTACTGAGAGAATGTTTCCCTTCATGATATCTCAGATAGTTTTGAGGTTCCCAGGATACAATACTTTTTGGCACATGGCTTGCTATAATACTTTGTCAGCACTTGTTTCCATTTGCCCTGATGACTTTATCAAGACGTATTAGCTAGAGCACAAACCCCACCCTCCTGGGCCAATAAGTAATCTACTTGAAAGTCCACTTGGGTTTCTGGGCTGGCGAGAATGCTTTGAGGCTTGGATTGTGTGTTAATTCATTTGGCCCAAAGCACTGTTAGGGATATTCCTCCTAATGCTACCCAGATACTCTGTCTTGGCCTAGGTCTGGGTGCTGAGTTGGCATGATGGACTTGCTTCTCTATCATGTCACCCACTATATAATGGTTGGCAATTGTTAAAAGTATTGCCCCAGAGAAAAATCCTACGTAATTTAGAAACAGAGTTGTTGACCCAAGAAAGAGTAGCAAGAGTGAAGATTATTAGTAAGAAGAGGTTTCATATTTAAACCTCTTAAGGTTTCTTCTTGAACAGGAATTTGAGGTCTAAGGGTTCATCGGTGTAGGTGGAGTCTGGATTCTTCTGCTGGCCTGGGGGAGGATCTGCTGGTTTTACTCTAGAAACATGGATCCAACTATCTACGCCTAGAAGCTTCTCAGCCATGGGGTACTTAGGACAACCTGGTAAGGCCCCTTCCATTTCAGGCTAAGTTGATCTGTAAGGGATCCCTTTTTCTAAGTTTTGTTTCTAGTCCCCTGGAGAAACAGTGGCCTAGAATTCTCCTTGGGAGCAGGTAAGACCTTATTTCCATACACCTGTAGTGCTTTTTGTATGTGTCAATTTTATTGCATACTTAACTGCTTGAAGGGTCTCTGTATCAAATATCAGATCTAGAGTTAAGAAAGGCCTCAAATGGACTGAGTCTAGATTTGACATTGGGGAGCACCTGATTCTCATGAGTGCTAGAGGCAGTCATTTAACCCAATTTTCAGAAGTTTTTTTGACAGGGGTTTGCCAACGCCCTTTTCAAGGTTGCCTGTTCTACCTTCCCAGAGGGCTGAAGTCCCCAAGAGGAGTGACGTTAATATTTTATGCCTAGAGCCCCAGAGAGTAATTAAATTATCTTAGATGTAAAGTATGCCTCATTGTCACTTTGTAGCAAGCATGGGAGACCAAATTGGGGTACTATTTCCTTTAGGAGAGTTTTTGCTACTTCTGCAGCTTTCTCCATCCTTGTCTGAAAAGCCCCAGTCCATCCAGTAAAGGCATCTATCAGAACTAGTAAGTATTTATATCCTCTACAAAGAGGCATTTTGGCAAAGCAAATCTGCCTATCTTCTCCTGGATAGGTTCCTCTTTTCTGAATAGGTTCTAACAGGGGGGGAAGAGATGAGGTTTTTTTTCCCAGGGTTGTTGTAGGCACAAAGGGTGCAGGCCTGGCAAATATTCTTTATGGTAGCTGTTAGTCCTTTGCCTACAAATAATTAGTTAACCATTGTTGTTGTGGCAGCCCTTCCTATATAGAAGGAGGCATACAAAGCCTTTAAAAATTTCCACTGGGAGGCCAAGGGCTGAAGAGTTTTTGGACAATGGATACCCAAGGTCCATCATGGGTGCCCCCTTGCCCTGAGGCCCAAGATATCTCCCCAGATGCAGAGTTGGCCTTGTTATCTGGACCATTCAGAGAAGGATGAGGGGCAGTTGTTCAGCAGTCCCTAGTGCTGCCTTCTTTGCCTCTTGGTCTGCCTTCTGTTTCCCTGGGAGATAGGGGACGTATCCTTCTGGGGACCTTCGCAGTGCATGACTGCCACTTGCTCAGGGAGTTTAACTGCTTCTAATAGATTTAGGATTTCTGGTCCATGTTTAATGGGGGAATTTCTAACCGTAAGGAGCCCTTTCTTTCCATGAGGCAGTGTGAGCATGCAGAACAAGGAAGGCATATTTGGAATCTGTATGGACATTAATCCTGTTTCCTTGTCCTAGCATACGAGCTCAGGTAGAGGCCATAATCTCAGCCTTTTGGGCCGAGGTCGAGGGTGGAAGCAGCTGCACCTCAATGGTGTCATATGAACTGACTACTGCATGTCCTGCTTTTCATGGACCATTCTGTACAAAGCTGTTCCCATCAGTCAACCACTTTTCATCAGGGTTTCATAATGGTTGGTCTAGCAAGTCAGTCCTATTGGAATAGGTAAGATTAATAATCTCTGAGCAGGAATGGGTCAAGTCTGGAGATGATTCCGTAGGCATTAAGAGGCTGGATTTAAGGTGGTATGGGATTTTAGTTACTTCCGGATTGTCTAGAAGAATGGTCTGTTATTCTCTCAATTTATTTTCTGTTAGGCAGGGATCCCCTTTCATTTCTAATACCCCTTGTACCTGATGTGGAGTTAAGACCTCTAACTTCTGCCCGAGAGGTAATTTAGCAGCTTCTTCTGTTAGCATGACTGTGGCTGCAACTTCTCTTAGATACAGAGGCCACCTGGTTGCTACATTGTCTGGCTTTTTAGAGAAATATGCAACTGGTCAATGTTTGTTTTCTAGATGTTGGACTGCTTCTCTGCTATGTATAAGGAGAAAGACTTGATTAAATCAGGGATGCCTAAGGCCAAGGCCAACTAGGGCCTGTTTGATTTAATTAAAAGCCTGATCCTCTTCTTTTCCCCAATATAATGGGCTCTGTGCCTGGTCCCTTCATAGCTTCATGTAAAAATTTTGCAACTAGTTCAAAGCTTGGGATCCAACCTCTGCAATATCCAGCCATTCCTAAGAAAGAGCATAGTTGCTGTTTGATAGCAGCAGGTGTTAGCTCAGTGATTGCTTTTATCCTTTCTTGTGACAGTTGACTAGATCCTGGGGTTAGGATGTGTCCTAAATAGTTTACTTTCTGTCTGGTAATTTGGGCCTTTTTC